>JASTWF010000037.1:3792620-3838793 GCA_030390025.1 Squalus acanthias | reverse complement strand
GGGGGAATATATCCAGAATATAGTAAAGGGGGAATATATCCAGAATATAGTAAAGGGGGAATATATCCAGAATATAGTAAAGGGGGAATATATCCAGAATATAGTAAAGGGGGAATATATCCAGAATATAGTAAAGGGGGAATATATCCAGAATATAGTAAAGGGGAATATATCCAGAATATAGTAAAGGAGGGAATATATCCAGAATATAGTAAAGGAGGAATATATCCAGAATATAGTAAAGGGGGAATATATCCAGAATATAGTAAAGGGGGAATATATCCAGAATATAGTAAAGGGGGAATATATCCAGAATATAGTAAAGGGGAATATATCCAGAATATAGTAAAGGGGGAATATATCCAGAATATAGTAAAGGGGGAATATATCCAGAATATAGTAAAGGGGGAATATATCCAGAATATAGTAAAGGGGGAATATATCCAGAATATAGTAAAGGAGGAATATATCCAGAATATAGTAAAGGGGGAATATATCCAGAATATAGTAAGGGGGAATATATCCAGAATATAGTAAAGGGGGAATATATCCAGAATATAGTAAAGGGGGAATATATCCAGAATATAGTAAAGGGGGAATATATCCAGAATATAGTAAAGGGGGAATATATCCAGAATATAGTAAAGGGGGAATATATCCAGAATATAGTAAAGGGGGAATATATCCAGAATATAGTAAAGGGGGAATATATCCAGAATATAGTAAAGGAGGAATATATCCAGAATATAGTAAAGGGGGAATATATCCAGAATATAGTAAAGGAGGAATATATCCAGAATATAGTAAAGGGGGAATATATCCAGAATATAGTAAAGGGGGAATATATCCAGAATATAGTAAAGGGGGAATATATCCAGAATATAGTAAAGGGGAATATATCCAGAATATAGTAAAGGGGGAATATATCCAGAATATAGTAAAGGGGAATATATCCAGAATATAGTAAAGGGGAATATATCCAGAATATAGTAAAGGGGGAATATATCCAGAATATAGTAAAGGAGGAATATATCCAGAATATAGTAAAGGGGGGAATATATCCAGAATATAGTAAAGGGGGAATATATCCAGAATATAGTAAAGGGGGAATATATCCAGAATATAGTAAAGGGGAATATATCCAGAATATAGTAAAGGGGAATATATCCAGAATATAGTAAAGGGGGAATATATCCAGAATATAGTAAAGGGGGAATATATCCAGAATATAGTAAAGGGGGAATATATCCAGAATATAGTAAAGGGGGAATATATCCAGAATATAGTAAAGGGGAATATATCCAGAATATAGTAAAGGGGGAATATATCCAGAATATAGTAAAGGGGGAATATATCCAGAATATAGTAAAGGGGGAATATATCCAGAATATAGTAAAGGGGGAATATATCCAGAATATAGTAAAGGGGGAATATATCCAGAATATAGTAAAGGGGGAATATATCCAGAATATAGTAAAGGGGGAATATATCCAGAATATAGTAAAGGGGGAATATATCCAGAATATAGTAAAGGGGGAATATATCCAGAATATAGTAAAGGGGGAATATATCCAGAATATAGTAAAGGGGGAATATATCCAGAATATAGTAAAGGGGGAATATATCCAGAATATAGTAAAGGGGAATATATCCAGAATATAGTAAAGGGGAATATATCCAGAATATAGTAAAGGGGGAATATATCCAGAATATAGTAAAGGGGGAATATATCCAGAATATAGTAAAGGGGGAATATATCCAGAATATAGTAAAGGGGAATATATCCAGAATATAGTAAAGGAGGGAATATATCCAGAATATAGTAAAGGGGGAATATATCCAGAATATAGTAAAGGGGGAATATATCCAGAATATAGTAAAGGGGGAATATATCCAGAATATAGTAAAGGGGGAATATATCCAGAATATAGTAAAGGGGGAATATATCCAGAATATAGTAAAGGGGGAATATATCCAGAATATAGTAAAGGGGGAATATATCCAGAATATAGTAAAGGGGGAATATATCCAGAATATAGTAAAGGGGGAATATATCCAGAATATAGTAAAGGGGGAATATATCCAGAATATAGTAAAGGGGGAATATATCCAGAATATAGTAAAGGGGAATTTATCCAGAATATAGTAAAGGAGGAATATATCCAGAATATAGTAAAGGGGGACTATATCCAGAATATAGTAAAGGGGAATATATCCAGAATATAGTAAAGGAGGAATATATCCAGAATATAGTAAAGGGGGAATATATCCAGAATATAGTAAAGGGGGAAGAATCCAGAATATAGTAAAGGAGGAATATATCCAGAATATAGTAAAGGGGAATATATCCAGAATATAGTAAAGGAGGAATATATCCAGACAATAGTAAGGGGGAATATATCCAGAATATAGTAAAGGGGGAATATATCCAGAATATAGTAAAGGGGGAATATATCCAGAATATAGTAAAGGGGGATATATCCAGAATATCGTAAAGGAGGGAATATATCCAGAATATAGTAAAGGGGGAATATATCCAGAATATAGTAAAGGAGGAATATATCCAGAATATAGTAAAGAGGAATATATCCAGAATATAGTAAAGGGGGAATATATCCAGAATATAGTAAAGGAGGAATATATCCAGAATATAGTAAAGGGGGAATATATCCAGATATAGTAAAGGGGGAATATATCCAGAATATAGTAAAGGGGAATATATCCAGAATATAGTAAAGGGGGAATATATCCAGAATATAGTAAGGAGGAATATATCCAGAATATAGTAAAGGGGAATATATCCAGAATATAGTAAGGGGGAATATATCCAGAATATAGTAAGGGGGGAATATATCCAGAATATAGTAAAGGGGGAGGGAATATATCCAGAATATAGGGGGGGGGGGGGTAAAGGGGGGGGGGGGAATTAGTAAGGGGACCAGAATATAGTAAAGGGGTGGAATATATCAGAATATATAAGTATAGGGGGATATATCCAGAATATAGTAAAAGGAGGAATATATCCAGAATATAGTAAAGGGGGAATATATCCAGAATATAGTAAAGGGGGAATGAATATCAGAATATATTAATATAGTAAAGGGGGAATATATCCAGAAGTATAGTAAAGGTGGAATATATCCAGAATATAGTAAAGGAGGAATATATCCAGAATATAGTAAAGGGGAATATATCCAGAATATAGTAAAGGGGGAATATATCCAGAATATAGTAAAGGGGGAATATATCCAGAATATAGTAAGGGGAATATATCCAGAATATAGTAAAGGGGGAATATATCCAGAATATAGTAAAGGGGGAATATATCCAGAATATAGTAAAGGGGGAATATATCCAGAATATAGTAAAGGGGGAATATATCCAGAATATAGTAAAGGGGAATATATCCAGAATATAGTAAAGGGGGAATATATCCAGAATATAGTAAAGGGGGAATATATCCAGAATATAGTAAAGGGGGAATATATCCAGAATATAGTAAAGGGGGAATATATCCAGAATATAGTAAAGGGGGAATATATCCAGAATATAGTAAAGGGGGAATATATCCAGAATATAGTAAAGGGGGAATATATCCAGAATATAGTAAAGGGGGAATATATCCAGAATATAGTAAAGGGGGAATATATCCAGAATATAGTAAAGGGGGAATATATCCAGAATATAGTAAAGGGGGAATATATCCAGAATATAGTAAAGGGGGAATATATCCAGAATATAGTAAAGGGGAATATATCCAGAATATAGTAAAGGGGGAATATATCCAGAATATAGTAAAGGGGAATATATCCAGAATATAGTAAAGGGGGAATATATCCAGAATATAGTAAAGGGGGAATATATCCAGAATATAGTAAAGGGGGAATATATCCAGAATATAGTAAAGGGGGAATATATCCAGAATATAGTAAAGGGGGAATATATCCAGAATATAGTAAAGGGGGAATATATCCAGAATATAGTAAAGGGGGAATATATCCAGAATATAGTAAAGGGGGAATATATCCAGAATATAGTAAAGGAGGAATATATCCAGAATATAGTAAAGGGGGAATATATCCAGAATATAGTAAGGGGGAATATATCCAGAATATAGTAAAGGGGAATATATCCAGAATATAGTAAAGGGGGAATATATCCAGAATATAGTAAAGGGGAATATATCCAGAATATAGTAAAGGGGGAATATATCCAGAATATAGTAAAGGGGGAATATATCCAGAATATAGTAAGGGGGAATATATCCAGAATATAGTAAAGGGGGAATATATCCAGAATATAGTAAAGGGGGAATATATCCAGAATATAGTAAAGGGGGAATATATCCAGAATATAGTAAAGGGGGAATATATCCAGAATATAGTAAAGGGGGAATATATCCAGAATATAGTAAAGGGGGAATATATCCAGAATATAGTAAGGGGGAATATATCCAGAATATAGTAAAGGGGGAATATATCCAGAATATAGTAAAGGGGGAATATATCCAGAATATAGTAAAGGGGGAATATATCCAGAATATAGTAAAGGGGGAATATATCCAGAATATAGTAAAGGGGG
Organism: Squalus acanthias; assembly: GCA_030390025.1. Classification (NCBI taxonomy): domain Eukaryota; kingdom Metazoa; phylum Chordata; class Chondrichthyes; order Squaliformes; family Squalidae; genus Squalus; species Squalus acanthias. Next base: position 3,834,212 of record JASTWF010000037.1, on the reverse strand, counting down.
AATATATCCAGAATATAGTAAAGGGGGAATATATCCAGAATATAGTAAAGGAGGAATATATCCAGAATATAGTAAAGGGGAATATATCCAGAATATAGTAAAGGGGGAATATATCCAGAATATAGTAAAGGGGGAATATATCCAGAATATAGTAAAGGGGGAATATATCCAGAATATAGTAAAGGGGGAATATATCCAGAATATAGTAAAGGGGGAATATATCCAGAATATAGTAAAGGGGGAATATATCCAGAATATAGTAAAGGGGGAATATATCCAGAATATAGTAAAGGGGGAATATATCCAGAATATAGTAAAGGGGGAATATATCCAGAATATAGTAAAGGGGGAATATATCCAGAATATAGTAAAGGGGGAATATATCCAGAATATAGTAAAGGGGGAATATATCCAGAATATAGTAAAGGGGGAATATATCCAGAATATAGTAAAGGGGGAATATATCCAGAATATAGTAAAGGGGGAATATATCCAGAATATAGTAAAGGGGGAATATATCCAGAATATAGTAAAGGGGGAATATATCCAGAATATAGTAAAGGGGGAATATATCCAGAATATAGTAAAGGGGGAATATATCCAGAATATAGTAAAGGGGGAATATATCCAGAATATAGTAAAGGGGGAATATATCCAGAATATAGTAAAGGGGGAATATATCCAGAATATAGTAAAGGGGGAATATATCCAGAATATAGTAAAGGGGGAATATATCCAGAATATAGTAAAGGGGGAATATATCCAGAATATAGTAAAGGGGGAATATATCCAGAATATAGTAAAGGGGGAATATATCCAGAATATAGTTAAAGGGGGAATATATCCAGAATATAGTAAAGGAGGGAATATATCCAGAATATAGTAAAGGGGGAATATATCAGAATATAGTAAGGGGGAATATATCCAGAATATAGTAGAAGGGGGGAATATATCCACGAATATAGTAAAGGGGGAATATATCCAGAATATAGTAAAGGGGGAATATATCCAGAATATAGTAAAGGGGGAATATATCTCCAGAATATGTAAAGGGGGAATCTATCCAGATATAGTAAAGGGGGAATATATCCAGAATATAGTAAAGGGGGAATATATCCAGAATATAGTAGGGGGGGAATATATCCAGAATATAGTAAAGGGGGAATATATCCAGAATATAGTAAAGGGGAATATATCCAGAATATAGTAAAGGGGGAATATATATCCAGAATATAGTAAGGGGGAATATATCCAGAATATAGTAAAGGAGGAATATATCCAGAATTTAGTAAAGGGGGAATATATCCAGAATATAGTAAAGGGAGATATATCCAGAATATAGTAAAGGGGGAATATATCCAGAATATAGTAAAGGGAGGAATATATCCAGAATATAGTAAAGGGGGAATATATCCAGAATATAGTAAAGGGGAAAAAAAAATATTATCCAGAATATAGTAAAGGAGGAATATATCCGAATATAAGTAAGGGGAATATATCCAGAATATAGTAAAGGAGGAATATATCCAGAATATAGTAAAGGGGGAATATATCCAGAATATAGTAAGGGGGAATATTCCAGAATATAGTAAAGGGGGAATATATCCAGAATATAGTAAAGGGGGAATATCCAGTATATAGTAAAGGGGGAATATATCCAGAATATAGTAAAGGGGGAATATATCCAGAATATAGTAAAGGGGGAATATATCCAGAATATAGTAAAGGGGGAATATATCCAGAATAAGTAAAGGGGAAATATCAGAATATAGTAAAGGGGGAATATATCCAGAATATAGTAAAGGGGGAATATATCCAGAATATAGTAAAGGGGGAATATATCCAGAATATAGTAAAGGGGGAATATATCCAGAATATAGTAAAGGAGGAATATATCCAGATATAGTAAAGGAGGAATATCCAGAATATAGTAAGGGGAATATATCCAGAATATAGTAAAGGAGGAATAATATCCAGAATATAGTAAAGGGGGAATATATCCAGAATATAGTAAAGGGGAATATATCCAGAATATAGTAAAGGGGAATATATCCAGAATATAGTAAAGGGGGAATATATCCAGAATATAGTAAAGGAGGAATATATCCAGAATATAGTAAAGGGGAATATATCCAGAATATAGTAAGGGGAATATATCCAGAATATAGTAAAGGGGGAATATATCCAGAATATAGTAAAGGAGAATATATCCAGAATATAGTAAAGGAGGAATATATCCAGAATATAGTAAAGGAGGAATATATCCAGAATATAGTAAAGGAGGGAATATATCCAGAATATAGTAAAGGGGGAATATATCCAGAATATAGTAAAGGGGAATATATCCAGAATATAGTAAAGGGGGAATATATCCAGAATATAGTAAAGGAGGAAAATATATCCAGAATATAGTAAGGGGGAATATATCCAGAATATAGTAAAGGAGGAATATATCCAGATATAGTAAAGGGGGAATATATCCAGAATATAGTAAGGGGGAATATTATCCAGAATATAGTAAGGGGGAATATATCCAGAATATAGTAAGGGGGAATATATCCAGAATATAGTAAAGGGGGAATATATCCAGAATATAGTAAAGGAGGAATATATCCAGAATATAGTAAAGGGGGAATATATCCAGAATATAGTAAAGGGGGAATATATCCAGAATATAGTAAAGGGGAATATATCCAGAATATAGTAAAGGGAGGAATATATCCAGAATATGTAAAGGGGAATATATCCAGAATATAGTAAAGGGGGAATATATCCAGAATATAGTAAAGGGGGAATATATCCAGAATATAGTAAAGGGGAATATATCCAGAATATAGTAAGGAGGAATATATCCAGAATATAGTAAAGGGGGAATATATCCAGAATATAGTAAAGGGGAATATATCCAGAATATAGTAAAGGGGGAATATATCCAGAATATAGTAAAGGGGGAGGGGATAATATCCAGAATATAGTAAAGGGGGAATATATCCAGAATATAGTAAAGGGGAGAATATAAGGGGAATATCCAGAATATAGTAAAGGGGGAATATATCCAGAATATAGTAAAGGGGGAATATATCCAGAATATAGGGGGAATATATCCAGAATATAGTAAAGGGGGATTATATCCAGATTATAGTAAAGGGGTGAATATATCCAGTAATATAGTAAAGGGGGGAAATATCCAGAATATAGTAGAAGGGGGAATATATCCAGAATATAGTAATGGGGGAATATATCCAGAAATATACAGTAAAGGGGGACTAATATCCAGAATATAGTAAAGGAGGAAATATCCAGAATATAGTAAAGGGGGAATATATCCAGAATATAGTGAAAGGGGGAATATATCCAGTATATAGTAAAGGGAGAATATATCCAGAATATAGTAAAGGAGGAAATATATCCAGAATATAGTAAAGGGGAATATATCCAGAATATATAGTAAAGGGGGGTATAATCCAGAATATAGTAGGGGGAATATATCCAGATATAGTAAAGTGGGAATATATCCATAGATATCCAAATATAGTAAAGAGGGAATATATCCAGAATATAGTAGGGGGGAATATATCCAGGAATATAGTAGGGGGAATATATCCAGAATATAGTAAAGGGGGGAATATATCCAGAATATAGTAAAGGGGGATATATCCAGAATATAGTAGGGGGGAATATATCCAAATATAGTAAAGGGGGAATATATCCAAGATATAGTAAAGGGGAATATATCCAGAATATATTAAAGGGGGATATATCCAGAATACAGTAAAGGGGGAATATATCCAGATATAGGTAAAGGGGGAATATATCCAGAATATAGTAAAGGAGGGAATATATCCAGAAAAAGTAAAGGGGGAATATATCAGAATATAGTAAAGGGGGAATATATCCAGTAATATAGTAAGGGGGAAATATATCCAGAATATAGTAAAGGAGGAATATATCCAGAATATAGTAAAGGAGGAATATATCAGAATAATAGTAAAGGGGGAATATATCCAGAATATAGTAAAGGGGAAATATCCAGAATATAGTAAAGGAGGAATATATCCAGAATATAGTAAAGGGGGGAATATATCCATAATATAGTAAAGGGGGGAATATATCCAGAATATATAAAGGGGGAATATATCCAGAAATATAGTAAAGGGGAATATATCCAGAATATAGTAAAGGGGGAATATATCCAGAATATAGTAAAAGGGGGAATATATCCAGAATATAGTAAAGGGGGAATATATCCAGAATTTAGTAAAGGGGGAATATATCCAGAATATAGTAAAGGAGGAATATATCCAGAATATAGTAAAGGGGAATATATCCAGAATATAGTAAAGGGGGAATATATCCAGAATATAGTAAAGGGGAATAATCCAGAATATAGTATAGGGGGAATATATCCAGAATATAGTAAGGGGGAATATATCAGAATATAGTAAAGGGGGAATATATCCAGAATATAGTAAGGGGGAATATATCCAGAATATAGTAAAGGGGGAATATATCCAGAATATAGTAAAGGGGGGGAATATATCCAGAATATAGTAAAGGGGGAATATATCCAGAATATAGTAAAGGGGGAATATATCCAGAATATAGTAAAGGGGGAATATATCCAGAATATAGTAAAGGGGGAATTATTCAGATATAGTAGGGGGAATATATCCAGAATATAGTAAAGGGGGAATATATCCAGAATATAGTAAAGGGGGAATATATCCAGAATATAGTAAAGGAGGAATATATCCAGAATATAGTAAAGGGGGAATATATCCAGAATATAGTAAAGGGGGGAATATATCCAGAATATAGTAAAGGGGGAATATATCCAGAATATAGTAAAGGGGGAATATATCCAGAATATAGTAAAGGGGGAATATATCAGAATATAGTAAAGGGGGAATATATCCAGAATATAGTAAAGGGGGAATATATCCAGAATATAGTAAAGGGGGAATATATCCAGAATATAGTAAAGGGGAATATATTCCAGAATATAGTAAGGGGGAATATATCCAGAATATAGTAAAGGGGGAATATATCCAGAAATATAGTAAAGGGGAATATATCCAGAATATAGTAAAGGGGGAATATATCCAGAATATAGTAAAGGGGGAATATATCCAGAATATAGTAAAGGGGGAATATATCCAGAATATAGTAAAGGAGGAATATATCCAGAATATAGTAAAGGAGGAATATATCCAGAATATAGTAAAGGGGGAATATATCCAGAATATAGTAAAGGAGGAATATATCCAGAATATAGTAAAGGGGGAATATATCCAGAATATAGTAAAGGGGGAATATATCCAGAATATAGTAAAGGAGGAATATATCCAGAATATAGTAAAGGGGGAATATATCCAGAATATAGTAAAGGGGGAATATATCCAGAATATAGTAAAGGGGGAATATATCCAGAATATAGTAAAGGGGGAATATATCCAGAATATAGTAAAGGGGGAATATATCCAGAATATAGTAAAGGGGAATATATCCAGAATATAGTAAAGGGGAAATATATCCAGAATATAGTAAAGGGGAATATATCCAGAATATAGTAAAGGGGGAATATATCCAGAATATAGTAAAGGGGGAATATATCCAGAATATAGTAAAGGGGGAATATATCCAGAATATAGTAAAGGAGGAATATATCCAGAATATAGTAAGGGGGAATATATCCAGAATATAGTAAAGGGGGAATATATCCAGAATATAGTAAAGGGGGAATATATCCAGAATATAGTAAAGGAGGAATATATCCAGAATATAGTAAGGGGGAATATATCCAGAATATAGTAAAGGAGGAATATATCAGAATATAGTAAGGAGGAATATATCCAGATATAGTAAAGGAGGAATATATCAGAATATAGTAAAGGGGAATATATCCAGAACTATAGTAAAGGAGGAATATATCCAGAATATAGTAAAGGAGGAATATATCCAGAATATAGTAAAGGGGGAATATATCCAGAATATAGTAAAGGGGGAATATATCCAGAATATAGTAAGGGGGAATATATCCAGAAATTAGTAAAGGAGGAATATATCCAGAATATAGTAAAGGAGGACTATATCCAGAATATAGTAAAGGGGGAATATATCCAGAATATAGTTAAAGGCGGGAATATATCCAGAATATAGTAAAGGGGGAATATATCCAGAATTATAGTAAAGGGGAATATATCCAGAATATAGTAAAGGAGGAATATAATCCAGAATATAGTAAAGGGAGGAATATATCCAGAATATAGATAAAAGGAGGGAATATATCCAGAATATAGTAAAGGAGGGGAATATCTCCAGAATATAGTAAAGGGGGAATATATCCAGAATATAGTAAAGGGGAATATATCCAGAATATAGTAAAGGGGGAATATATCCAGAATATAGTAAAGGGGGAATATATCCAGAATATAGTAAAGGGGGAATATATCCAGAATATAGTAAAGGGGGAATATATCCAGAATATAGTAAGGGGGAATATATCCAGAATATAGTAAAGGGGGAATATATCCAGAATATAGTAAAGGAGGAATATATCCAGAATATAGTAAAGGGGGAATATATCCAGAATATAGTAAAGGGGGAATATATCCAGAATATAGTAAAGGGGAATATATCCAGAATATAGTAAAGGGGGAATATATCCAGAATATAGTAAAGGAGGAATATATCCAGAATATAGTAAGGGGGAATATATCCAGAATATAGTAAAGGGGGAATATATCCAGAATATAGTAAAGGGGAATATATCCAGAATATAGTAAAGGAGGAATATATCCAGAATATAGTAAAGGGGGAATATATCAGAATATAGTAAAGGGGGAATATATCCAGAATATAGTAAAGGGGAATATATCCAGAATATAGTAAAGGGGGAATATATCCAGAATATAGTAAAGGGGGAATATATCCAGAATATAGTAAAGGGGGAATATATCCAGAATATAGTAAAGGGGGAATATATCCAGAATATAGTAAAGGAGGAATATATCCAGAATATAGTAAAGGGGGAATATATCCAGAATATAGTAAAGGGGAATATATCCAGAATATAGTAAAGGAGGGAATATATCCAGAATATAGTAAAGGAGGAATATATCCAGAATATAGTAAAGGGGAATATATCCAGAATATAGTAAAGGAGGGAATATATCCAGAATATAGTAAAGGGGGAATATATCCAGAATATAGTAAAGGAGGAATATATCCAGAATATAGTAAGGGGGAATATATCCAGAATATAGTAAAGGAGGAATATATCCAGAATATAGTAAAGGAGGAATATATCCAGAATATAGTAAAGGGGGAATATATCCAGAATATAGTAAAGGGGGAATATATCCAGAATATAGTAAAGGAGGGAATATATCCAGAATATAGTAAAGGGAGGAATATATCCAGAATATAGTAAAGGGGGAATATATCCAGAATATAGTAAAGGGGGAATATATCCAGAATATAGTAAAGGGGGAATATATCCAGAATATAGTAAAGGGGGAATATATCCAGAATATAGTAAAGGGGGAATATATCCAGAATATAGTAAAGGGGGAATATATCCAGAATATAGTAAAGGGGGAATATATCCAGAATATAGTAAAGGGGGAATATATCCAGAATATAGTAAAGGGGGAATATATCCAGAATATAGTAAAGGGGGAATATATCCAGAATATAGTAAAGGGGGAATATATCCAGAATATAGTAAAGGGGGAATATATCCAGAATATAGTAAAGGGGGAATATATCCAGAATATAGTAAAGGGGGAATATATCCAGAATATAGTAAAGGGGGAATATATCCAGAATATAGTAAAGGGGGAATATATCCAGAATATAGTAAAGGGGGAATATATCCAGAATATAGTAAAGGGGGAATATATCCAGAATATAGTAAAGGGGGAATATATCCAGAATATAGTAAAGGGGGAATATATCCAGAATATAGTAAAGGGGGAATATATCCAGAATATAGTAAAGGGGGAATATATCCAGAATATAGTAAAGGGGGAATATATCCAGAATATAGTAAAGGGGGAATATATCCAGAATATAGTAAAGGGGGAATATATCCAGAATATAGTAAAGGGGGAATATATCCAGAATATAGTAAAGGGGGAATATATCCAGAATATAGTAAAGGGGGAATATATCCAGAATATAGTAAAGGGGGAATATATCCAGAATATAGTAAAGGGGGAATATATCCAGAATATAGTAAAGGAGGAATATATCCAGAATATAGTAAAGGAGGAATATATCCAGAATATAGTAAAGGGGGAATATATCCAGAATATAGTAAAGGGGGAATATATCCAGAATATAGTAAAGGGGGAATATATCCAGAATATAGTAAAGGGGGAATATATCCAGAATATAATAAAGGGGGAATATATCCAGAATAAAGGAAGAATATATCCAGAATAGAACGGAGTTGGGGTGGCGGTGTGGGGGGGCGGGGCTGGGGGGGCGGTTGGTGGCCTGGAATATATCTAGAATACAACACAGTGGGGGGAATATAACCAGAATAGAACACATTACTGAATGTGCCTGGAATTGTATTTGCTCAGATTCTGCTGGTGAGAATGGAAAGTCAGGTACAAGAGATGGAGTATGAGCACCAACATGGTTTTAGAGCAGGAGAATTGACCAGTGATCAACTGTTTGTGGTGAGACAGGTATTGGAGGAATTTTAGAACACAACTTCCATTGTTGCCCCCACTTGATTGCTTTTAATCAGGCCTTTGAGCGTGTGTGGCGAGTAGGGACATGGGATGGCTTCAGGATGTTTGGCATTCCTGAGAAACTTGTCTGACTGATAGAAATGTCTATAAAAAGAAAGAGACAAAGACTTGCATTTAGATCATTGCCTTTCTCAACCTCAGGACATCCCAAAGTGCTTTACAGATGTGTAGTCCCTGTTATAACATAGGAAGCGTCGGCCGCCAATTTGCGCACAGCAAGCTGCCACAAACAGCAATGTTATAATGACCAAAATATCGGTCAGGACACCGGGGAGAACTCCCCTGCTTTACTTTGCAACCGTGCCGTGGGATCTTTTACGTCCACCCGAGTGGGCGGACGGGACCTCGGTTTAACGTCTCATCCGAAAGGCGGCACACCTCCGACAGTGCAGCACTGTCCCATGAACCGCACTTGAAGCGCAAGTCTAGATTATGTGCTCAAGTCTCCTGGAGTGGGACTTGAACCCACGACCTTCTGACTCTGAAGTGCGAGAGTGCTGCCCACTGAGCCACAGCTGAATTGCCTCCCGGAGTGCTGTTTGGAGTGAAGAGGAAACGGCATGCCTTCGGTTAACAGTTGGGGTGAGACAAGGTTGCACTTTGCACAGAATATAGCTAGAACAGAACGCAGTACAGAATAGAACGCACAATCGAATATATCTAAAATAGAACACAGTGCAGAATCGAACACAACAGGGAATACACCCAGAATTGAAGACAGGACAGAATATCCGGAGGATTGAGTGCAATGGAGAATATACCCAGATTAAAGCATTAAACAGTAATTAGCATTAACAGGAATTTGTTCTAATAAGCAGTATTATAACTGTGTCTTACAAGGCCAGGATGCTTGTGGAATTATTTTGCCCATCCTTTGGATGAAGGTGGTGCATCCTCTTCCATGTACTACACTGGATACTCACTAACTCGGGAGGGATGGACAGGATGGAGAACGGACCTGTTCGGTCCTTTTTGGTGCTAGTTCCTCCAACAAGATCACGTTGTCCATCCAGACGGGAGGAAGACATCCGCCTCCTCTTCACCTATTTAGAAAGGCACGGGTAAGGTATAAATAGACTTTTGTATTTTAATCCCTCTTGCAAAACAGAGGGCAGGAGAAAGTATTTTGCACAGCCCGTGTACACTCTCCCCTTTCACGAACTCTACCCACCCATTTAATCTCCACCCACAGCCCATGTACACTCTCCCCTATCACGGACTCTCCCTCTCATTTAATCCCCTCCCACAGCCCATGTACACTCTCCCCTATCACAGACTCTACCCACCCATTTACTCTCCTCCCACAGCCTGTGTACACTCTCCCCTATCACAGACTCTACCCACCCATTTAATCTCCTCCCACAGCCCATGTACACTCTCCCCTATCATGGACTCTACCCACCCATTTAATCTCCTCCCACAGCCCATTTACATTCTCCCCTATCACGGACTCTACCCACCCATTTAATCTCCTCCCACAGCCCGTGGTCACTCTCCCCTATCACTGACTCTACCCACCCATTTAATCTCCTCCCACAGCCCATGGACACTCTCCCCTATCATGGACCCTACCCACCCATTTAATCTCCTCCCACAGCCCCTGTACACTCTCCCCTATCACTGACTCTACCCACCCATTTACTCTCCTCCCACAGCCTGTGTGCACTCTCCCCCATCATGGACTCTACCCACCCATTTAATCTCCTCCCACAGCCCATTGACATTCTCCCCTATCACGGACTCTACCCACCCATTTAATCTCCTCCTACAGCCCGTGGACACTCTCCCCTATCATGGACTCCATCCACCCATTTAATCTCCTCCCACAGCCCATGTACAATCTCCCCTAACACGGACTCTACCCACCCATTTAACCTCCTCCCACAGCCCATGGACACTGTCGCCTATCACGGACCCTACCCACCCATTTAATCTCCTATCACTGACTCTACCCACCCATTTAATCTCCTCCCACAGCCCATGGACACTCTCCACTATCACTGACTCTACCCACCCATTTAATCTCCTCCCACAGCCCATGTACACTCTCCCCTATCACTGACTCTATCCACCCATTTAATCTCCTCCCACAGCCCATGTTCCCTCTCCCCTATCACAGACTCTACTCACCCATTTAATCTCCTCCCACAGCCCATGTACACTCTCCCCTATCACAGACTCTACTCACCCATTTAATCTCCTCCCACAGCCCATGTACACTCTCCCCTATCACAGACTCTACTCACCCATTTAATCTCCTCCCACAGCCCATGGACACTCTCACCTATCACAGACTCTACTCACCCATTTAATCTCCTCCCACAGCCCATGTACAATCTCCCCTAACACGGACTCTACCCACCCATTTAACCTCCTCCCACAGCCCATGGACACTGTCGCCTATCACGGACCCTACCCACCCATTTAATCTCCTATCACTGACTCTACCCACCCATTTAATCTCCTCCCACAGCCCATGGACACTCTCCACTATCACTGACTCTACCCACCCATTTAATCTCCTCCCACAGCCCATGTACACTCTCCCCTATCACTGACTCTACTCACCCATTTAATCTCCTCCCACAGCCCATGGACACTCTCCCCTATCACAGACTCTACCCACCCATTTAATCTCCACCCACAGCCCATGTACACTCTCACCTCTCAGACTCTACTCACCCATTTAATCTCCTCCCACAGCCCATGTACACTCTCCGCTATCACGGACTCTACCCATCCATTTAATCCCCTCCCACAGCTGATGTACCTAATATGCTTTTATGGCCACTATCCTATGCATTAATTCCTGAGTGGGGTGGGAGTTGGGAAAGGAGTAATTCTCCTTAAATACTCTGAGCGTGATCTTGCCAGCCCTGGGGAGGTGGGTTTGGAGGCAGGACTGCCGGGAAAATGGCAGAATGTGGGGGCGGGTACCCATCCCGCCCCCAACCCGCCTCCGTGCCATCTCCCCGGGAGGCGGGTTGCCAACCCGCGCCGAGTCCCATCTCCTGGAGGCGGGAAGGGGATTACAGCCACTTAACTGCCTGTTATCAGGTAGTTAACAGGCAGATAAGAGGATTATCCCCATTTTACCCACACAAGTGCGGGCTTCCCGAAGGCTGCGAACCCCGCCAGGGTCACCGAGGCGAGTAGTGGGTCTGCGGGGGCGGGGGGGGGGGGGTGCAAAAGTGCGCTGTGAAGGTAAGTGATGGGTGCAAGTGTGGAGAGGTGAGTATGTGAGGTGAGTGAAAAGTGTTAGAAAAAGTTTACTTACCTTTGTTTCTTCCTGCAGGCTTCAATCGTCATCCGCGGTAGAGATGACAGATGGCCGCTGCATTCTGCAATGCAACAATCATCTAATTTCTGCTAAAGAAAGAGGTTTGATGAGGTCTTGAATTCAAAACTCATCAAACTACAAAGAATGTCAGTGTTTTGACAGATGAAACGTCATACGCTGACGTTTTCTGTTCCCGGCTTCCCCTTAATTAGCCTGCTAAGCCCGCTAGGCGGGCTTAACAAGGTCAATCAAGGGAAAATAGCGTGGGTTGGGCAGAAGTCAATGGAGGCGGGACTAAAACCCGACAAGTGGGAGTCCCGCCTCCAAAAGCTCCCCATTGGCAAAATCCAGCCCTCTGGGTTGATCCAGGTGCAAACTCTTCACACGTAGCCTGCTGTCCTCTACAAAGATAGTCTCCCCCTTACCAATCCTCCCGCAACCTTCATATCCCATGGAATACATGATGAACTCAGGCCGCACCCATCCCTATAACCTCCAATCCCAATCCCTGATGTTTATCCAGTTCCTGTTTGAAGGAGTTAATCGGCGCAGCAGCAAGTCTACACACTGTATGAATTGTACTGTTTAATCTGGGGGGCATGGGGCAGTTGAATCTGATTCTAAAGAAAGTAGTGAATATCATGACACATTACAGACAAACTTGATTAGGTAAAAAATGTTTAAAAATTAATAAATATAGCACAATAGAGAACACAGAAAGGCATATACCAAGAATAGAGCAAACAGTGCAGAATATACAGGGAATAAAGCACATTGTGCAGAATATACAGGGAATAAAGCACATTGTGCAGAATATACACAGAATAAAGCACATTGTGCAGAATATACACAGAATAAAGCACATTGTGCAGAATATACACAGAATAAAGCACATTGTGCAGAATATACACAGAATAAAGCACATTGTGCAGAATATACACAGAATAAAGCACATTGTGCAGAATATACACAGAATGAAGCAGATTGTGCAGAATATATGCAGGATAAAGCACATTGTGCAGAATATACACAGGATAAAGTACATTGTGCAGAATATACACAGAATAAAGCACATTGTGCAGAATATACACTGAATAAAGTACATTGTGCAGAATATACACAGAATAAAACACATGGGGGAAAGATTCATCCCTTTAGCGCCTCCCATTTGCGCCAGCAGATGGCATAAATGGGGCAACGGAGCAGTATCGAGGCGAATCCAGCGCCACACGCCAAATCCCGGCCCCCCGTAGCGCCGCTGATAAGAGGTATCGCCGAGAACGTCAACACTAGGTAGTGACATCAGTGAGTGTGCAATGCTCACTGACCGCCTGATTTGCAAAATTGATTCTCGCCACTTACCTCATCGCCTGGAGTAAACACTGACAGGGAGAGCTGGCGTGCAGAATATACACAGAATAAAGCACATTGTGCAGCATTTACACAGAATAAAGCACATTGTGCAGAATATACAGAGAATAAAGCTTATAGTGCGGAATATAGACAGAAAAAAGCATATTGTGCAGAATAAACACAGAATAAAGCAAATTTTGCAGAATTTATACAGAATAAAGCTCATTGTGCCGAATATACAAGGAATAAAGCACATTTTGCAGTATATACACAGAAGAAAGCACCTTCTGCAGAATATATACAGAATAAAGCACCTTGTGCAGAATATACACAGAATAAAGCACCTTGTGCAGAATATACACAGAATAAAGCTCATTGTGCAGAATATACACAGAATAAATCACATTATGCAGAATATACACAGAAAAAATCACATTGTGCAGAATATACACAGAATAAAGCATATTGTGCAGAATATACACAGGATAAAGCACATTATGCAGAATATACCCAGAAGAAAGCACCTTCTGCAGAATATACACAGAATAAATCACATTGTGCGGAATATACACAGAAAAAAAGCAACTTGTGCAGATTAGAAACAGAATGAAGCACATTGTGCAGAATATACACACAATAAATCACATTGTGAAGAATATACACAGAATAAAGCACATTGTGCAGAATTTACATTGAATTAAGCACTTTGCACAGAATATGCACAGAATGATGCACATTGTGCAGAATGTACATGGAATAAAGTACATTGTGCAGAATATACACAGAATAAAGCACATTATGCGGAATATACACAGAAAAAAAGCACCTTGTGCAGAATAGAAACAGAATGAAGCACTTTGTGCAGAATATACACAGAATAAATCACATTGTGAAGAATTTACACAGAATAAAGCCATTGTGCAGAATATACACAGAATAAAGCACATTGTGGAGAATATGCAGAGAATAAAGCACATTGTGCAAAATATACACAGATTAAAGCACATTGTGAAGAATATACACAAAATAAAGCACATTGTGCAGAATATACACAGAATAAAGCACATTGTGCAGACTTGAAACAGAAAAAAGCACATCGTGCAGAACATACACACAATAAATCAATGTGCAGAATATACACAGAATAAAGCACATTGTGCAGAATATACACAGAATAAAGCACATTATTCAGAATATACAGAAGAAAGCAACTTCTGCAGAATATAAACAGAATAAAGCACCTTGTGCAAATATACACAGAATAAAGCACATTGTGCAGAATATACAGAGAATAAAGCACCTTGCGCAGAATATACACAGAATAAAGCACATTGTGCAGAATATACACTGAATAAAGCACATTGAACAGAATATACACTGAATAAAGCACATTCAACAGAATATACACAGAAGAAAGCACATTGAAAAGAATATACACAGAATGAAAACATTGTGCAGAATATACACAGAATAAAGCACCTTGTGCAGAATATACACAGAATAAAGCACATTGTGCAGAATATACACAGAATAAAGCACATTGTGCAGAATATAAACAGAATGAAGCACATTGTGCAGAATATACACAGAATAAAGCACATTGTGCAGAATATACACTGAATAATGCCCATTGAACAGAATATACACTGAATAAAGCACATTCAACTGAATATACACAGAATAAAGCACATTGAAAAGAATATACACAGAATGAAAACATTGTGCAGAATATACACAGATTAAAGCACATTGTGTGGAATATACACAGATAAAGCACATTGTGCAGAATAAACACAGAATAAAGACATTGTGCAGAATATACATGGAACAAAGTACATTGTGCAGAATATACACAGAATAAAGACATTGCGCAGAATAAACACAGAATGAAGCTATTTGTGCAGAATATACACAGAATAAAGCACATTCAACAGAATATACACAAAATAAAGCTCATTGCGCAGAATATACATGGAAAAAAAAAGAAACGTGTGCAGAATATACACAGAAATAAAGCATATCTTGCAGAATATACACAGAATAAAGCTCATTGTGCTGAATCTACAAGGAATAAAGCACATTATGCAGTATATACACAGAAGAAAGCACCTTCTGCAGAATATATACAGAATAAAGCACTTTGTGCAGAATATACACAGAATAAAGCACATTGTGAAGAATATAAACAGAATAAAGCACCTTGTGCAGAATATACACAGAATAAAGCTCATTGTGCAGAATATACACAGAAAAAATCACATTGTGCAGAATATATACAGAATAAAGCATATTGTGCAGAATAGGCACAGAATGAAGCACATTGTGCAGAATATACACAGAATAATGAACATTCTGCAGAATAGGCACAGAATGAAGCACAAAGTGCAGAATATACACACAATAAATCACATTGCGAAGAATATACACAGAATAAAGCACATTGTGCAGAATTTACATTGAATTAAGCACTTTGCGCAGAATATGCACAGAATGATGCACATTGTGCAGAATGTACATGGAATAAAGTACATTGTGCAGAATATACACAGAATAAAGCACATTGTGCGGAATATACACAGAAAAAAAGCACCTTGTGCAGAATAGAAACAGAATGAAGCACATTGTGCAGAACATACACACAATAAATCTTGTCGTAAGAATGAGCCTTACGCGTGGTGAACTTAAAGTAAGCTTTAATCAACTAAAAAGGTGCTACATACAAAAGAGGTCTTACTCTATGCCTCTCCAGGGTCCAACTGATCAGCCTAGTATTTATCCTGGACTAATCACAGGAAGTGATGTAATAAAGTTCGAGTCACAGGAAGCTGTATTGGGTTACCACATTCTCCCCCCCCAAAAGATTAGGAGGCCGGGATGAAGTTCGAGTCACAGGAAGCTGTATTGTGTTACCACATTCTCCCTCCATTTCGTAGCCGCTGGACGAGGGAGAGCCGCACCCGTTTGGGTTCTCGTAGCGGTAGAGGGCCCCTAGCCCGTTTACCCGCCGCGGGCCGTGGACCAGAGTCCGAGTGATCCAGCCCGCTCTGTGAGGGGTCAGGACGATCCTGACTGTGTACTGGTGCCCGAACGGGTGTCGGGCAGGGCTGTGGCAGATCCGTTTCCGAGCGTATGGTACGGGGTGGATCGTGGCTGCGCGTGCGAGCCCCGACGGGCTCATAGTCAGTCTGCCCCAGGTCGGCACGCTGGAGTGAGGTACCAGCCGGCGTCAGATCCAGATCGTGATGAGAGGCACCTGGCGAGCCCAGAGATGTGCCTGGTACACTATCATCCCCTGGTGTCCTTCTATGTTTTGGCGGGCAGGGAGCCAGATCCCGCAATGACACGGTAGATTCCCGACCGTCAGGATACCGAATATAGGCGTAGGTAGGGTTGACGTCAGTGAGCTCAACCTCATCTACCAGGGGGTCATTCTTAGACGCCCGAACATATCTTCGGAGTAGCACTGGTCCCGGTGCAGTCAGCCACGACGGGAGAGATATCCCATAGGATGAGCGACGCTGAAATCGGAAGAACCGTTCATGAGGCGTCGTATTTGTGGCGGTCGAAAGGAGGGACCGTGTGGAGTGTAATGCGTCTGGAAGTACTGCTTCCCATTGCTGGTTGGGTAGGCCCCGAGATCTCAAAGCCAGACGTACCGCATTCCAGATGATAGCGTTAAAACGCTCGACTTGCCCATTCCCGACCGGATGATAAGGCGTCGTTCTGCTGGCAGCAATACCCCGTTCCGAGAGATAGGCCTTGAGTTCTCCTGACATAAAAGAAGGGCCCCGATCCGAATGAACATAGGATGCCATGCCACAGAAAGCAAATACCTGCTCAAGGCAGCTGATAACCGTGGTCGTCAGCATATTGGGGCAGGGAAACGCAAACGGAAAACGGGAATACTCATCGACCATGGTCAATAGATAAGTGTTGCGAGTTGAAGAGGGCAACGGCCCCTTAAAATCGATGCTAAGCCGTTGCATTGGCTGGGTCACATGTATGAGTATACCACCCGAGGGGCGGAAAAAACTGAGGTTTCAATTCCGCACAGACTCTGCAGTCCGAGCACATCTTCTTTACATCCCCGGTAGAGAATGGGAGATTTCGGGACCGCACGAAGTGTAGCATGCGAGTAACGCCCGGATGACACAACCCATCATGGATGTCTACGAGCGTAGAGGGTGCCATGGCGGAGCAGAATGCTCGTGTGAGGGTATCCGGAGCCACATTCTCCTTGCCAGGTCGATAGTGGATGGTGTAACCAAAAGAGGCCAATTCCAGCCGCCAAAGCTGGATTTTATTATTTTTAATTTTGGTCCGTTTTCGATTATCGAGCATGAAGGCGACCGATCGCTGGTCCGTGATTAAGGTAAAGTGCTGGCGAGCTAGGAGATGAGTCCACTTCCGTACTGCCTCTATGATGGCTGTAGCTTCTTTCTCGACTGGAGGATAATGTAGCTCAGCCCCTTGAAAAGTCCTGGACAAAAATGCCACCGGACGACCTTCCTGATTCAGAGTGGCCGAGATTGCCACCTCCGAGGCATCACACTCAACAACAAAAGGAAGACTCTCATCGATGGAGTGAAGAGCCGCTTTCTCCAACTGTTTTTTCAGGAGGTTAAAGGCTGCAACAGCCGCTGTGTCTAGTGGGAATGTGCTGGCCTTCAGTAGAGGTTGGATTCGGTCCGAGAAGTTAGGAATCCATTTAGCATAGTATGCAAACAGGCCGAGGGCCCGGCGCAAGGAGGCCGGATTCTTAGGTGGCGGGAGTTCTTGGAGTGGGCGAAGCCTTTCAGGGTCAGGTTTAATGATGCCATTGCCCACACAATAGCCAAGGATGTTGATGGTTGGTTGTGACTCAATGGATTTAGCCGCATTTAATGTCAAATTACGGTGCTGGAGTGCATCCCAAAATCGTTGGAGATTGGCGTCATGTTCCCGCTGATTGCGACCTGCGACAGTAATATTGTCCAGATAAGGAAACGTATCCTTTAAGTCTTCCTGTTTGACCAGGTCATCCATTGCTCGCTGGAAGACAGCCACTCCATTAGTGACCCCAAAGGGGAGGCGACGAAATTGATACAGCCGTCCATTGGCTTCAAAGGCCGTATACTGCTTGTCTGAGACCTTCAAGGGTACCTGATGATAGGCACTTTTCAGATCATATGTTGAGAACACCGTGTACTCAGCCAGTTTATTAACCATATCATCGATGCGCGGCAATGGGTATGCGTCCAAGTCCGTATATTGATTGATGGTCTGTGAATAGTCAATGCACAGCCGTTTCTTGTGAGGTTGTAGAGGGTTCTTAACAATAACGACCTGGGCGCGCCATGGCGACGAACAAGGCTCGATGATATCCTCTGCTAAAAGCCGAGAAATCTCAGCCGCAATAAAAGACTGGTCTTCCTGACTGAAACGTCGTGACTTTGTTATAATCGGTTTGCATCGAGGAGGGATACTGGTAAACAGTGAGGGTTCATCCAGTGAAGCTGCTGACAATGCACAGAACGGTAATCGAGGTCGTATATTAGAAATAGTGAGTTCAGGTTTGGATCCGCCGAACTCAATGGTGAGCTTCTTATGCTGCTTTTGAAACTCTAGCCCTAAGATAAGATCACTACATAAGTCCTTGAGCACCAAAAGCCGGGTGGAGGGATACCTGTGACCATTAAGTGTTATTTCAACCATACAAAAGCCAGAAATTCTGGTATTAAGTGATGACTGAGCCATCGCAATTGCCTGGTCCGATGGGAAAACATGTAGCTTTAACTCTGCAACAATCTGTTCCCTAATGAAACTATCAGTGCTACCTGAGTCAATTAAGGCATCTAAAGTATGTCCATTAATTGATGCTTTTGTAGCTGCATGGAATAGGTTCTGAGGACAAGCAGCTGTAATTGGTGTCGTTGCACAAAGAGTGGCTGAAACTCTAGGTGTGTTTCTTCGAGAGAAAACCCGAGAGGAAGCACGATAGATTTTAGCCGGAACATCTTGATAGGCCCTTACCGGGGCAGTTCGGTAGGACTTAGCTTGATAAGCCCTCGTAGAGGCTCTTGATAGGCAAACCTTTGCAAAATGACCCTTTTTGTTGCAATGACTGCAAAACGCATTGCGAGCAGGGCAGAATTTCCGAGGGTGAAACTCATCACCACAAAAGAAGCATTTCTTAGATTGCCAAGAGGCTGCCACAGTGGGGTCATCATCCTCTTCAGCAGTGAAGTCATCAGATTGATCGTCAGGGATAAAGTCCTCCCTAATAGAGTTCACCTGTGGCCTCTTAAATTGCCTGACTGTAGTTAAGGCAGCAGACCGAGGTCTGGGCACTGTATAAAGGTCTGCATTTCTTTTTGCCAGATCTAGAGAGCAAGCCATGTCATAAGCTCTCTGAAGCTCAAGTGTCTTACTTTCCAGTAGACGCTGGCGTATAAATGGGGAGGCAAGCCCGCAGATGAAAGCATCACGGATCATTTCTTCACGGTACAGCTCAGCTGAGGCCGCCTGAAAGTTACAGTCCATACTAAGTCTGCGAAGCTCTTGGAGGAATTTATCAATGGATTCCTCCGGCCCTTGTTGGGCTGTAGCTAGTAGATGTCTGGCATAGACCTCATTCGGTGTCTTAGTATATAGTCTTTTAAGCGTCCGAATTGCCTCCTCGTAACTGCCCCATTCCTCGACATACTGAAATACATTCGGGGTGACACAGTTGATGAGTATCCGCAATTTTGAGTCATGATCAGCCTTGCAATATTCGAGAAAATTGTCAAACGTGCGATACCAGTGTTTCCACACCTTACCGGCTGCTGGGGTGTTTGGGTCCAAGTCAAGACGCGATGGTTTAAGGATGTTTTCCATGATGGGTGATTCCCTGGATCCTTAGTTCCGAGTTCGTCCAAAAAGTTTGAGTGCGAAGTTTTTCAAAGTTGATTAAATTGTCGTAAGAATGAGCCTTACGCGTGGTGAACTTAAAGTAAGCTTTAATCAACTAAAAAGGTGCTACATACAAAAGAGGTCTTACTCTATGCCTCTCCAGGGTCCAACTGATCAGCCCAGTATTTATCCTGGACTAATCACAGGAAGTGATGTAATAAAGTTCGAGTCACAGGAAGCTGTATTGGGTTACCACAAATCATTGTGCAGAATATGCACAGAATGATGCACATTGTGCAGAATGTACTTGGAATAAAGTACATTGTGCAGAATATACACAGAATAAAGCACATTGTGCGGAATATACACAGAAAAAAAGCACCTTGTGCAGAATAGAAACAGAATGAAGCACATTGTGTAGAATATACACAGAATCAAGCACATTGTGCAGAATAAACACAGAATAAAGCACTTTGTGCAGAATATACACAGAATAAAGCACCTTCTGCAGAATATAATCAGAATAAAGCACCTTGTGCAAATATACACAGAATAAAGCACATTGTGCAGAATATACAGAGAATAAAGCACCTTGCGCAGAATATACACAGAATAAAGCACATTGTGCAGAATATACACTGAATAAAGCACATTGAACAGAATATACACTGAATAAAGCACATTCAACAGAATATACACAGAATAAAGCACATTGAAAAGAATATACACAGAATGAAAACATTGTGGAGAATATACAGAGAATAAAGCACATTGTGCAGAATATAAACAGAATGAAGCACATTGTGCAGAATATACTCAGAATAAAGCACATTGTGCAGAATAAACACAGAATGAAGCAATTTGTGCAGAATATACACAGAATAAAGCACATTCAACAGAATATACACAAAATAAAGCTCATTGCGCAGAATATACACAGAAAAAAAAGAAACGTGTGCAGAATATACACAGAAAGAAAGCATATCTTGCAGAATATACAGAGAATAAAGCTTATAGTGCGGAATATAGACAGAAAAAAGCATATTGTGCAGAATAAACACAGAATAAAGCAAATTTTACAGAATTTATACAGAATAAAGCTCATTGTGCCGAATATACAAGGAATAAAGCACATTTTGCAGTATATACACAGAAGAAAGCACCTTCTGCAGAATATATACAGAATAAAGCACCTTGTGCAGAATATAAACAGAATAAAGCACCTTGTGCAGAATATACACAGAATAAAGCTCATTGTGCAGAATATACACAGAATAAATCACATTGTGCGGAATATACACAGAATAAATCACATTGGGCAGAATATACACAGAATAAAGCACATTGTGCAGAATATACACAGGATAAAGCACATTATGCAGAATATACCCAGAAGAAAGAACCTTCTGCAGAATATACACAGAATAAATCACTTGTGCGGAATATACACAGAAATAAAGCACATTGTGCAGAATATACGCACAATAAATCACATTGCGAAGAATATACACAGAATAAAGCACATTGTGCAGAATTTACATTGAATTAAGCACTTTGCGCAGAATATGCACAGAATGATGCACATTGTGCAGAATGTACATGGAATAAAGTACATTGTGCAGAATATACACAGAATAAAGCACATTGTGCGGAATATACACAGAAAAAAAGCACCTTGTGCAGAATAGAAACAGAATGAAGCACATTGTGTAGAATATACACAGAATCAAGCACATTGTGCAGAATAAACACGGAATAAAGCACTTTGTGCAGAATATACACAGAATAAAGCACCTTGTGCAGACTTTAAACAGAAAAAGCACATTGTGCAGAATATACACACAATAAATCACATTGTGAAGAATTTACACAGAATAAAGCACATTGTGCAAAATATACACAGAATAAAGCACATTGTGGAGAATATGCAGAGAATAAAGCACATTGTGCAGAATATACACAGAATAAAGCACATTGTGCAAAATATACACAGATTAAAGCACATTGTGAAGAATATACACAGAATAAAGCACATTGTGCAGACTTTAAACAGAAAAAAGCACATTGTGCAGAACATACACACAATAAATCATTGTGCAGAATATGCACAGAATGATGCACATTGTGCAGAATGTACATGGAATAAAGTACATTGTGCAGAATATACACAGAATAAAGCACATTGTGCGGAATATACACAGAAAAAAAGCACCTTGTGCAGAATAGAAACAGAATGAAGCACATTGTGCAGAATAAACACAGAATAAAGCACTTTGTGCAGAATATACACAGAATAAAGCACCTTGTGCAGACTTTAAACAGAAAAAGCACATTGTGCAGAATATACACACAATAAATCACATTGTGAAGAATATACACAGAATAAAGCACATTGTGGAGAATATGCAGAGAATAAAGCACATTGTGCAGAATATACACAGAATAAAGCACATTGTGCAAAATATACACAGATTAAAGCACATTGTGAAGAATATACACAGAATAAAGCACATTGTGCAGAATATACACAGAATAAAGCACATTGTGCAGACTTTAAACAGAATCAAGCACATTGTGCAGAATAAACACGGAATAAAGCACTTTGTGCAGAATATACACAGAATAAAGCACCTTGTGCAGACTTTAAACAGAAAAAGCACATTGTGCAGAATATACACACAATAAATCACATTGTGAAGAATTTACACAGAATAAAGCACATTGTGCAAAATATACACAGAATAAAGCACATTGTGGAGAATATGCAGAGAATAAAGCACATTGTGCAGAATATACACAGAATAAAGCACATTGTGCAAAATATACACAGATTAAAGCACATTGTGAAGAATATACACAGAATAAAGCACATTGTGCAGACTTTAAACAGAAAAAAGCACATTGTGCAGAACATACACACAATAAATCATTGTGCAGAATATGCACAGAATGATGCACATTGTGCAGAATGTACATGGAATAAAGTACATTGTGCAGAATATACACAGAATAAAGCACATTGTGCGGAATATACACAGAAAAAAAGCACCTTGTGCAGAATAGAAACAGAATGAAGCACATTGTGCAGAATAAACACAGAATAAAGCACTTTGTGCAGAATATACACAGAATAAAGCACCTTGTGCAGACTTTAAACAGAAAAAGCACATTGTGCAGAATATACACACAATAAATCACATTGTGAAGAATATACACAGAATAAAGCACATTGTGGAGAATATGCAGAGAATAAAGCACATTGTGCAGAATATACACAGAATAAAGCACATTGTGCAAAATATACACAGATTAAAGCACATTGTGAAGAATATACACAGAATAAAGCACATTGTGCAGAATATACACAGAATAAAGCACATTGTGCAGACTTTAAACAGAAAAAAGCACATTGTGCGGAACATACACACAATAAATCATTGTGCAAAATATGCACAGAATGATGCACATTGTGCAGAATGTACATGGAATAAAGTACATTGTGCAGAATATACACAGAATAAAGCACATTGTGCGGAATATACACAGAAAAAAAGCACCTTGTGCAGAATAGAAACAGAATGAGGCACATTGTGTAGAATATACACAGAATCAAGCACATTGTGCAGAATAAACACAGAATAAAGCACTTTGTGCAGAATATACACAGAATAAAGCACCTTGTGCAGACTTTAAACAGAAAAAGCACATTGTGCAGAATATACACACAATAAATCACATTGTGAAGAATTTACACAGAATAAAGCACATTGTGCAGAATATACACAGAATAAAGCACATTGTGGAGAATATGCAGAGAATAAAGCACATTGTGCAGAATATACACAGAATAAAGCACATTGTGCAAAATATACACAGATTAAAGCACATTGTGAAGAATATACACAGAATAAAGCACATTGTGCAGAATATACACAGAATAAAGCACATTGTGCAGACTTTAAACAGAAAAAAGCACATTGTGCAGAACATACACACAATAAATCAATGTGCAGAATATACACAGAATAAAGCACATTGTGCAGAATATACACAGAATAAAGCACATTATTCAGAATATACAGAAGAAAGCAACTTCTGCAGAATATAAACAGAATAAAGCACCTTGTGCAAATATACACAGAATAAAGCACATTGTGCAGAATATACAGAGAATAAAGCACCTTGCGCAGAATATACACTGAATAAAGCACATTGAACAGAATATACACTGAATAAAGCACATTCAACAGAATATACACAGAAGAAAGCACATTGAAAAGAATATACACAGAATGAAAACATTGTGCAGAATATACACAGATTAAAGCACATTGTGGAGAATATACAGAGAATAAAGCACATTGTGCAGAATATAAACAGAATGAAGCACATTGTGCAGAATATACACAGAATAAAGCACATTGAACAGAATATACACTGAATAAAGCACATTCAATAGAATATACACAGAATGAAGCACATTGAAAAGAATATACACAGAATGAAAACATTGTGCAGAATATACACAGATTAAAGCACGTTGTGGAGAATATACAGAGAATAAAGCACATTGTGCAGCATATAAACAGAATGAAGCACATTGTGTGGAATATACACAGAATAAAGCACATTGTGCAGAATATACACTAGATATATCACATTGTGCAGAATATACAGAGAATAAAGCACCTTGTGCAGAATATACACAGAATAAAGCACATTGTGCAGAATATACACAGAATAAAGCACATTGTGCAGAATATAAACAGAATGAAGCACATTGTGCAGAATATACACAGAATAAAGCACATTGTGCAGAATATACACTGAATAAAGCACATTGAACAGAATATACACTGAATAAAGCACATTCAACTGAATATACACAGAATAAAGCACATTGAAAAGAATATACATAGAATGAAAACATTGTGCAGAATATACACAGATTAAAGCACATTGTGTGGAATATACACAGATAAAGCACATTGTGCAGAATAAACACAGAATAAAGACATTGTGCAGAATATACATGGAATAAAGTACATTGTGCAGAATATACACAGAATAAAGCACACTGTGTAGAATATACACAGAATAAAGACATTGCGCAGAATAAACACAGAATGAAGCAATTTGTGCAGAATATACACAGAATAAAGCACATTCAACAGAATATACACAAAATAAAGCTCATTGCGCAGAATATACACGGAAAAAAAAGAAACGTGTGCAGAATATACACAGAAATAAAGCATATCTTGCAGAATATACACAGAATAAAGCTCATTGTGCCGAATCTACAAGGAATAAAGCACATTATGCAGTATATACACAGAAGAAAGCACCTTCTGCAGAATATATACAGAATAAAGCACCTTGTGCAGAATATACACAGAATAAAGCACATTGTGAAGAATATAAACAGAATAAAGCACCTTGTGCAGAATATACACAGAATAAAGCTCATTGTGCAGAATATACACAGAAAAAATCACATTGTGCAGAATATACACAGAAATAAAGCACATTGTGCAGAATATACACAGAATAAAGCACATTGTGCAGAATATACACAGAATAATGAACATTCTGCAGAATAGGCACAGAATGAAGCACAAAGTGCAGAATATACACAGAATAAATCACATTGTGCAGAATATAAACAGAATAAATCACATTGTGCAGAATATACACAGAATAAAGCATATTGTGCAGAATAGGCACAGAATGAAGCACATTGTGCAGAATATACACAGATTTAGCATATCGTGCAGAATAGGCACAGAATTAAGCACATTGTGCAGAATATACACAGAATAATGAACATTGTGAAGAATATACACAGAATAAAGCACATTGTGCAGAATTTACACAGAATGAAGCAATTTGTGCAGAATATACACAGAATAAAGCACATTGTGCAAAAATCACACAGATTAAAGCACATTGTGAAGAATATACACAGAATAAAGCACATTGTGCAGACTTTAAACAGAAAAAAGCACATTGTGCAGAACATACACACAATAAATCATTGTGCAGAATATACACAGAATAAAGCACATTGTGCAGAATATCAACAGAATAAAGCACATTGTGCAGAATATACACAGAATCAAGCACAATGTGCAGAATATACACAGAATAAAGCACCTTCGGCAGAATATACACAGAATAAATCACATTGTGCGGAATATACCCAGAAATAAAGTACATTGTGCAGAATATACCCAGAAGAAAGCACCTTCTGCAGAATATACACAGAATAAAGCACATTGTGCAGAATATACACAGTATAAAGCACATTGAACAGAATATACACTGAATAAAGCACATTCAACAGGACATACACAGAATAAAGCACATTGAAAAGAATATACACAGAATAAAGCACAATGTGCAAAATATGCACAGAATAAAGCACATTGTGCAGAATATACACAGGATAAAGCACATTATGCAGAATATACCCAGAAGAAAGCACCTTCTGCAGAATATACACAGAATAAATCACATTGTGCGGAATATACACAGAATAAATCACATTGTGCAGAATATACACAGAATAAAGCACATTGTGCAGAATATACACAGGATAAAGCACATTATGCAGAATATACCCAGAAGAAAGTACCTTCTGCAGAATATACACAGAATAAATCACGCTGTGCAGAATATACACAGAAATAAAGTACATTGTGCAGAATATACACAGAATAAATCACATTGTGCAGAATACACACAGAAAAAAAGCACCTTGTGCAGAATAGAAACAGAATGAAGCACATTGTGTGGAATATACACAGAATCAATCACATTGTGCAGAATAAACACAGAATAAAGAACTTTGTGCCGAATATACACAGAATAAAGCACATTGTGCAGAATATACACAGAATAATGAACATTCTGCAGAATAGGCACAGAATGAAGCACAAAGTGCAGAATATACACAGAATAAATCACATTGTGCAGAATATAAACAGAATAAATCACATTGTGCAGAATATACACAGAATAAAGCATATTGTGCAGAATAGGCACAGAATGAAGCACATTGTGCAGAATATACACAGATTTAGCATATCGTGCAGAATAGGCACAGAATTAAGCACATTGTGCAGAATATACACAGAATAATGAACATTGTGAAGAATATACACAGAATAAAGCACATTGTGCAGAATTTACACAGAATGAAGCAATTTGTGCAGAATATACACAGAATAAAGCACATTGTGCAAAAATCACACAGATTAAAGCACATTGTGAAGAATATACACAGAATAAAGCACATTGTGCAGACTTTAAACAGAAAAAAGCACATTGTGCAGAACATACACACAATAAATCATTGTGCAGAATATACACAGAATAAAGCACATTGTGCAGAATATCAACAGAATAAAGCACATTGTGCAGAATATACACAGAATCAAGCACAATGTGCAGAATATACACAGAATAAAGCACCTTCGGCAGAATATACACAGAATAAATCACATTGTGCGGAATATACCCAGAAATAAAGTACATTGTGCAGAATATACCCAGAAGAAAGCACCTTCTGCAGAATATACACAGAATAAAGCACATTGTGCAGAATATACACAGTATAAAGCACATTGAACAGAATATACACTGAATAAAGCACATTCAACAGGACATACACAGAATAAAGCACATTGAAAAGAATATACACAGAATAAAGCACAATGTGCAAAATATGCACAGAATAAAGCACATTGTGCAGAATATACACAGGATAAAGCACATTATGCAGAATATACCCAGAAGAAAGCACCTTCTGCAGAATATACACAGAATAAATCACATTGTGCGGAATATACACAGAATAAATCACATTGTGCAGAATATACACAGAATAAAGCACATTGTGCAGAATATACACAGGATAAAGCACATTATGCAGAAGATACCCAGAAGAAAGTACCTTCTGCAGAATATACTCAGAATAAATCACGCTGTGCAGAATATACACAGAAATAAAGTACATTGTGCAGAATATACACAGAATAAATCACATTGTGCAGAATATACACAGAAAAAAAGCACCTTGTGCAGAATAGAAACAGAATGAAGCACATTGTGTGGAATATACACAGAATCAATCACATTGTGCAGAATAAACACAGAATAAAGAACTTTGTGCCGAATATACACAGAATAAAGCACATTGTGCAGAATTTAAACAGAAAAAGCACATTGTGCAGAATATACACACAATAAATCACATTGTGAAGAATATACACAGAATAAAGCACATTGTGCAAAAATCACACAGATTAAAGCACATTGTGAAGAATATACACAGAATAAAGCGCATTGTGCAGACTTTAAACAGAAAAAAGCACATTGAAAAGAACATACACACAATAAATCATTGTGCAGAATATACACAGAATAAAGCACATTGTGCAGACTTTAAACAGAAAAAAGCACATTGTGCAGAACATACACACAATAAATCATTGTGCAGAATATACACAGAATAAAGCACATTGTGCAGAATATACACAGAATAAAGCACATTATTCAGAATATACACAGAAGAAAGCAACTTCTGCAGAATATAAACAGAACAAAGCACCTTGTGCAAATATACACAGAATAAAGCACATTGTGCAGAATATACACAGAATAAATCACATTGTGCAGAATATACACAGAAATAAATTACATTGTGCAGAATATACACAGAATAAAGCACATTGTGCAGACTTTAAACAGAAAAAAGCACATTGTGCAGAACATACACACAATAAATCATTGTGCAGAATATACACAGAATAAAGCACATTGTGCAGAATATACACAGAATAAAGCACATTATTCAGAATATACACAGAAGAAAGCAACTTCTGCAGAATATAAACAGAACAAAGCACCTTGTGCAAATATACACAGAATAAAGCACATTGTGCAGAATATACACAGAATAAATCACATTGTGCAGAATATACACAGAAATAAATTACATTGTGCAGAATATACACAGAATAAAGCACATTATGCAGAATATACACAGAATAAAGCACATTGTGGACAATATACAGAGAATAAAGCACATTGTGCAGAATATAAACAGAATGAAGCACATTGTGTGGAATATACACAGAATAAAGCACATCGTGCAGAATATACACAGAATAAAGCACATTGTGCAGAATATACACAGAATAAAGCACATTGTGCAGAATATACACAGAATAAAGCACATTGTGCAGAATATACACAGAATAAAGCACATTGTGCAGAATATACACAGAATAAAGCACATTGTGCAGAATATAAACAGAATGAAGCTCATTGTGCAGAACATACACACAATAAATCACATTGTGAAGAATATACACAGAATAAAGCACATTGTGCAGAATATACACAGAATAAAGCACATTCTGGAGAATATACAGAGAATAAAGCACATTATGCAGAATATACACAGAAGAAAGCACCTACTGCAGAATATAAACAGAAAAAGCACATTGTGCAGAACATACACACAATAAATCACATTGTGAAGAATATACACAGAATAAAGCACATTGTGCGGAATATACACAGAATAAAGCACATTGTGCAGAATAAACAGAGAATAAAGCACTATTTGCAGAATATATTCACAGAATAAAGCACATTGTGCAAAATATGCACAGAATAAAGCACATTGTGCAGAATATCAACAGAATAAAGCACATTGTGCAGAATATACACAGAATAAAGCACATTGTGCAGAATATACACAGAATGAAGCACTATTTGCAGAATATATTCACAGAATAAAGCACATTGTGCAAAATATGCACAGAATAAAGCACATTGTGCAGAATATCAACAGAATAAAGCACATTGTGCAGAATATACACAGAATCAAGCACAATGTGCAGAATATACACAGAATAAAGCACCTTCGGCAGAATATACACAGAATAAATCACATTGTGCGGAATATACCCAGAAATAAAGTACATTGTGCAGAATATACACAGAATAAATCACATTGTGCAGAATATACACAGAAAAAAAGCACCTTGTGCAGAATATAAACAGAATGAAGCACATTGTGTGGAATATACACAGAATAAAGCACATCGTGCAGAATATACACAGAATAAAGCACATTGTGCAGAATATACACAGAATAAAGCACATTCTGGAGAATATACAGAGAATAAAGCACATTATGCAGAATATACACAGAAGAAAGCACCTACTGCAGAATATAAACAGAAAAAGCACATTGTGCAGAACATACACACAATAAATCACATTGTGAAGAATATACACAGAATAAAGCACATTGTGCGGAATATACACAGAATAAAGCACATTGTGCAGAATAAACAGAGAATAAAGCACTATTTGCAGAATATATTCACAGAATAAAGCACATTGTGCAAAATATGCACAGAATAAAGCACATTGTGCAGAATATCAACAGAATAAAGCACATTGTGCAGAATATACACAGAATAAAGCACATTGTGCAGAATATACACAGAATGAAGCACTATTTGCAGAATATATTCACAGAATAAAGCACATTGTGCAAAATATGCACAGAATAAAGCACATTGTGCAGAATATCAACAGAATAAAGCACATTGTGCAGAATATACACAGAATCAAGCACAATGTGCAGAATATACACAGAATAAAGCACCTTCGGCAGAATATACACAGAATAAATCACATTGTGCGGAATATACCCAGAAATAAAGTACATTGTGCAGAATATACACAGAATAAATCACATTGTGCAGAATATACACAGAAAAAAAGCACCTTGTGCAGAATATAAACAGAATGAAGCACATTGTGTGGAATATACACAGAATAAAGCACTTTGTGCAGAATATACACAGAATAAAGCACCTTGTGCAAATATGCACAGAATAAAGCACATTGTGCAGAATATCAACAGAATAAATCACAATGTGAAGAATATACACAGAATAAAGCACATTGTGCAGAATATACACAGAATAAAGCACATTGTGCAAAATATACACAGAATAAAGCACATTGTGAAGAATATACACAGAATAAAGCA
Source organism: Squalus acanthias (assembly GCA_030390025.1). Classification (NCBI taxonomy): domain Eukaryota; kingdom Metazoa; phylum Chordata; class Chondrichthyes; order Squaliformes; family Squalidae; genus Squalus; species Squalus acanthias. The sequence continues at coordinate 3,802,861 of JASTWF010000037.1, read as the reverse complement.
CATTGTGCAGAATATACACAGAAGAAAGCACCTTCTGCAGAATATAAACTGAATAAAGCACCTTGTGCAAATATACACAGAATAAAGCACATTGTGCAGAATATACACAGAATAAATCACATTGTGCAGAATATACACAGAAATAAAGTACATTGTGCAGAATATACACAGAATAAAGCACATTGTGCAGAATATACACAGAATAAATCAGATTGTGCAGAATATACAGAGAATAAAGCACATTGTGGAGAATATAGAGAATAAAGCGCATTGTGCAGAATATACACAGAATAAAGCACATTGTGCAAAATATACACAGAATAAAGCACATTGTGAAGAATATACACAGAATAAAGCACATTGTGCAGAATATACACAGAAGAAAGCACCTTCTGCAGAATATAAACTGAATAAAGCACCTTGTGCAAATATACACAGAATAAAGCACATTGTGCAGAATATACACAGAATAAATCACATTGTGCAGAATATACACAGAAATAAAGTACATTGTGCAGAATATACACAGAATAAAGCACATTGTGCAGAATATACACAGAATAAATCAGATTGTGCAGAATATACAGAGAATAAAGCACATTGTGGAGAATATAGAGAATAAAGCGCATTGTGCAGAATATACTCAGAATAAAGCAGATTGTGCAGAATTTACACAGAATTAAGCACATTGTACAGAATATAGACAGAATAAAGCACATTATGCGGAATATACACAGAATAAAGCACAATGTGCAGAATGATTTGGTTTGGAGTTCGTTGTAGGTTGAGCCAGCAAAGACAGTGGCAGGAATGCCCCACAGACAGCAATGAAATAATTGACCCTTTCACCTGTTTTGGTGGTGCTGGTTGAGAGAGGAATGTTGGCTTAGACACCGGGAGAACGCGCCTGTTCTTCTTTAATTAGTGCCGTGTGATCTTCGGAATAGAGGCAAAAAAGCCTGGAATAAATGAAGAATTGGATGGTGTGAGGAGAGGGGAACTGTAGGGGACTCTATGAATGAATGGGCTAAGATGGCCCGAATGGCCTTCTTCATCTGTATCTTTAACACACACCTGAACAGCCAACGGGCCCCCCGCCCCCCCCTCAGTTTAGCGTCTCATCCGAAGGACGCCTCCTCCGACAATGCTGCACTCCTTGAGCACTGCAATGGGAGTGCTCACCTGGAACAGGCACTCGCATCCCAGATCAATGATGATCCAGGGCCAGTTTTGGGTCACAATGGAGCTAATTTACAGTATCAAGTCAGTCTTGCGCAGCCCAACCCCATTAAAATCCTATCCTCTTGCCTGTTTTGGGGAATAACCCATCATAGTTGAGGCAGCAGGCCACGAGACAGTCAGAGAATATGTTCTAAGCGGTGATGGTGTGCCTGGTACTTACACTAGGTGGCCTCTCATTTCTATTTAATCTGGAATATTTCTGAAGCTTGCCTCTGCCTGCTCTGCTGGGCATTATCCTCTCTTTCTCTCTCTGCAGTTATTTTTGTTCAAGCTGCACTGCTAAGGACTGATTGTGATCTGCGTTTTCCCCCGGGGTAACCACGCGCATGTCATTATTTCAGCTGTTTGTGGTGTAAAGTGCTTGCAGGCGGCTCCCCCCCCCACCCATTAATTTCCCCTCAGCGCTGATGTCACCTTCAACAGTTGTCCCGGAAACAACAGTGATAATTATGACCTCACAGTTGGAATTTTGACATCACTGCCGGGGTCCCCAGCTTTCGGCCTCTGACCAGAAACTGGGGGCAAGGGGCCAGGAGAGCAGCGGGGCCGGGGGGCCGTGCGCGGGATCAGGACAGGGCAGGTCGGCGGGATCAGATGGGAGTAGAGCCAGGTAGGCATCTGGATTCAGGCGGGGCGGGGGGGGGGTGGGCGGAGGGGAAAGGGGAAAGAGGGATCGGATCGGAGCAGGGGAGTGGGATCGGGACGGAGCAAGGGAGTGGGATCGGGATGGAGGCTGCGAGGTGGGATCAGGATGGAGGCTGCGGGGTGGGATCGGGATGGGGCAGGGGGCAGATCAGCGGAGGGACTGGGCTCACAGTCCCCCGGATGGATAGAGTCCTTTAAAATGATGAAGGGGTTCGATAGGGTCGACGTAGAGAAGATATTTCCACTTGTGTGGGGGAGACCAGAACTAGGGGCCATCAATATAAGACAGTCACTAATAAATCCAATAGAGAATTCAGGAGAAACTTCTTTCCCCAGAGAGTGGTGAGAATGTGGAACTCGCTACCACAGGGAGTGGTTGAGGCGAATAGCAGAGATGCATTTAAGGGGAAGCTGAGGGGGAAAGGAACAGATGGATATGCTGATAGGGTGAGATGAAGAGAGGGTGGGAGGAGGCTCGTGTGGAGCATAAACACCGGCACGGAGCAGTGGGGCCGAATGGCCTGTGTCTGTGCTGCAGACTCGATGTAAAGGGGTGGGATAGGATAGTGCATTGGGACAGGGTAGAGGATGGGATCAAGGCAGGACCGGGGGTGGGATCAGGAGAGGGCATTGGGTACAGGAGGGGAGGGGCTGCGGATCACAGCTGGGCGGGAAGTGGGAGAAGGACGGGGCAATGTGTGGGGTCAGGACAGGATATGGGGTGGGATCAAAGCAGAGCCGGGGGTGGGATCAGAATGAGTGAGGGATCAGGGCAGTGCAGGGATTAGGGGTGGGGGTGGGATGGGAGTCAGGCAGTGGCTGATTGGGGTGGGGAAGGGTGGGATAGGACGGACCGGGATTAGAGGAGGGGTCACAGCGGGCAGGGGGTGCATTAAGGTCAGGACAGGAGGTGGCATCAAGGCAGGGTGGTATCAGGATGGGGCTGTGGGTGCGATCAAAGCCTGGCAAGGGTAGAATGTGCATAACACTGATATAGTGAGTGGGGTAGCGTGGAAAGAAAGGAAGAGAAAGAGAGAAAGAAAGAACGAAAGAAAGAAAGAAAGAGAGAAAGAAAGAGAGAAAGCGAGAGAGAAAGAAAGGAAGAAAGGAGGAAAGGAAGAAAGAGAGAAAGAGAGAACGAAAGAAAGAACGAAAGAAAGGAAGAAAGAGAGAAAGAAGGGAAGGAAGGAGGAAAGGAAGGAAGGTAGGAAAGAAAGAGAAAGAGAGAAAGAGAGAAAGGAAGGAAGGAAAGAAAGCGAGAAAGAGAGAGAGAAAGAACGACCGAACGACCTGCGGCGAGTGTGAGCCACGGCTGGTTCGGTGCTGACATTTTACGATGTTCGCTCTCTCCGGCCATGATTTGGTTGGTTTGGCTCTCAGTGCGATCCATGATGTTGGTTAAAGATGGCAGTCGCTTCAGCCACATCATCACCGCCCACTTCGCAAGAATTAATGAGCTGCTTTTATGTTTCACTTCCTTTCAGCAGCTGTAATGGATTCTGCTTGTCCCAGCTTTCTGGTGGGACATTCCATCCCCTAACAACCCTCCGTCCACAAAAAAAAAATCACTCGAACCTCTCCCTTTGTTCTTTTGCTGACGACCTTAAATTGACCATTGTCTGAGACCTCGGCGTCCTATTTGACCCCGAGCTGAGCCTCCGACCCCCATATCCGCACCATCACCAAGACCGCCTACGTCCATCTCCGTAACGTCGCCCGTCTCCGCCCCCCCCAGCCTCAGCTCATCCGCTGCTCAAACCCTCATCCGTGCATTTGTTCCCTCCAGACTCGCCGATTCCAACGCCCTCCTGGCCGGTTTCCCACTTTCCACCCTCCGCAAATTAACCTCATCCACAGCTTTACTGCCCCATGTCCTGAATCGCACCCAGTCCCCGTTCACCCATCACCCCCTGTGCTCGCTGACCTACATTGGCTCCCAGTCCAGCAACGCCTCAATTTCAAAATTCTCATCCTTGTTTTCAAATCCTTCCACAGCCATCGCCCCCCCCCCTAGAATCATAGAAAGTTACAGCACGGAAGGAGGCCATTTCGGCCCATCGTGTCCGTGCCGGCCAACAAAGAGCTATCCAGCCTAATCCCACTTCCCAGCTCTTGGTCCGTAGCCCTGCAGGTTACAGCATCCCAAGTGCACATCCAAGTACTTTTTAAATGTGGTTAGGGTTCCTGCCTCTAACACCCTTTCAGGCGGTGAGTTCCAGACCCCCACAACCCTCTGGGTGAAGAAATTTCCCCTCAAATCCCCTCTAAACCTTCCACCAATTACTTTAAATCTGTGCCCCCTGGTTTTTGACCCCTCTGCTAAGGGAAATAGGTCCTTTCTATCCACTTTATCTATGCCCCTCATAATTTTATACACCTCAATAAGGTCTCCCCTCAGCCTCCTCTGTTCCAAGGAAAACAGACCCAGCCTATCCAGTCTTTCCTCATAGCTAAGATTCTCTACTCCCGGCAACATCCTTGTAAATCTCCTCTGTACCCTCTCTAGTGCAATCACATCTTTCCTATAATGTGGTGACCAGAACTGCACGCAGTACTCTAGCTGAGGCCTAACTAGTGTTTTATACAGTTAAAGCATAATCCCCCTGCTCTTGTATTCTATGCCATGGCTAATAAAGGCAAGCATTCCGTAAGCCTTCTTAACCACCTTATCTACCTGGCCTGCTACCTTCAGGCATCTGTGGACATGCACTCCAAGGTCCCTTTGTTCCTCTACACTACTCAGTGTCCTACCATTTAATGTGTATTCCCTTTCTTTGTTAGCCCTCCCCAAATGCATTACCTCACACTTCTCCGGATTGAATTCCATTTGCCACTGTTCTGCCCACCTGACCAATTTATTGATATCTTCCTGCAGTCTACAGCTTCCTTCTTCAGTTTCAACCACACAGCCGATTTTAGTATCATCTGCAAACTTCTTAATCATACCCCCTATATTCAAGTCAAGATCGTTGATATATACCACAAAAAGCAAGGGACCTAGTACTGAGCCCTGCGGAACCCCACTGGAAACAGCCTTCCAGTCACAAAAACACCCTCCCTATCTCTGTAACCTCCTCCAGCCCTACAACCCCCCCGAGGTCTCTGCGCTCTAACTCTGGCCTCACTCCCTTCACCCCAACATTGGCCTTCAGCTGCCTGGGCCCTAAGCTCTGGAATTCCCTCCCTAAACCTCTCCGCCTCTCTCTCTCCCCTCCTTTAAAACGCTCCTTAAAACCTGCCTCTTTGACCAAGCTTTTGGTCACCTGTCCTAATATCTCCTTATGTGGCTCGGTGTCTGATAATCGCTCCTGTGAAGCGCCGTGGGACGTTTTACTGTGCTAAAGGCGCTGTATCAATGCAGGTTGTTGTTGTTGTTGTTGTAGTTCCCAACTCACAAACCAGTGGAAATGAGAATTTCCCGATTCACTTCATCGAAACCCCCTGTAATTCTGAACACCTCCATCAGATCTCCTGTTAACCTTCTCTGTTCTAATGAAAGGAGCGGGACTCTGGTCTCGTAACTAAAGCCTCTGATTGCTGGGGTCGCATGAGTGAAAGCCCCTTTGGCATCCTTCCATTGAAAGGCGCCATGACCTGGGCACCATGTTCCAATTGCCAATGAGGTCGCCCCTCTTCACTAACCCACACCATTGGGTCCTGCGGAGCCAATAACGTTGTTCCGAGGCTTCGCCCTTCGGTCATGCCCCGCCTGCTTTTCCTTCATTGGCTGGGGCTCTCGTTCGCAGCCCCGCCTCTCATTACTAGCCCCGCCTCTCAATGAAAATACTGCTCCTGTTTCATTCGTTGACTCCCTTATTGGTCGGAAACCATTGGTTTGGTGTCTCTGGTCATTTTTAGGGGTGACATTGTTGTCAAGACCAATACTTTGGGCCTTATTTATGGATGTCCCTCTCTGATTGGAGCCATCTTGGAATATAAATGACATCCTTTGTGACTGTGACTAAGTTAAACTACCCCTCCTCGTCCTTCTTGACTTGTCTGCAGCCTTTGACACGGTTGACCACTCCATCCTTCTCCAACACCTCTCCACCGTCGTCCAACTGGGTGGGACAGCACTCGCCCGGTTCCATTCTTATCTATCTAATCGTAGCCAGAGAATCACCTGCAAAGGCTTCTCTTCCTGCTTCCGCATCGTTACCTCTGGTGTTCCCCAAGGATCTATCCTTGGCCGCCTCCTATTTATCATCTACATGTTGCCCCTTGGCGACATCATCCGAAAACACAGCGTCAGTTTCCACATGTACGCTGACGACACCCAGCTCTACCTCACCACCACTTCTCTCAACCCCTCCACAGTCTCTAAGTTGTCAGGCTGCTTGTCCGACATCCAGCACTGGATGAGCAGAAATTTTCTCCCAATTAAATATTGGGAAGACCGAAACCATTGTTTTCGGTCCCCACCACAAACTCCGTTCCCTAGACACTGAACTCGGGGGCACAGTCTCAGAATAAAGGGTCGCCCCTTTTAGAACTGAGATGAGGAGGAACTTCTTCTCTCAGAGGGTCGTAAATTTGTGGAATTCTCTGCCCCAGAGAGCTGTGGAGGCTGGGTCATTAAATACATTTAAGGTGGAGATAGACAGATTTTTGCAAGATAAGGGAGTGAAGGGTTATGGGGAGCGGGCTGGGAAGTGGCTTTGAGCCCAAGATCAGCCATGATCTTATTGAATGGCGGAGCAGGCGCGAGGGGCCAAGTGGCCTATTCCTGCTCCTATTTTTTATGTTCTTGTGTTCACTGACTCCATCCCTCTCCCTAACATCTGTCTGAGGCTGAACCACACTGTTCACAACCTTGGTGTCATACTTGACCCTGAAATGAGCTTCCGACCACATATCCGCAGCATAACAAAGACCGCCTATTTCCACCTCCGTAACATCGCCCGTCACCGCCCCTGCCTCAGCTCATCCACTGCTGAAACCCTCATCCGTGCCTTTGTTACCTCTAGACTTGACTATACGCACTCCTGGCTGGCCTCCCACATTCTACCCTACGTAAACTTGAGGGCATCCAAAACTCGGCTGCCCCGTGTCCTAACTCGCACCAAATCCCGTTCGCCCATCACTCTTGTGCTCCTGACCTACATTGGCTCCCGGTTAAGCAGCGCCTCGATTTAAAAATTCTCAACCTTGTTTTCAAATCCCTCCACGGCCCTCGCCCCTCCCTATCTCTGTAACCTCCTCCAGCCCCACAACCCCCCGAGATATCTGCGATCCTCCAATTCTGGCCTCTTGAGCATCCCTGAATATAATCACTCAACCTTTGGTGGCTGTGCCTTCAGCTGCCTGGGCCCCGAGCTCTGGAAATCCCTCCCTAAACCTCGCCACCTCTCTTTCCTTCTTTAAGACGCTCCTTAGAACCTACCTCTTTGATCAAGCTTTTGGTCATCTGCCCTAATTTCTCCTTATGTGGCTTGGTGTCAAATTTTTTGTCTTATAATACTCTTGTGAAGCCTCTTGGGACATTTTACTGTGTTAAAGGCGCTATATATATACAAGTTGCTGTTGTTGTTGAGGTTGAGAGGGCAATAAGGTTTTCTCTTTCACTATTGGCCAGTTGCCTTGTCAACCAGTGGTCCTGATTGGCTGGATTGGGTCTCCCTCACCTCCCTGGTCAGAGTGACTCTCTTCCTCTCATTGGCCAAGAAGGGCGGATGATTCATTGGTCAGGATTCTCGGGTCCGGTGTTTTGATTGGTCCAATCCCCTGTCAATCATTGGCTGGCAGTTGCGTGGAGGTGGGACCTGACCTCCCCTCCACCTGCCTGGATTTGCTTAGCAGCTGATTGGACAAGGGGTTGGCCAATGCGTTGGCCGATTGGTCCAAGCGGGTGTCAATCAGCGCCTGGGGACCGGCCAATGAGGTGGCGCGGGTTGTTCAGGCTAGGCTGTGATTGGTGGGACTGGGCTGTGTGATTGGTGGGGCTGGGCTGTGATTGGTGGAGCTGGGCTGTGTGAGTGGTGGGGCTGGGCTGTGATTGGTGGAGCTGGGCTGTGTGATTGGTGGGGCTGGGCTGTGATTGGTGGGGCTGTGTGATTGGTGGAGCGGGGCTGGGTGAGTGGTGGGGCTGGGCTGTGATTGGTGGAGCTGGGCTGTGATTGGTGGAGCTGGGCTGTGTGATTGGTGGGGCTGGGCTGTGTGATTGGTGGGGCTGGGCTGTGTGATTGGTGGAGCTGGGCTGTGTGATTGGATGGGCTGGGCTGTGATTGGTGGGGCTAGGCTGTGTGATTGGTGGGGCTGGGCTGTGATTGGTGGGGCTGGGCTGTCACTCAGGGCTGGAGCACCGCCTCCCCGCCGCGGATACACTGTATCCCCGGGATCGCCACACTGTGTCCCAGGATCGCTACACTGTGTCCCGGCCAAGGGGGAAAGTTGCTGGCCGCCCGGCCGGGGAGAGACGGGCCGAATGCCGACAGGAGATGAGCCCCAGCCCTCGGCGGCCGCCAGCCTGAGCCGCAACCTGGACAAGGCGCTGGAGGAGGCGGCGGCCAGCGGCATCCTCAACCTCAGCAACAGGAAGCTGCGAGAGTTCCCCCGGGCCGCCAGCAAGCACGACCTGTCCGACCTGACCCAGGCTGGTGAGTGGGGCTGGGGGGATCTGGGGCTGGGGGGGAGCCTGGGGGGGATCTGGGGCTTGGGGGGGAGCCTGGGGCTGGGAGGGAGCCTGGAGGTGATCTGGGGCTGGGGGGGAGCCTGGGGGGGATCTGGGGCTGGGGGGGAGCCTGGGGCTGGGAGGGAGCCTGGAGGTGATCTGGGGCTGGGGAGGGAGCCTGGAGGTGATCTGGGGCTGGGGAGGGAGCCTGGAGGTGATCTGGGGCTGGGGAGGGAGCCTGGAGGTGATCTGGGGCTGGGGGGGAGCCTGGGGGGGATCTGGGGCTGGGGGGGATCTGGGGCTGGGGAGGGAGCCTGGAGGGGATCTGGGGCTGGGAGGGAGCCTGGAGGGGATCTGGGGCTGGGAGGGAGCCTGGAGGGGATCTGGGGCTGGGAGGGAGCCTGGAGGGGATCTGGGGCTGGGAGGGAGCCTGGAGGGACCCTCGGGCTGGGGGCGATCTGGGGCTGGGAGGGAGCCTGGGGCTGGAGGGGAGCCTGGGGGGATCTGGGGCTGGAGGGGAGGCTGGGGGGGAGCCTGGGGCTCTGGAGGGGATCTGGGGCTGGGGAGGGAGCCTGAGGGGATCTGGGGCTGGGGGGTGGAGCCTGGGGGGATCTGGGGCTGGGGAGGGAGCCTGGAGGGGATCTGGGGCTGGGGGGGGGGGGCGGGGGGATCTGGGGCTGGGGGGGAGCCTGGGAGGATCTGTGGCTGGGAGGGAGCCTGGAGGGGATCTGGGGCTGGGAGGGAGCCTGGGGCTGGGGGCGATCTGGGGCTGGGAGGGAGCCTGGGGCTGGAGGGGAGCCTGGGGGGATCTGGGGCTGGGGGGGAGCCTGGGGGGATCTGGGTCTGGAGGGGAGGCTGGGGGGGGGGAGCCTGGGGGGATCTGGGGCTGGAGGGGAGGCTGGGGGGCAGCCTGGGGCTGGGGAGGGAGCCTGGAGGGACCCTGGGGCTGGGGGCGATCTGGGGCTGGGGGGGAGCCTGGCTGGGGCTGGGAAATGGAATCTGGGGGGTTGGGGATAAAGGGGTTTACGAGAGACTTGAGAGAGGTTAAAGAGACAGAGGAGCATCTTGAGAGTTTCGATGTATCTCGGTGTGACCATCCTACCCACCTCCTGTCCCTGGACCACACCTGCCCACCCACCTCCTGCCCCTGGACCACACCTGTCCACCCACCTCCTGCCCCTGGACCACACCTGCCCACCCACTCCTCCTGCGACCTGCACCGTGCTGAAGTTGGTTGGCTCCTGTTTCCTGGGCTGGCTGCCAGGGTTTTTGTTTAATCTTCCACCCACCGTCAACTTGAGCCCATCCTGAACTCTGCTGCATCGTGTCCTAACTCGCACCGAGTCCCATTCACCTGCCCCCACCCCCCACCCCTGTGCTTGCTGACCGACATTGGCTCCCGGTCCGGCAACGCCTCGATTTTAAAATTCTCATCCTTGTTTTCAAATCCCTCCACGGCCCTCGCCCCTCCCTATCTCTGTAACCTCCTCCAGCCCCTACAACCCTCCGAGATCTCTGCGCTCCTCCAATTCTGGCCTCTTGTGCATCCCCCGATTATAATCGCTCACCCATTGGCGGCCGTGCCTTCAGCTGCCTGGGCCCCGAGCTCTGGAATTCCCTCCCTAAACCTCTCTGCCTCTCTCTCCCCTCCTTTAAGACGCTCCTTAAATCCTGCCTCTCACCTGTCCTAATATCTCATGATGTGGCTCGGTGTCAAATTTTTGTTCGACAACGGTTCTGTGAA
>JASTWF010000037.1:3777620-3787620 GCA_030390025.1 Squalus acanthias | reverse complement strand
GGGTCCAAGAGTTAGATTATGTGGAGAGATTACATAAGCTAGGCTTGTATTCCCTGGAAAACAGATGGTTAAGGGGTGATTTGATTGAGGTTTTTAGGATCTTGAAAGGAATTGATCGGGTAGAGAGAAAGAAACTCTTTCTGCTGGTGAGGGAGTTGAGGACAAGGGGACATAACCTTAAAATCAGAGCCAGGCCATTCAGTAGAGAAGGTTCGGAAAAACTTCTTCAGGCCAAGGGTTGGTTGAATTGTGGAACTGTCTCCCACAAAAAGCAGCAGATGCTCGCTCAATTAATAATTTAAAATCTGAGATCGATAGATTTTTGTCATGTAAGGGACATGGAGCCAAGGCGGGTCATTGAATGGCGGAACAGGTTCGAGGGGCTGAACGGCCTCCTCCTGTTCCTGTGTAACAGGCTCGAGGGGCTGAATGGGCCTCCTCCTGTTCCTGTGTAACAGGCTCAAGGGGCTGAATGGCCTCCTCCTGTTCCTGTGTAACAAGCTCGAGGGGCTGAACGGCCTCCTCCTGTTCCTGTGTAACAAGCTCGAGGGGCTGAACCTGTTCCTGTGTAACTGGCTCGAGGGGCTGAATGGCCTCCTCCTGTTCCTGTGTAACTGGCTCAAGGGGCTGAATGGGCCTCCTCCTGTTCCTGTGTAACAGGCTCGAGGGGCTGAATGGGCCTCCTCCTGTTCCTGTGTAACAGGCTCGAGGGGCTGAATGGCCTCCTCCTGTTCCTGTGTAACTGGCTCGAGGGGCTGAATGGCCTCCTCCTGTTCCTGTGTTTGCTCGCTCCCCATTTCCCTCACTGGGCGGGGCTCTCCTGGCGGGAGTGTTTGATAGGAAGTGGTGTGGTGAGTAACTCGTGGTGTCTCTCCGGGGGGTGGGGGGGGGGGGGGGGGAGGTCAGCATCAGTTCGACAGCGAGACCTGTGTGTGTGTGTGTGTGTCATGGGGGATCCTTGTGGAGCTGTCTACATTGGAATGTCCCACTGACACTTACTGGCGATGAAGTGACCGTGTGGGTGAGGTTCTGCCAGGCAGGCAGCACCCAAATCAGAGCGAGCGTTGGTGCTTTTTGACAGCCAGACAGGGTGGAAAACTGGGTTAAACCGGCAGTTTGCACTTGAACCCCACCCCCACCCCGTGTGCCCCGTTTTGTCGTGAGTTGTGTGTCCTGGGGCGAGCGGTTGGGTTTTGTGCCACAGGCAGGAAGGCGCTGAGCTTGATGAGTATCAGGCAAAACCACATCCTGTGTTAAACAACAGCGGAAATGTGCGAGTGTGTCAGTCAGGTGGAAGGTATGGGCCCAGCCTTTTGGACACCCGCAGGCGCACTTGCACACGTACACACTGGCTGAGGCTTCTCGCTCTCACAGTTGCACAGAGCTGTACGGAGGCCCTATAGGCGCTGGTTTGGGTTTGTGATTGTGCGGGGCGAGGGTGTAACGGCATGTGGCCGGGTCGCTCTAACCATATCCTGGCACTGGTTAGCCTGGGTTACTCCCCAGCCTGCCTCAGGCGGGGCTGACATGGCCTTTGAGGTCTTGCTCACTCTCGCTGCCACACCCGCTCTCGGTCACTCTCGCACGCCCTCTCGCTGCCACACCCGCTCTCGGTCACTCTCGCACGCCCTCTCGCTCGCGAACTCTCGCTGCCACACCCGCTCTCGGTCACTCTCGCACGCCCTCTCGCTCGCGAACTCTCGCTGCCACACCCGCTCTCGGTCACTCTCGCACGCCCTCTCGCTCGCGAACTCTCGCTGCCACACCCGCTCTCGGTCACTCTCGCTCGCGAACTCTCGCTGCCACACCCACTCTCGCACGCCCTCTCGCTCGCGAACTCTCGCTGCCACACCCGCTCTCGGTAACTCTCGCTAACGAACTCTCGCTGCCACACCCGCTCTCGGTCACTCTCGCACGCCCTCTCGCTCGCGAACTCTCGCTGCCACACCCGCTCTCGGTAACTCTCGCTCGCGAACTCTCACTGCCGCACCCGCTCTCGGTAACTCTCGCTCGTGAACTCTCGCGCTCGCGAACTCTTGCACGCCCTCTCACTCTCGCACGCCCTCTCGCTCGCTGCCACGCTCGCTTGTTCACTTTCGCATGCCCTCGAGTCTCCATGGGCTGTGGGAGGAGATTAAATGGGTGGGTGGAGTCAGTGATAGGGGAGAGTGTACATGGGCTGTGGGAGGAGATTAAATGGGTGGGTAGAGTTCGTGATAGGGGAGAGTGTCCATGGGCAGTAGGAGGAGATTAAATGGGTGGGTAGAGTCAGTGATAGGGGAGAGTGTACATGGGCTGTGGGAGGAGATTAAATGGGTGGGTAGAGTCTGTGATACGGGAGAGCGTACATGGGCTGTGGGAGGAGATTAAATGGGTGGGTAGAGTCTGTGATAGGGGAGAGTGTCCATGGGCTGTGGGAGGGGATTAAATGGGTGGGTAGAGTCAGTGATAGGGGAGAGTGTACACGGGCTGTGGGAGGAGATTAAATGGGTGGGTAGAGTCAGTGATAGGGGAGAGTGTACATGGGCTGTGGGATGAGATTAAATGGGTGGGTAGAGTCCGTGATAGGGGAGAGTGATAATGGGCTGTGGGAGGAGATTGAATGGGTGGATAGAGTCCGTGATAGGGGAGAGTGTACATGGGCTGTGGGAGGAGATTAAATGGGTGGGTAGAGTCCGTGACAGGGGAGAGTGTCCATGGACTGTGGGAGGAGAGTAAATGGGTTGTAAATTGTGAATATTTTTAGTTATGAAAAAAAAGTGGATTAATTTCCAGGTGGTGTGGTTTCTGATTGCTGAGACTTGGGCTGGGTCGAGTGGGGATTCTACCCTGAGATACTGTGACACTGCCCGTATTCCCGGCCATTCAGCAGTTAAATGCCGCTGATTTCAGAGGCACGCTGAGTGTGTGAGTGAGTGAGTGTGTGTGTGTCTGTGTGGGTGTGGGTGTGTGTGTGTGTGAGGTGAGTGAGTCTGTGTGGGTGTGTGTGTGTGTCTGTGTGGGTGTGTGTGTGTGTGTCTGTGTGGGTGTGTCTGTGTGGGTGTGAGTCTGTGTGTGTGAGTGTGTATCCTGTGTGTCCGTCCGGCTGCGCGAGTGACGTGTGTTGTGTTTATCTGTGAGTTTGGTTTCCTGCTCCACAGCCCTGGGTGGGTCATTTCTGAGACCACTGCAGCTTTCACCACGCTGACCAGAAGGTGTCACCTCCTATCTCCAATCTCAGTCAGGGTGGTGATCGACGGGAATATACCCCAGTGAGAGTCAGTGTCTGTGGAACTGTACCCCAGTGAGAGTCAGTGTCTGTGGAACTGTACCCCAGTGAGAGTCAGTGTCTGTGGAACTGTACCCCAGTGAGAGTCAGTGTCTGTGGAACTGTACCCCAGTGAGAGTCAGTGTCTGTGGAACTGTACCCCAGTGAGAGTCAGTGTCTGTGAAACTGTACCCCAGTGAGAGTCAGTGTTTGTGGAACCCGTACCCCAGGAAGAGTCAGTGTCTGTGGAACTGTACCCCAGTGAGAGTCAGTGTGTGTGGAACTGTACCCCAGTGAGAGTCAGTGTGTGTGGAACTGTACCCCAGTGAGAGTCAGTGTGTGTGGAACTGTATCCCAGTGAGAGTCAGTGTCTGTGGATCTGTACTCCAGTGAGAGTCAGTGTGTGTGGAACTGTACCCCAGTGAGAGTCCGTGTCTGTGGAACTGTACCCCAGTGAGAGTCAGTGTCTGTGGAACTGTACCCCAGTGAGAGTCAGTGTCTGTAGAACTGTACCCCAGTGAGAGTCAGTGTCTGTGGAACTGTACCCCAGTGAGAGTCAGTGTCTGTGGAACTGTACCCCAGTGAGAGTCAGTGTCTGTGGAACTGCGCCCCAGTGAGAGTCAGTGTCTGTGGAACTGTACCCCAGTGAGAGTCAGTGTCTGTGGAACTGTACCCCAGTGAGAGTCAGTGTGTGTGGAACTGTACCCCAGTGAGAGTCAGTGTCTGTGGAACTGTACCCCAGTGAGAGTCAGTGTGTGTGGAACTGTACCCCAGTGAGAGTCAGTGTCTGTGGAACTGTACCCCAGTGAGAGTCAGTAACTCGGGTTGATTCTGTCCTGCGTCTAACTGTTGCAGTGTGAAGTGTTGTTGCGTCACGGTGATGCTGCCATCTTCCTTTTCCTGTAACGTTCAGCGGTCTCTTCACATCCTTCCTCCTAGAACACGCCCGCCTCTGCACCAATCGAAAGGCGTTGCAGCTGCCCTCTACCCAGCGCTCCATTGCTGCATCAGAGGTTTCAATGTGTAAATCTTTGCTGCGATACATCCGCCTGTGTTTTGAGAGATTTGCCGATCTGTTATGTCCCGCTACAAACAGAGCGTGTGAAAAATATTACCGTCCAAAAATGCCCCCCTGAACGTGCCTGTGGCACCTGGGATGGGGGTGGGGTTGTCGGGGTTCGATAATTCCCTGGAGGGAGGGAGACCCGAGTTGTGACCCTTTCGCTGTCAGGACCCCCGCCTCCAGTCTCACGATAATTTCACCACCTCTGGCACTCATCCAACACTCTGAAACTCCTTATCCAAACTTGCATCAAGTCCCGTTCACCCATCTCCCCCTGTGCTCGCTGACCTACATGGGCTCCCGGCCCGGCAACGCCTCGATTAGAAAATACTCCTTCTTGTTTTCAAATCCCTCCCTATCTCTGTAACCCCCTCCAGCCCCACAACCCTCCGAGATCTCTGCGCTCCTCCAATTCTGGCCTCTTGAGCATCCCCCGATTTCCATCGCTCCACCATTGGCGGCCGTGCCTTCAGCTGCCTGGGCCCTGAGCTCTGGAATTCCCTCCCTCAACCTCTCCGTCTCTCTCTCCTCCTTTAAGACGTTCCTTAAAACCGACCTCTTTGACCAAGCTTTTGTTCACCTGTCCCTAATATCTCCTTCTGTGGCTGGGAGTCTAATTTTGCCTGATAATCGCTCCTGTGGCGCGCCCTGGGACGATTTACTGTGTGAAAAGCGCCTTTTAAATGCAAGCTGGTGGTGTTCAACACAAATATTGGAAGAGTTGAGGTGAAGTCCCTCGGGATGTGTGCTGAAATAATCCTTTGTACTTTCCACACTTGGTAGCAGGGCGGGCTGATTAACCTGATCGCACTGGGCACCTTCAGACCGAGTGACTCTGGTTAGTGTGGACCCCAGACAGACTTTGCATCTCGTGTGTGTGTGAGAGTGTGAGAGTGTGAGAGTGTGAGAGTGTGAGAGTGTGAGAGTGTGAGAGTGTGAGAGGGTGTGTGAGAGAGTGAGTGTGTGTGTGTGTGAGAGGGGGTGAGTGTGTGTGTGTGAGGGTGAGTGTGTGTGTGAGGGTGAGTGTGTGTGTGTGTGGGTGAGGGTGTGTGAGTGTGTGTGAGTGAGAGTGTGTGAGTGAGAGTGTGAGTGAGTGTGAGAGGGTGTGTGTGTGTGAGAGGGTGTGAGTGTGTGTGTGTGAGAGAGAGGGTGTGAGGGTGAGTGTGTGTGTGTGTGTGAGAGTGTGTGTGAGGGTGTGTGTGTGAGAGAGAGTGTGTGTGAGGGAGTGTGTGTGAGGGAGTGTGTGTGAGGGAGTGTGTGTGAGGGAGTGTGTGTGTGTGAGAGAGAGAGTGTGAGTGTCTGTGTGAGTGTGTGTGTGTGTGAGGGTGTGTGTGTGTGTGTGAGAGAGAGAGTGTGTGAGTGAGTGTGTGTGAGTGAGTGTGTGTGAGTGAGTGTGTGAGGGAGTGTGTGTGTGTGAGTGAGAGAGTGTGTGAGTGAGTGTGTGTGTGTGTGTGTGAGTGAGTGTGTGTGTGAGTGAGAGTGTGAGTGAGAGTGTGAGAGGGTGTGTGTGTGTGAGAGGGTGTGAGTGTGTGTGTGTGAGAGAGAGGGTGTGAGGGTGAGTGTGTGTGTGTGTGAGAGTGTGTGTGTGAGGGTGTGTGTGTGTGAGAGAGAGTGTGTGTGTGTGAGAGAGAGTGTGTGTGTGTGAGGGAGAGTGTGTGTGAGGGAGAGTGTGTGTGAGGGAGTGTGTGTGAGGGAGTGTGTGTGTGTGAGAGAGAGAGTGTGAGTGTCTGTGTGAGTGTGTGTGTGTGTGAGGGTGTGTGTGTGTGTGTGAGAGAGAGAGTGTGTGAGTGAGTGTGTGTGAGTGAGTGTGAGGGAGTGTGTGTGTGTGAGGGAGTGTGTGTGTGTGAGTGAGAGAGTGTGTGTGTGAGGGAGTGTGTGTGTGTGTGTGTGAGTGTGTGTGTGAGTGTGTGTGTGAGGGTGTGTGTGTGTGTGTGAGGGTGAGTGTGAGAGGGTGTGTGTGTGAGTGAGAGAGTGTGTGTGAGGGAGTGTGTGTGAGGGAGTGTGTGTGAGGGAGTGTGTGTGAGGGAGTGTGTGTGAGGGAGTGTGTGTGTGTGAGAGGGAGTGTGAGTGTCTGTGAGTGTGTGTGTGTGTGAGTGAGGGTGTGAGTGTGTGAGTGTGAGTGTGTGAGTGTGTGTGTGTGTGTGTGAGGGTGTGTGTGTGAGGGTGTGTGTGAGAGGGTGTGTGTGTGAGTGAGAGTGTGAGTGAGTGAGTGTGTGTGTGTGAGGGTGTGTGTGTGAGGGTGAGTGTGAGAGGGTGTGTGTGTGAGTGAGAGTGTGAGTGAGTGAGTGTGTGTGTGTGAGAGGGTGAGTGTGTGTGTGTGTGTTATCACACAACAGCTGGGGGCTCGGTGCTTGTCCAGCGTTCCTGCAATCTGCCAGCTATTTCTGCTGGTACAGTAACCGCTCTGTG
Source organism: Squalus acanthias (assembly GCA_030390025.1). Lineage (NCBI taxonomy): Eukaryota > Metazoa > Chordata > Chondrichthyes > Squaliformes > Squalidae > Squalus > Squalus acanthias. The sequence goes on along the minus strand of JASTWF010000037.1, from coordinate 3,780,901 downwards.
CGGGTCGTGGTCTGGCTGCCAAGTCTTAGTAAGAAGTTATTAAACAAGGTAAATTCTGCAGGCAGTGTTGGGAGAGTTTCAAACATATGAACAGGGCAACATTGCTGGGGGGAAACTTCACCCTGTGGTTAGGATGTCTATAGGGCCCCTCGATTCTCTCTCACCTCCTGCAGTGCATCATTCAGAGGTGCAGTTACTGCTGTTATGTGGCTGAATGTAGCAACCTTTCTGAGGTGGAAACATCCTAGTGACCTATTAATTTAGTGATGTTGGTTGAGAGATAAATATTGGCCCAGGATACTGAGGAGAACTCCCCTGCTCTTCTTTGAAATAGTGGCTGTGGGATCTTTTACGTCCACCTGAGAGAGCAGACGGAGCCTCGGTTTAAAGTCTCATCCGAAAGACGGCACCTCCGACAGTGCAGCGCTCCCTCAGTACTGCCCCTCCGACAGTGCGGCACTCCCTCAGTACTGCCCCTCCGACAGGGCAGCGCTCCCTCAGTACTGCCCCTCCGACAGTGCGGCGCTCCCTCAGTACTGCCCCTCCGACAGTGCAGTGCTCCCTCAGTACTGCCCCTCCGACAGGGCAGCGCTCCCTCAGTACTGCCCCTCCGACAGTGCGGCGCTCCCTCAGTACTGCCCCTCCGACAGTGCGGCGCTCCCTCAGTACTGCCCCTCCGACAGTGCAGCGCTCCCTCAGTACTGCCCCTCCGACAGTGCGGTGCTCCCTCAGTACTGCCCCTCCGCTGATTAAGAGGAGATTTGGTGGACGTGTTCAAAATGATGAAGGTTTTTGATGGAGTAAATAAGGAGAAACTGTTTCCAGTGGCAGGAGGGTCGGTAACCAGAGGACACAGATTTAAGATAATTGGCCAAAGAACCAGAGGGGGGAGATGAGGAGAATGTTTTTACGCAGCGAGTTGTTGTGATCTGGAACGCGCTGCCTGAAAGGGCGGTGGAAGCAGATTCAATCGTAACTTTCAAAAGGGGAATTGGATCAATACTCGAAAAGGAGGAATTTGCAGGGCTGTGGGGAGAGAGCAGGGGGGAGTGGGAATAATTGGAGAGCTCTTGCAAAGATTCTCTGTGATTCTATGGAACGGTCTGAGTCTGCCAAGCGCCTGCACTGACTTGGCTGGTGTCCCACTTCTCCCCATCACAGGCTCATTGACCCGCTGGTCTTATCTGTAGCACAGAGAGTGTGCTCACAGTGCTGGGAATACTCACAAACATGTTCAGGGTTCACTGGCATGTGAAATTGATTCTGATTCCGCCAGCGCTCTCACTCTGACACGATCCCCACTGTCTCACTGCTTTAGATTTAACCCTCTCATAGGCTGCTAGCCTGGGGAGCAGGCTCTGCTGGTAAGAATAACTGAGATTGCCTCTTCCGATTCCTTGTAACTGTGCTGCCCGGTGTGGTACTGAGCCCCGCACACAGAGCAGGAAAGGCCCCAGGCTCCATTCAAGGCCTGTGCTGCTCAGCTGATCGCCGCACAGCAGAGGGGGGGGAGAGAGAGAGACGGGGGGCGGTGGGTGTGTAAGTGAGAGGGACAGGCGTGAGTGAGTGTGCATGGGAGAGTGACTGGGTGTGCGCGGGCGGGGGTGGGGAGACAGAGAGAGACTGGGAGTGTGAGAGAGAGACTGGGAGTGGGATTGTGTGAGAGAGAGCGAGAGACACGGAGTGTGAGAGAGAGAGACTGGGAGTGTGAGAGAGAGAGACTGGGAGTGGGATTGTGTGAGAGAGAGAGAGAGACACGGAGTGTGAGAGAGAGACTGGGAGTGTGAGAGAGAGAGACACGGAGTGTGAGAGAGAGAGAGAGACTGGGAGTGTGAGAGAGAGAGAGACTGGGAGTGTGAGAGAGAGAGAGAGACTGGGAGTGTGAGAGAGAAAGAGAGACACGGAGTGTGAGAGAGAGAGAGAGAGAGACTGGGAGTGAGAGAGAGAGAGACTGGGAGTGTGAGAGAGAGAGAGAGACACGGAGTGTGAGAGAGAGAGAGAGACTGGGAGTGTGAGAGAGAGAGAGAGAGACTGGGAGTGTGAGAGAGAGAGAGAGACTGGGAGTGTGAGAGAGAAAGAGAGACACGGAGTGTGAGAGAGAGAGAGAGAGAGACTGGGAGTGAGAGAGAGAGAGACTGGGAGTGTGAGAGAGAGAGAGAGACTGGGAGTGTGAGAGAGAGAGAGAGACTGGGAGTGTGAGAGAGAGAGAGAGAGACTGGGAGTGTGAGAGAGAGAGAGAGAGACTGGGACTGGGAGTGTGAGAGAGAGAGAGAGACTGGGACTGGGAGTGTGAGAGAGAGAGACTGGGAGTGTGAGAGAGAGACTGGGAGTGTGAGAGAGAGAGACTGGGAGTGTGAGAGAGAGAGACTGGGAGTGTGAGAGAGAGAGACTGGGAGTGTGAGAGAGAGAGACTGGGAGTGTGAGAGAGAGAGACTGGAGTGTGAGAGAGAGAGACTGGGAGTGTGAGAGAGAGAGACTGGGAGTGTGAGAGAGAGAGACTGGAGTGTGAGAGAGAGAGACTGGGAGTGTGAGAGAGAGAGACTGGGAGTGTGAGAGAGAGAGACTGGGAGTGTGAGAGAGAGAGACTGGGAGTGTGAGAGAGAGAGACTGGGAGTGTGAGAGAGAGAGACTGGGAGTGTGAGAGAGAGAGACTGGGAGTGTGAGAGAGAGAGACTGGGAGTGTGAGAGAGAGAGACTGGGAGTGTGAGAGAGAGAGACTGGGAGTGTGAGAGAGAGAGACTGGGAGTGTGAGAGAGAGAGACTGGGAGTGTGAGAGAGAGAGACTGGGAGTGTGAGAGAGAGTAGACTGGGAGTGGTGAGAGAGAGAGACTGGGAGTGTGAGAGAGAGACTGGGAGTGTGAGAGAGAGACTGGGAGTGTGAGAGAGAGACTGGGAGTGTGAGAGAGAGACTGGGAGTGTGAGAGAGAGAGACTTGGGAGTGTGAGAGAGAGAGACTGGAGTGTGAGAGAGAGAGACTGGGAGTGTGGGAGAGGGACTGGGAGTGTGGGAGAGAGAGACTGGAGTGTGAGAGAGAGAGACTGGGAGTGTGAGAGAGAGAGACTGGGAGTGTGAGAGAGAGAGACTGGGAGTGTGAGAGAGAGAGACTGGAGTGTGAGAGAGAGAGACTGGGAGTGTGAGAGAGAGACTGGGAGTGTGAGAGAGAGAGACTGGGAGTGTGAGAGAGAGAGACTGGGAGTGTGAGAGAGAGAGACTGGGAGTGTGAGAGAGAGAGACTGGGAGTGTGAGAGAGAGAGACTGGGAGTGTGAGAGAGAGAGACTGG
>JASTWF010000037.1:3758970-3777120 GCA_030390025.1 Squalus acanthias | reverse complement strand
CACAGGTTAGATACAGAGTAAAGCTCCCTCTACACTATCCCATCAAACACACCCAGGGCAGGTACAGCACGGGTTAGATACAGAGTAAAGCTCCCTCTACACTGTCCCATCAAACACTCCCAGGGCAGGTACAGCACGGGTTAGATACAGAGTAAAGCTCCCTCAACACTGTCCCCATCAAACACTCCCAGCGCAGGTACAGCACGGGTTAGATACAGAGTAAAGCTCCCTCTACACTGACCCATCAAACACTCCCAGGGCAGGTACAGCACGGGTTAGATACAGAGTAAAGCTCCCTCTACACTGTCCCATCAAACACTCCCAGGGCAGGTACAGCACGGGTTAGATACAGAGTAAAGCTCCCTCAACACTGTCCCCATCAAACACTCCCAGGGCAGGTACAGCACGGGTTAGATACAGAGTAAAGCTCCCTCTACACTTTCCCATCAAACACTCCCAGGGCAGGTACAGCACGGGTTAGATACAGAGTAAACCTCCCTCTACACTGTCCCATCAAAGACTCCCAGGGCAGGTACAGCACGGGTTAGATACAGAGTAAACCTCCCTCTACACTGTCCCATCAAAGACTCCCAGGGCAGGTACAGCACGGGTTAGATACAGAGTAAAGCTCCCTCTCCACTGTCCCGTCAAACACTCCCAGGGCAGGTACAGCCGGGTTAGATACAGAGTAAAGCTCCCTCTACACTGTCCCGTCAAACACTCCCAGGGCAGGTACAGCCGGGTTAGATACAGAGTAAAGCTCCCTCTACACTGTCCCGTCAAACACTCCCAGGGCAGGTACAGCACAGGTTAGATACAGAGTAAAGCTCCCTCTACACTGTCCCATCAAACACTCCCAGGGCAGGTACAGCCGGGTTAGATACAGAGTAAAGCTCCCTCTACACTGTCCCATCAAACACTCCCAGGGCAGGTACAGCACGGGTTAGATACAGAGTAAAGCTCCCTCTACACTGTCCCCATCAAACACTCCCAGGGCAGGTACAGCACGGGTTAGATACAGAGTAAAGCTCCCTCTACACTGTCCCCATCAAACACTCCCAGGGCAGGTACAGCACGGGTTAGATACAGAGTAAAGCTCCCTCTACACTGTCCCATCAAACACTCCCAGGGCAGGTACAGCACGGGTTAGATACAGAGTAAAGCTCCCTGTACACTGTCCCATCAAACACTCCCAGGGCAAGTACAGCACGGGTTAGATACAGAGTAAAGCTCCCTCTACACTGTCCCATCAAACACTCCCAGGACAGGTACAGCACGGGTTAGATACAGAGTAAAGTTCCATATCCCTTAATACCCTTGGCTAGCCAAAATTTATCCATGCCAGATTTAACAAGATTAATTGAGCTGCCATTTACTGCTCTTTGTGGGAGAGAGTTCTTCACACACAGGGTGGTGGAAGTGTGTCCCAATTTCACCCCTGAATGGCCCGGCTTTGATCTTAAATTAATGCCCCCTTGTCCGAGACTCCCCCCACCAGCAGAAATAATCTCTCACTCTCTCTCTCTCTCTACCCCATCAATTCCTGCATGAAATGCTTTAGTTTTTCCTGGCCAGCGGCGAGCCCCGGGTGTGAATGAAGTGGAGCCGTTGAGTGACTAACCTTGCGTAGCTGTGCTAACTGCTCCTGCTCGCCCGTCACCTGCTCCGTGTTCCGCTGTCTCCCAGCGGGCTTCGGGTCCAGGGGTACCTCTGGGAAGGTGTAGGTGGGACTCTGCGGGGATAGCGGACTCACAACTGGGAAAAGAAACACGCAGTCAGAAGGGAGAAGGAATCTGGTCGCGCCGATTGTGCTTTCCTGACCGGGAGCCCAGGTCCCAGGCGATCAGACTGTGCTGTCCATTTATGTCGCACCTTCGCTCTGTGGGGCTCAGTCCCACACCGGGCAGTGCTCTCCCGCTCCCCGGGGCTCAGTCCTGTGGAATCTTCAAAGAAAGGTTTGGAGGAGGAGAGGCGGCGGTGGGGGTGGGGGAGGAAGAGGAGGAGCAAGAGGGAGGATGTGGTCAGAAATGGGGATGTTCGCTGATGACTGCACAGTGTTCAGCGCCATTCACAACTCCTCAGATAATGAAGTAGTCGATGCCCGCATGCAACAAGACCTGGACGACATTCAGGCTTGGGCTGATAAGTGGCAGGTAACATTCGTGCCACAGAAGTGCCAGGCAATGACTATCTCCAACAAGCGAGAGTCTAACCACCTCCCCTTGACATTCAACGGCATTACCATCGCCAAATCCCCCCACCATCAACATCCTGGGGTTCACCATTAACCAGGAACTTAACTGGACCAGCCACATAAATACTGTGGCAACAAGAGCAGGTCAGAGGCTGTGTATTCTGCGACGAGTGTCTCACCTCCTGACTCCCCAAAGCCTTTCCACCATCTGCAAGGCACAAGTCAGGAGTGATGGAATACTCTCCACTTGCCTGGATGAGTGCAGCTCCAACAACACTCAAGAAGCTCGACACCATCCAGGACAAAGCAGCCCGCTTGATTGGCACCTCATCCACCACCTTAAACATTCACTCCCTCCACCACCAGCGTACCGTGGCTGCAGTGTGTACCATCTCCAAGATGCACTGCAGCAACTTGCCAAGGCTTCTTCAGCAGCACCTCCCAAACCCGCGACCTCTTCCACCTAGAAGGACAAGGGCCGCAGGCGCATGGGAACACCACCACCTCCAAGTTCCCCTCCAAGTCACACCCCATCCTGACTTAGAAATATATCGCCGATCCTTCATCGTCGCTGGGTCAAAATCCTGGAACTCCCTCCCTAACAGCACTGTGGGAGCACCTTCACCACACGGACTGCAGCGGTTCAAGAAGGCAGCTCACCACCACCTTCTCAAGGGCAATTAGGGATGAGCAATAAATGCCGGGCCTTGCCAGCGACGCCCACATCCCATAAGCGAATTAAAAAAAAAGGAGGAAGAGGGGGAGGAGGAGGAGGAACGTACCCGAGCTGCTCTTTAAGTTGCTCCTTGTGGATGATCGGAAGAGGAAGCTGTTCGGTCGGTGAGCGGGGCCCGATTCCTTGGGAGAGGTGGACATGGCGCTGGAGTTAGAATGCGGAGTGTGATCTAGAAACAAAAGCCAGAATTCAGCGTCACCAACAGCACAAGGCTTCCCAACAGAGCGAGAGAGAGACACACACGGGCTGCGGCGATCCTCACCTGGTCGAGCAGCTGTGGTCGCAACACCGCTGGACACGTTTGCGAGACGCCCCTCACTCTGCAAACACAAAGTCAATTTTAAACATTAGAACACGAGCAATCTGAGATCAAAGTCAGCTACAGAGCCGGCAGACAGTCAGACGCTCCTCGCCCGGCAGACAGTCAGACGCTCCTCGCCCGGCAGACAGTCAGACGCTCCTCGCCCGGCAGACAGTCAGACGCTCCTCGCCCGCTTCTTCCAACACTTGCTCCCTTTATTGGCAAGTTTAAAATATTCCAGGGTCACTGAAGATCCCCACAGACAGGACCTCACGCAAGACATCATAACCCAGGTCACACTGCTCAAAAACATCTTTATAAAATAAAACTCGGCCAGTGTTCCTGCTCCTGGCCATTATCTGAGGGAGAGGCCGTATGAGCGAGGAGAGAGAGAGAGGGTGTAAGACAGAGAGAGACACACAGCGAGCGAGAGACACACAGCGAGCGAGAGAGACAGAGACAGGGAGCGAGCGAGACAGAGACAGGGAGCGAGAGAGAGACAGAGACAGGGAGCGAGAGAGAGACAGAGACAGGGAGCGAGAGAGAGACAGAGACAGGGAGCGAGAGAGAGACAGAGACAGGGAGCGAGAGAGACAGAGAGCGAGAGAGACAGAGACAGAGACAGGGAGCGAGAGAGAGACAGAGACAGGGAGCGAGAGAGAGACAGAGACAGGGAGCGAGAGAGAGACAGAGACAGGGAGCGAGAGAGAGACAGAGACAGGGAGCGAGAGAGACAGAGACAGGGAGCGAGAGAGACAGAGACAGGGAGCGAGAGAGACAGAGACAGGGAGCGAGAGAGACAGAGACAGGGAGCGAGAGAGACAGAGACAGGGAGCGAGAGAGACAGAGAGCGAGAGAGACAGACAGGGAGCGAGAGAGACAGGGAGCGAGAGAGACAGAGACAGGGAGCGAGAGAGAGACAGGGAGCGAGAGAGACAGAGACAGGGAGCGAGAGAGAGACAGAGACAGGAAGCGAGAGAGAGACAGAGACAGGGAGCGAGAGAGAGACAGAGACAGGGAGCGAGAGAGAGACAGAGACAGGGAGCGAGCGAGAGACAGAGACAGGGAGCGAGCGAGAGAGAGAGACAGGGAGCGAGAGAGACAGAGACAGGGAGCGAGCGAGAGAGAGAGACAGGGAGCGAGAGAGGGAGTGTGTCCAGTGCTGGTGATTTTTGTCCTCCAGCATCTTCAGGAGAGGAAGCTCAGTGGAAGTGTGGATATATTCTGGGTCACCGGGGGGGGATTTAATTTGTTCCTGGGATGTGGGCGTCGCTGGCAAGGCCAGCATTTATTGCCCATCCCTTGTCGCCCTTTAGAAGGTGGTGGTGAGCCGCCTTCTTGAACCGTTGTAGTCCGTGTGGCGAAGGTACTCCCTCAGTGACTTTGTCGTAGCGGCTTGTTACATGGCCGGGCCATCAGAGGGCAGCGAAGAGTCAACCACATTGCTGTGGGTCTGGAGTCACATATCGGCCAGACCGGGTAAGGACAGCAGATTTCCTTCCCTAAAGGACATTAGTAAAACCAGGTGGGTTTTTACGACAATCCGATAGTTTCATGGTCACGATTACTAATACTAGCTTTTTATTCCAGATTTATTTAATTAACTGAATTTAAATTCCCCAGCTGCCGTGGTGGGATTTGAACTCATGTCTCCGGATCATTAAGTCCAGGCCTCTGGATTACTGGTCCAGTAACATAACCACTATGCTCCCGTTCGAGCAGGGTCGCGGCGGAAGTCACGGCGGTGGGGGGAGTGGGGGTCATGGGGTCGCGGCAGTGGGGGTCGCGGGGATCACGGTGGGGGGAGCGGGGTCGGGGATCGTGGCGGTGGGGAGCGGGGGTCATGGGGTCGTGGCGGTGGGGGTCACGGGGTCGCAGCGGTGGGGGTCACGGGGTCGTGGTGGTGGGGAGCGGGGGTCACAGGTCGATGCGTCTCTTACCTTGCTGTGTGGAGACAGTGGGCTCACGCTGTTCCCGGAGCAGCCACTAGAGGGAGGCAAGAAACCAGTTATTACAATACAGACTCCAAACACACAACTCCTGGAGCAAGACTGGACCGGGACCGGACTCGGACCCAGACCGAACCACCCAACTCCTGGAGCAAGACTGGACCGGGACCGGACTCGGACCCAGACCGAACCACCCAACTCCTGGAGCAAGACTGGACCGGGACCGGACTCGGACCCAGACCGAACCACCCAACTCCTGGAGCAAGACTGGACCGGGACCGGACTCGGACCCAGACCGAACCACCCAACTCCTGGACTGGGACTGAACCGAGTCTAAACCAGGACCGAACCCACACCAGGACTGGACCAGGACTAAACCCAGACCGGGACCCGCAGTAGACAACACAGCCCCAGGCCGCGGGGAGACTGGACACAGATATCGAAACCCCCCACAGTCTCAGACATTGTGTGGAGGGGCTGGGAGTGAGGCAGTGGAGGGCAGACTGCCTGTAACCCCAAAGCCCACAGTGTGTCTGCGGGAGAGTTAGGGGCAGTGGGTAAGGAAGGGCAATCGGATCCCACTCTCAGCTACAGAGCTGTGTGTCTCGACAGTGACCGACTGTAGCTCAGCACAAGGTCCTGAAACAGAGCGGCAACAGTACCAGCAAGATTCAATCAGCTCTCGGGTCTCGCTCCCACTCTCTCGCGCTCTCTCTCTCTCTCATTCTTAGGCACTTACCCAGAGCCTAGTTTACTGTTCAGGTCGCTCAGTGAGTTCTGTGACTGGAGGCTGAATGCTGCCGGTCTCGCTGTCGAACTGATACTGATCCCCCTGGAGAGACAACACGAGTTACTCACCACACCGCTTCCCATCAAACACTCACAACAGGAGAGGACCGGCCGGTGTGGGACTGAGCCCCGGGGAGCACCGCCCGGTGTGGGACTGAGCCCCGGGGAGCACCGCCCGGTGTGGGACTGAGCCCCGGGGAGTGGGAGAGCCCAAGACAACCACAAACAGCAAGGCCATGATTAGGCCCCAGCTGGATAGCATGTTCCAGGAGGTGGTCACCCCGCAGTTAAGGAGTGTGCAGACTGAGAGGGAATGGGTGACCACCAGAAAAGGAGGACCAGGCAGGCAGTGCAGGAGTCCCCTGAGTGCATCTCGCTCTCCAACCAGTATTCGGTTCCGAGTACTGGTGAGGGCGATGGTTCCTCTGGGGAGTGCAGCCAGAGCCAAGTCCACGGCACCACGTGTGGCTCAGCTGTACGGGGGGGGAAGGAAGAACACAGGGAAAGCAATAGTGGTAGGGGATTCGATAGGGGAGCAGACAGGCGTTTCTGCGGCCGTAGACATGACTCCAGGATGGTATGTTGCCTCCCTGGTGCCAGGGTCAAGGATGTCACTGAGCGGCTGAAGAACATTGAGGGGGGGGGGGAGGGTGAACAGCCAGAGGTCGTGTTCCATATCGGTACCAACGGCATAGATAGAAAGAGGGATGAGGTCCTGCAGAGTTTAGGGAGGTAGGAAAGAGATTAAAAAGCAGGACCTCAAAGGCAGTAAAATCCAGATTACTCCCGGTGCCACGTGCTAGTGAGTACAGGAATAGGAGGATAGAGCAGATGAATGCATGGCTGGAGAGATGGTGCAGGAGGGAGGGCTTCAGATTCCTGGGGCATTGGGACCGGTTCTGGGGGAGGTGGGACCTGTACAGGCCGGACGGGTTGCTCCTCAACAGGGCCGGAACCAATATCCTCGCGGGGATGTTTGCTGGTGCTGTTGGGGAGGGTTTAAGTAAGTTGGCAGGGGGATGGACACCAGGATGTAACATTAGAAAGGGGAAATAAAGTGACCAAAGGATTGGGAGAGGCAGAGAGCACTAAAGTAAGAAATAGTAAGGTATTAGGTGGGGTCAAACTAAGAGAGAACACAGGATGGTCTAAGATGGGTTTACAGTGTATGTATGTGAACGCACAAAGCGTAGTAAACAAGGTAAGTGAGCTGCAGGCACAAATAGCCACATGGGAATATGATGTTGTGGCAATAACGGAGTCCTGGCTCAAAAAAGGGCAGGATTGGGTATTAAATATTCCTGGTTCTATAGTGTTCAGGTAAGATAGGGAAGGAAAGATAGGAGGTGGTGTGGCAGTATTGGTCAAGGAGAATGTTAGTGCTGGAGAGGGAGGATGTCCTGGAGGGGTCCAGGACAGAATCTATATGGCTAGAGTTAAGAAATAATAGAGGTGCCATTACACTACTAGGTGTATTCTATAGACCACCTATTAGTGGGAAAGATATGGAGGAGCAAATTTGCAGAAAAATTACAGAGAGCTGCAAGAACTATAGAGTTGTAATAATGGGGGACTTCAACTATCCGAATATAGACTGGGATTGTAATAGTGTAAAGGGCAGAGAAGGGGAAGAATTTCTGAAGTGTGTTCAGGAGAACTTTCTTGATCAGTATGTTTCCGGCCTGACGAGGGAGGAGGCATTGCTGGATCTGGTTCTGGGGAATGAGGTAGGTCAAGTGGAGCAAGTGTCAGGAGGTGAACATTTAGGGAACAGTGATCATAGTATCATAAGGTTTAGATTAGCTATGGAAAAGAACAGGGAGAAATCTAGACTAAAAATGTTTAACTGTGGGAAGGCCAATTTCAGTGGGATGAGAACAGATCTGGCCCGGATAAACTGGAATCAAAGATTGGCAGGCAAAACTGTAATGGAACAATGGGCTGCCTTTAAAGAGGAAATAGTTCAGGTACAGTTGAGGTACATTCCCACGAGGGGGAAAGGCAGGGCAACTAAAGTTAGGGCTCCCTGGATGACGAAAGAGATAGAGAAGATGATGAAGCAGAAAAAGAGCACGTATAACAGATGTCAGGTTGCAAATACATGTGAGAATCAGGCTATATAGAAAGGTCAGAGGAGAAGTGGAAAAGAAAATAAGAGGGGCAAACAGAGGGTATGAGAATAGAATGGCAGCCAACATAAAAGGTAATCCAAAAGTCTTCTATAGGCATATAAATAGTAAACGGGTAGTAAGAGGAGGGGTGGGGCTGATTAGGGACCAAAAAGACCTACACATGGTGGCAGAGGGTATGGCTGAGGTACTAAACGAGTACTTTGCATTTGTCTTCACCAAGGAAGAGGATGCTGCCATAGACATAGTGAAGGAGGAGGTAGAGGAAGGGGAAAGATTAGCAGGGCTGTGGGGAAAGAGCAGGAGGGGAGTGGGACTAATTGGAGAGCTCGTTCAAAGGTACGTTGGGCCGAATGGTCTCCTCCTGTGCTGTGAGATTCGATGATTGCGGGACATGGCCGAGAGCAGCAGCGAGGCCGAAGAGAGGACGAGGCAATCAGGCAGGTGAGGGAGGGGAGGAGTGCCAGAGTGTGGAGATCTGAGGAGGGAATGAGTTAGACCAGGGACATGGGGCGATGAGGGTGGATTTCGACAGAGACACGGGTGTGGGGGAGGGAGAGTGTGTAGGATGGGGGCGGGGGAATTGGAAGGAAGGAGAGAGGGACGGTTCAGAGGACCAGAAGAGGATGGGTAAGGGACACTGCGCGCGCATGCGACTGCGCCCACCTCTCCCGTCTCTCGGCGGTCTGATTCCGTAGCTGCTTCTCCCTCTCCTGCCAGATCTGTAGAGTCTCTGGTCGCCTCCTCTCCTCACTGTCCCGATGTGCCTCATCTTTCCCCGGCGGTACCTGTCCGCTCGTTCTGTGATCAGGGAGACGAACGCGGGAAATAGTTTCAACGTCCCCAAATGTTGCAGCTTCCCCCCTCGAGACGCGAGACAACCGGACCACCCCGCACCCCAGACAGGAGCCCAGACACCGACTGCACTATAACCCGGCCCGTCTCCACCACCCAGACAGGAGCCCAGACACCGACTGCACTATAACCCGACCTGTCTCCACCACCCAGACACCGACTGCACTATAACCCGGTCCGTCTCCACCACCCAGACACCGACTGCACTATAACCCGGCCCGTCTCCACCACCCAGACAGGAGCCCAGACACCGACTGCACTATAACCCGGCCCGTCTCCACCACCCAGACACCGACTGCACTATAACCCGGCCTGTCTCCACCACCCAGACACCGACTGCACTATAACCCGGCCCGTCTCCACCACCCAGACACCGACTACACTATAACCCGGCCCGTCTCCACCACCCAGACACCGACTGCACTATAACCCGGCCTGTCTCCACCACCCAGACACCGACTGCACTATAACCCGGCCCGTCTCCACCACCCAGACACCGACTGCACTATAACCCGGCCCGTCTCCACCACCCAGACACCGACTACACTATAACCCGGCCCGTCTCCACCACCCAGACACCGACTGCACTATAACCCGGCCTGTCTCCACCACCCAGACACCGACTGCACTATAACCCGGCCCGTCTCCACGACCCAGACACCGACTGCACTATAACCCGGCCTGTTTCCACCACAAGCTGTGCACCAGACTGAGGGCTAATCCGAGCGAAACCTTTAAAATAATAAAAGGATTTGAAGAGAACTAACTCACAGGGCTATGGGGAAAGAGCAGGGGGAGAGTGGGACTAATTGGAGAGCTCGTTCAAAGAGCCGGCACAGGCACGATGGGCCGAATGGCCTCCTCCTGTGCTGTGTGATTCTAGGATAGGGGAGATAGAGAGAAACTATTTCCTCTGGTGGGAGGAGTCCAGAACAAGGGGGCAGAACCTTAAAATTAGAGCCAGGCCGTTCAGGGGTGATGTCAGGAAGCACTTCTTCACACAAAGGATGGTGGAAATCTGGAACTCTCTCCCCCAAAAAGCTGTTGAAGCTGGGGGGGTCAATTGGAAATGTCAAAACTGAGACTGATAGATTTTTGTTGGGTAAGGGTATTAAGGGATATGGAGCAAAGTTAACAAAGTTAGAATGTGGAACTCACTACCACAGGGAGTGGTTGAGTCAAATGGCGTAGATGCATTTAAGGGGAAGCTGGATAAACACACGAGGGCGAAAGGAATAGACGGAAATGGTGATGGGGTGAGATGGAGAGGGGTGGGAGGAACCTCGTGTGGAGCAAATGCAAGGTCATCCACTTTGGACCTAAAAAGGATAGAGCAGGTTACTTTCTAAATGGTGAAAAGCTAAAAACAGTGGAGGTCCAAAGAGACTTGGGAGTCCAGGTACACATCATTAAAATGTCATGGACAGGTACAGAAAATAATCAAAAAGGCCAATGGGATGCTGGCCTTTGTATCTAGAGGACTAGAATACAAGGGGCTAGAAGTTATGCTGCAGCTGTACAAAGCCCTGGTTAGACCACACCTGGAGCACTGTGAGCAGTTCTGGGCCCCACACCTTAGGAAGGATATATTGGCCTTGGAGGGAGTGCAGCGTAGGTTTACCAGAATGATACCCGGACTTCAAGGGTTAAGTTACGAGGAGAGATTACACAAACTAGGGTTGTGTTCCCTGGAATTTAGAAGGTTAAGGGGTGATCTGATCAAAGTTTTCAGGATATTAAGGGGAACTGATAGGGTAGAGAGAGAGAAACTATTTCCGCTGGTTGGGGATTCTAGGACTAGGGGGCAGAGTCTAAAAATTAGAGCCAGACCTTTCAGGAGTGAAATTAGGAAACACTTCTACACACAAAGGGTGGTAGAAGTTTGGAACTCTCTTCCACAAACGGCAATTGATGCTAGATCAATTGTTAATTTTAAATCTGAGATTGATAGATTTTTGTTAACCAAAGGTATTAAGGGATATGGGCCACAGACGGGTATGTGGAGTTAGGTCACAGATTAGCCATGCTCTCATTGAATGGCGGAACAGGTTCAAGGGGCTGAATGGCCTCCTCCTGCTCCTATTAACCCCCTTCCCCCGGACTCACCCGTTGTGTGGAAGTCTGTCGATCAAGCCGCTCTTCTCTGCGCTGTTCCGGCTCCGCTTATTATCCTGAAAGGGAAACAGAGACAGGATTGAAAAGCTGCAATAAATTCAGATTCAGACACAGAGCAGCTGCGAAAGAATCGACAGGCGGGCGAGGGGAGGGAACGCGAGGGGGAGGGAGGGCGAGGGGGAGGGAGGGCGAGGGCGAGGGGGAGGGAGGGCGAGGGCGAGGGCGAGGGGGAGGGAGGGTGAGGGCGAGGGGGAGGGAGGGCGAGGGGGAGGGAGCGGTTCAGGGCGGGCTGCCCGCTGATCGTGGGACGGGAAGGTGCAAGGAGAGAAAGGGAACGGCGAAACCGGAGAGATTGCTCCTTTCAGTCTGTGTCACCCGTGTCTCAGTGGGCAACGCTCTCGCCTCAGAGTCAGAAGGTCGTGGATTCGAGTCCCCACTCCAGAGACTCGAGTGCAGTACTGAGGGAGCGCCGCACTGTCGGAGGGGCAGTACTGAGGGAGCGCCGCACTGTCGGAGGGTCAGTACTGAGGGAGCGCCGCACTGTCGGAGGGTCAGTACTGAGGGTGCGCCGCACTGTCGGAGGGTCAGTACTGAGGGTGCGCCGCACTGTCGGAGGGTCAGTACTGAGGGAGTGCTGCACTGTCGGAGGGTCAGTACTGAGGGTGCGCCGCACTGTCGGAGGGTCAGTACTGAGGGTGCGCCGCACTGTCGGAGGGTCAGTACTGAGGGAGCGCCGCACTGTCGGAGGGGCAGTACTGAGGGAGCGCCGCACTGTCGGAGGAGCAGTACTGAGGGAGCGCCGCACTGTCGGAGGGGTAGTACTGAGGGAGCGCTGCACTGTCGGAGGGGCAGTACTGAGGGAGTGCCGCACTGTCGGAGGGTCAGTACTGAGGGAACGCCGCACTGTCAGAGGGTCAGTACTGAGGGAGTGCTGCACTGTCGGAGGGTCAGTACTGAGGGAACGCCGCACTGTCGGAGGGTCAGTACTGAGGGAGCGCTGCACTGTCGGAGGGGTAGTACTGAGGGAACGCCGCACTGTCGGAGGGTCAGTACTGAGGGAGCGCTGCACTGTCGGAGGGGCAGTACTGAGGGAGCGCCGCACTGTCGGAGGGTCAGTACTGAGCGAGCGCCGCACTGTCGGAGGGGCAGTACTGAGGGAGCGCTGCACTGTCGGAGGGGTAGTACTGAGGGAGCGCCGCACTGTCGGAGGGGCAGTACTGAGGGAGCGCTGCACTGTCGGAGGTGCCGTCTTTCAGATGAGATGTTAAACCGAGGCCCCGTCTGCTCTCAGGTGGCTGTAAATAGATCCCACGACCACTATTTTGAAGAAAAGCAGGGGGAGTTCTCCCCGGTGTCCTGGGGCCAATATTTATCCCTGAACCAACATCACAAAAACAGATGATCTGGTCTTTATCACATTGCTGTTTGTGGGAGCTTGCTGTGCGCAAATTGGCTGCCGCGTTTCCTACATTACAACAGTGACTGTAATTCAAAAAAAGCAATTCATTGGCTGTGAAAGGCTTTGGGACGTCCTGAGGTGGCGAAAGGCGTGATCTAAAAGAAAGGACTTTCTTTTATTGGAGGTTTCCTCATCAATAAGCCCCTTTTTCCCCGGGGAAGCTGGCAGTTGCGAGATTACCTCCTGTGGGTGGAGCACGCGATGACACTGGGCGAGGGGCGAGGGGTTCAGCCTCTCCACCTTCACATCGTCCTCCTCCTCACCGTTCACGCTGCTGTCGATAAAGTCGATCTGCTCCAGATCCTGGTCAACTGCAACAAGGCAAAGAGCGGTTAGTGGCGGACCCTGTCCCGAGTACACTGGGCACTGGCAAATCCTGCGAGGACCCCCCGCATGGTGCAGGGGTAACCACAGTCCCTCTCGGGGAACACAGCTTGGTGGGTGGTGAGGGGAGCGGGGGGGGGGGGGTGTGGGGAGGTGGGTCAGTCCCCCTCGGGGAACCCGGACTCCGACGAAGTAACTGAAAGAGTGGATGAGGGTAGTGCGGTGGATGTTGTGTATATGGACTCTGAAAAGGCGTTTGATAAAGTACCACATATTCGCCTTGCCGGCAAAGTTGAAGCCCATGGGATTAAAGGGACAGTAGCAGCACGGATACAAATTGGCTAAGGGACAGAAAGCAGGGAGTAGTGGTGAACGGTTGTTTTTCCAGACTGGAGGGTCGTATACAGTGGTGTTCCCCAGGGGTCAGTACTAGGACCACTGCTCTTTTTGATACATATTAATCACCTGGACTTGGGTGTACAGGGTATAATTTCAAAGTTTGCAGATGATATGAATCTCGGAAATGGAGTAAACAGTGAGGAGGATAGTAAGAGACTTCAGGAGGACATAAACAGACTGGTGAAATGGGCAGACACGTGGCAGATGAAATTTAACGCAGAGAAGTGTGAAATGATTCATTTTGGTAGGAAGAACGAGGAGAGGTGGCAATATAAACTAAAAGTTGTAATTTTAAAGGGGGTGCAGGAGCAGAGAGACCTGGGGGTGTGTGTACACAAGTCTTTGAAGGTGACAGGACAAGTTGAGAAGGCCGTTAAAAAAGGCATAAGGGATCCATGGCTTTATAATAGAGGCATAGAGTACAAAAGCAGGAAGGTACGCTAAACCCTTTATAAACCACTGGTTAGGCCCCAGCTGGAGTATTGTGTCCAATTCTGGGCACCGCACTTTAGGAAGGATGTCAAGACCTTGGAGAGGGTGCAGAGGAGATTTTCCAGAATGGACCCAGGGATGAGGGACTTCAGTGATGTGGAGAGACTGGAGAAGCTGGGATTGTTCTCCTTAGAGCAGAGAAGGTTAAGGGGAGATTTAATCGAGGCGTTTAAAATCATGAGGGATTTTGATAGACGTAAATAAGGAGAAACTGTTTCCAGTGGCAGGAGGGTCGGTAACCAGAGGACACAGATTGAAGATAATTGGTAAAAGAGCCAGAGGGGGAGATGAGAAATATTTTACACGGCGAGTTGTTGTGATCTGGAACGCGCTGCCTGAAAGGGCGGTGGAAGCAGATTCAATCGTAACTTTCAAAAGGGAATTGGAGAAATACTTGAAGGGGAGAAATTTGCAGGGCTGTGGGGAAAGAGCAGGGGGAGAGTGGGGCTAATTGGAGAGCTCGTTCAAAGAGTCGGCACAGGCATGATGGGCCGAATGGCCTCCTCCTGTGCAGTGTGATTCTATGACTCTCACACGGGGAGATACTCGCGAGGCTTTTGCCGTTGGACACGTCTCCGTCTCCTCACCAGTCCCGTTGTTCTCCGTGTGTCCCGACGGCCGGCTCCCCCTCAGCTGTCTCTGCTCCCGGGATATTTCCACCATCCGGAGAGACAGGTCCGTGGACTCGTCTGTGGACTGGGCGCAGACGGGAATCCGTGTTAGACAGGCGCAGAACCCAGCGGGCAGACAGCAGGCTCCACAGAATCCCCCCGCCCCCTCCCCGTCCCTGTAGAGATCGGCGAGTCATCATCGCAACAGGGAACTGAACTGCAGTCATCGACACCCCCACCCCGTCCCATCCCATCCAAGACAGTCAGTGAACACCCCGCCCCTCCACCCCACCCATACACCAGTCCGGCCCCCACTACTGGCAGCGATCGCCCCGCACCTGCCCCCTACAACACGGGGCAACACGGTGGCATAGTGGTTAGCACTGTTGCCTCACAGCGCCAGAGACCCGGGTTCGAATCCGGCCTCGGGTGACTGCCTGTGTGGAGTTTGCACATTCTCCCCGTGTCTGCGTGGGTTTCCTCCGGGTGCTCCGGTTTCCTCCCACAGTCCAAAGATGTGCGGGTTAGGTTGATTTGGCTATGATAAAAATTGACCCTTAGTGTTAGGGGGATTAAATATGTGGGGTTACGGGGATAGGGTGGGATATGTGTCGGTGCAGGCTCGATGGGCCGAAATGGCCTCTATCTGCACTGTGGGGATTCTGTGATTCTGTGATACCCCACTCACTGACACCCCCCCCCACCCGGGATCAGCTATCTCCACGATCTGGAGATGGGGACCGGCCCCTCCGTGGCCCGTGTGCCTCAGTACCGCACCGGGTGGGGCATCTGCCCGCTGGGATGTGGATCTGTTGGTCGGATCAACCCCCCGCCCCCCCCCGCCAGTAGCCGGCTGGGATTCCCACCCCCCCATGGTCACACTCACCTCGTTCCCTGACCACCGCTTGCTGCCACTGTCCACACTGTTAAACCCCGAGTCCAGTCCACCATGCTGCCGGCCGGGACAGTAATCATCGGAGAGACTGCAAGCACAATGGCAAGATCAGAAACAATGTAAAGGGCGAATGGAATGTTGGCCTTCATCGCAAAGGAATACAAAGGGAAGGAAGTTCTGGGGCTCGGGCGGGAAGGCGGAGATGAGGTCGATGATCAGCCATGATCTCATCGAATGGCCGACTCCTGCTCCTATTTCTTAAGTGATGTTACAGTTTATATGAAGCACCGGTTAGACCCCATCTGGAGTGACCGCGTTCAGTTCTGGGCCCCTCACCTCAGGAAAGATATACTGGCCTTGGAGGGGGAGCAGTGCAGATTCACCAGAATGATACCCGAGGCTAAAAGAGTTAAATTACGAGGACAGGTTGCACAGACTGGGCTTGTATTCCCTGGAGTTTAGAAGATTGAGGGGTGATCTAATCGAGGTGTTTAAGATGATTAAAGGAGTTGATCGGGTGGATAGAGAGAAACTATTTCCTCTGGTGGGGGGAGTCCAGAACAAGGGGGCAGAACCTTAAAATTAGAGCCAGGCCGTTCAGGGGTGATGTCAGGAAGCACTTCTTCACACAAAGGGTGGTGGAAATCTGGAACTCTCTCCCCCAAAAAGCTGCTGAGGCCGGGGGTCAATTGGAAATTTCAAAACTGAGGTTGATAGATTTTTGTTGGGTAAGGGTATTAAGGGTTATGGAGCCAAGGCGGGTAAATGAAGTTAGGATACAGATCAGCCCTGATCCAACTGAATGATGGGACAGGCTGGAGGGGCCGAATGTCAGTCATTAGTTCCCAACAACTGTCGTCCTCTCTTCCCTTCACAGGACAGAGGGTGGAGGAGAGAGAGGTCGAAGGGCGGAGGTGAGAGAGGTCGAAGGGCGGAGGCGAGAGAGAATTGGCCTGACAACAGCGAGCTTTCTGTCCGTCAGATGCTCTGGATCGATATTCTGAAAAAGAACAGTTCCCGTGCGGTCCGTACTCACCAGGAGCTGAAACCCTGCGGACGGATTGCTCGCTCCAAGTCCGTTAGGTCCTGCACTATTTTACACGCTTCAATGTTCAAGTATTTAAATATGTGGATCTTCCCTTTAGTGCAGATCTAAGGAGACAACAGGGAGAGTGAAACAAGTGAAATACAGAGTAAAGCTCCCTCTACACTGTCCCATCAAACACTCCCAGGGCAGGTACAGCACGGGTTAGATACAGAGTAAAGCTCCCTCTCCACTGTCCCATCAAACACTCCCAGGGCAGGTACAGCAAGGGTTAGATACAGAGTAAAGCTCCCTCTACACTGTCCCATCAAACACTCCCAGGGCAGGTACAGCAAGGGTTAGATACAGAGTAAAGCTCCCTCTACACTGTCCCATCAAACACTCCCAGGGCAGGTACAGCACGGGTTAGATACAGAGTAAAGCTCCCTCTACACTGTCCCATCAAACACTCCCAGGGCAGGTACAGCACGGGTTAGATACAGAGTAAAGCTCACTCTACACTGTCCCCATCAAACACTCCCAGGGCAGGTACAGCACGGGTTAGATACAGAGTAAAGCTCCCTCTACACTGTCCCATCAAACACTCCCAGGGCAGGTACAGCACGGGTTAGATACAGAGTAAAGCTCCCTCTACACTGTCCCCATCAAACACTCCCAGGGCAGGTACAGCACGGGTTAGATACAGAGTAAATCTCGCTCTACACTGTCCCATCAAACACTCCCAGGACAGGTACAGCACGGGTTAGATACAGAGTAAAGCTCCGTCTACACTGTCCCATCAAACACTCCCAGGGCAGGTACAGCACGGGTTAGATACAGAGTAAAGCTCGCTCTACACTGTCCCATCAAACACTCACAGGACAGGTACACAGGTACAGCACGGGTTAGATACAGAGTAAAGCTCCGTCTACACTGTCCCGTCAAACACTCCCAGGGCAGGTACAGCACGGGTTAGATACAGAGTAAAGCTGCCCAGTGTTTACCTGTGCGGGGGGGGATTGTAACGGGTTGTTGTCCAGTATGATAGTTTGCAGGTGGCGAAGGTGTCTGTAACAAACGGGAATCCGCGTGATTTTGTTGCAGGAGAAGTCGAGACGGACGAGAGGAAGCTCGGAGAGTTCTGGAAGGAATGAGGAGAAAGCCTGTGTGTTATGTCACACTGTCACGCACCAGCACTCTCCCGACGTCACGATCCGGGGACTCCGGAGTATCGGAGGCGCAAGCGGAGCCCATTATAACCCATTCCCAATTCACCCCACCAGCCGCAGCGAGTGTGCCGGGGCAGCTACTCAACCCTGGAGGGCGGCACAGTCCCGCCTCACCCTCAACCTGCGCTGTGCACCAGGCGTCACTGGAACATCATCGGCAGCAGGAGCTCGTGCTGATTCCCTCCTCCCCGCTTGGCGCAGGGACACCAGCCCCAATTGTAGATACCCCGCCAACTGAGACCCATTAACTCAGCACAGACCAGGAATGTGGAGCCTCCTGCTGTCAGCCGTGGCTCTGTGGACAGCACTCTCCTCTGAGTCAGAAGGTCGTGGGTTCAAACCCCACTCCAGAGGCTTGAGCACAAAATCCAGGCTGACCCTCTCAGTGCCAGTACTGAGGGAGCGGCACACTATCGGAGGGGCAGTACTGAGGGAGCGCTGCACTGTCGGAGGGGCAGTACTGAGGGAGCGCCGCACTGTCGGAGGATCAGTACTGAGGGAGCGCCGCACTGTCGGAGGGGCAGTACTGAGGGAGCGGCGCACTGTCGGAGGGGCAGTACTGAGGGAGCGCTGCACTGTCGGAGGGGCAGTACTGAGGGAGCGCTGCACTGTCGGAGGGGCAGTACTGAGGGAGCGCCGCACTGTCGGA
>JASTWF010000037.1:3730420-3753770 GCA_030390025.1 Squalus acanthias | reverse complement strand
CCCCCCCCCCCCCCCCCCCCCCCCATCAAACAAAGCAACTCAATCCCACGGCGCCCAATAATTCTCCACTCCAGCCGGCACCAAACCAAGGCTGTTCCAAGTGTCCTCTACGTTATCGGGAATGAACACCCTCCATCCCCGTTACAGATTCTAGAGAACAACAATTGGCACACGTTAGCCGAGCCACCATGGTCAGCTCCGCGGGCCAACACACAGCTCGCAGAGGATGCAAGGGCCCGGGGGGGTACAACAGGCTAGTTACGCACCAGAGCCCCACACATATTAGAAAATAGAAAGATAGAACTCGCCTTTCACCACCTCAGGACATCTCAAAGCTCTTTACAGCCAATGAAGTACTTTCTGAAATATAGTCACTGTTGTAATGTAGGAAACGGGGCAGCCATTTTACACACAGCAAGATCCCACAAACAACAATGTGATAATGACCAGATCATCTGTTTTTTAGTGATGTTGATTGAGGGATAAATATTGGCCCCAGGACACCGGGGAGAACTCCCCTGCTCTTCTTAGAAATAGTGGCCATGGGATCTTGTACATCCACCCGAGAGGGCAGACGGGGCCTCGGTTTAACGTCTGATCAGAAAGACATGCACTACGCCACATCCACTCAACATTTCAATCACTAGTTGTTTCAGAGAAACTGGGCGAGGCCATTCTCTCAGATCACGTATTACTGGCACCTCAACTCCATTTCCTGCCATTGCTCCATATCCCTTGACAGTGTCAGCCGTTACTCAATGGGGTCATATTTCATAGACAGAGGTCCCCAGGTCAGATGGTTGTGGGTTCAAGCCCCACTCCAGGGACTTGAGCATAAAAATTTAGGCCGACACTCGCAGTGCAGTACTGAGGGAGCGCCGCACTGTCGGAGGGGCAGTACTGAGGGAGTGCTGCACTGTCGGAGGGTCAGTACTGAGGGAGTGCCGCACTGTCGGGGGGGGGGGCAGTACTGAGGGAGCGCCGCACTGTCGGAGGGGCAGTACCGAGGGAGCGCCGCACTGTCGGAGGGGCAGTACTGAGGGAGCGCCGCACTGTCGGAGGGGCAGTACTGAGGGAGTGCTGCACTGTCGGAGGGGCAGTACTGAGGGAGTGCCGCACTGTCGGGGGGGGGGGCAGTACTGAGGGAGCGCCGCACTGTCGGAGGGGCAGTACCGAGGGAGCGCCGCACTGTCGCAGTGCAGTACTGAGGGAGCGCCGCACTGTCGGAGGGGCAGTACTGAGGGAGCGCCGCACTGTCGGAGGGGCAGTACTGAGGGAGCGCCGCACTGTCGGAGGGGCAGTACTGAGGGAGCGCCCCACTGTCGGAGGGGCAGTACTGAGGGAGCGCCCCACTGTCGGAGGGGCAGTACTGAGGGAGCGCCGCACTGTCGGAGGGGCTGCACTGCTTTGCAGTTTGTGGGAGCATGCTGTGCGCAAATTGGCTGCCGTGTTTCCTACATTACAACAGTGACTACACTTCAAAAGTACTTCATTGGCTGTAAAGCACTTTGCGACGTTCTGAGGTGGTGAAAAGCGCTATAGAAATGCAAGTCCTGTCTTTGTGTGGAGTTTGTGCGCCGCACTGTCGGAGGAGCTGCACTGCATTGCAGTTTGTGTGGAGTTTGTGCCGTGTCCTTGGTTGGTGTGGAGTTTGTGCCGTGTCCTTGGTTGGTGTGGAGTTTGTGCCGTGTCCTTGGTTGGTGTGGAGTTTGTGCTGTGTCCTGGCTGTATATGCAGTTTGTATATGGAGTGTAAGCTTTCTGCGCAGTGTGAGCTGGGGTGCAGTGATCCTCAGGCTCTGTCTCTGCTGTCTGTGCAGTGTGACCCAGGGGGGGTGCAGTGATCTCCAGGCTCTGTCTCTGCTGTCTGTGCAGTGACCCCCAGGGGGGGTGCAGTGATCCTCAGGCTCTGTCTCTGCTGTCTGTGCAGTGTGACCCAGGGGGGGTGCAGTGATCTCCAGGCTCTGTCTCTGCTGTCTGTGCAGTGACCCCCAGGGGGGGGTGCAGTGATCCTCAGGCTCTGTCTCTGCTGTCTGTGCAGTGTGACCCAGGGGGTGCAGTGATCTCCAGGCTCTGTCTGTGCAGTGTGACCCAGGGGGTGCAGTGATCTCCAGGCTCTGTCTGTGCAGTGTGACCCAGGGGGTGCAGTGATCTCCAGGCTCTGTCTGTGCAGTGTGACCCAGGGGGTGCAGTGATCTCCAGGCTCTGTCCCTGCTGTCTGTGCAGTGACACCCAGGGTGGGGGGTGCAGTGATCCTCAGGCTCTGTCTCTGTCTGCGCCGTGACACCCAGGGGGGGGCGGTGCAGTGATCTCCAGGCTCTGTCTCTGCTGTCTGTGCAGTGTGACCCAGGGGGGGTGCAGTGTGACCCAGGCCCTGTCTCTGCTGTCTGTGCAGTGTGACCCAGGGGGGGGTGCAGTGCTCTCCAGGCTCTGTCTCTGCTGTCTGTGCAGTGTGACCCAGGGGGGGGTGCAGTGCTCTCCAGGCTCTGTCTCTGCTGTCTGTGCAGTGTGACCCAGGGAGGGGTGGAGTGATCCCCAGGCCCTGTCTCTGCTGTCTGTGCAGTGTGACCCAGGGGGGGGGGGGGGGGGGGGGGGGTGCAGTGCTCTCCAGGCTCTGTCTCTGCTGTCTGTGCAGTGTGACCCAGGGGGGGGTGCAGTGATCCCCAGGCCCTGTCCCATGCTGAGGTGGCACTGGCAATAAGCCCCGCCCCCTTCACCGAAGCCCCGCCCCTCCCTCCACAGCGCCGCGCGATTGGCTGGAACTGTGACTGACGGCCGCGGCGGCCAATCGGCGGCATTGGGCCTCCCCTCCCATTGGCCGGCGCGCCCGTCAATCAGCGAGCTGCGTCATGACGCGTCACGCCCGACGCTCGGAGTCCGCCACGTAAACAGGGTGAGTTGTGCGGACCGACCGAGCGACCGCCGGTTTATAGACCGTCGGCCCGGTTACTTACGGTGCTCCGCGCCACGTTGCCCCGCTGGGTAATGTTCTTGCTGTGCTTCTCGTTGGCCATCCGGATGCGCTGCTTGGCTACCATGGCGCCCGCTCGCTCGCTCGCTCCTCAAACCGACTGCCCGCCGCCGGAACCGGAACCCCCGCGGGTGCCGTCCCGTTCCCCGCCCCGCTGACACCGCGCCCCCCCCATTGGACCATCCCCCTGTCTGTCAAATATTCTAGCCCCAGCCCCCTGACACCGCCCGTTCCCAATGGACAATTTCCCTGTCCGTCAAATATATCCGGCCCGCCTCCGAACACCGCGTCCTCCCATTGGACAATCTCCCTGTCTGTCAAATATACCCGTCCCGCCTTCTGACACTGCGAGCTCCCATTGGACAATATCCCTGTCCGTCAAATAAACCCGTCCCGCCTCCTATCACCGCGCCCTCTCATTGGGCATTCTCCCTCTCTGTCAAATATCACAGCCCCG
The DNA here is from genome assembly GCA_030390025.1 of Squalus acanthias. Taxonomy (NCBI): domain Eukaryota; kingdom Metazoa; phylum Chordata; class Chondrichthyes; order Squaliformes; family Squalidae; genus Squalus; species Squalus acanthias. The sequence continues at coordinate 3,750,343 of JASTWF010000037.1, read as the reverse complement.
CCCCAAGACAGGGCGCCCTCCAATTGGACAATCTTCCTGTCTGTCAAATATACATGTCCCGCCCCCTAACACCACGGCCTCCCATTGGACAATATCCCTGTCTGTCAAGTATACCAGCCCCACCCCAGGGCACGGCGCCCTCCCATTCGAAAATCTCCCTGTCTGTCAAATATATCCGCACGACCCCCCCGTGACACGGTGCCCTCACATTGGACAATCTCCCTCTCCATCAAATGTACCTGCCCCCGTGACTCGGCGCTCTCCCATTGGACAATCTCCCTGTCTGTCAAATATATGGGCCCCGCCCCCTCACACCGAACCCTCCCATTGGACAATCTCCCTGTCTATCAAATATGTACGGCTCGCCTCCACGATACGGCGGCTTCGCATTGGACCGGCTCGCCGCCCATCAAAGTCAAACTCGCCCCTCCTGTCTGACGCTACATATTCTCATTGGACCAGCCGCCTGCCTATCAAATGTAATCCCGCCCCCTACTGCCCGACCAGTCGCGTTCTCATTGGACTAGCTCCCTGTCCATCAGAACGATCCCGCCCCCTCCCCCTTGGCCAGCCCCCTTGTCTATCAACAACAAAGACTTGCATTTCTCCAGAGCCTGTCCCAAAGCACTTTCCAGCCAACAAAGTACTTTTGAAGTGTAGTCACTGTTGTAATGTAGGAAACGTGGCAGCCAATTTGTGCACAGCAAGCTCCCACAAACAGCAATGTGATAAATGACCACATGTTGGTTAAAAGGATAAATATTGGCCCCAGGACACCCGGGAGAACTCCCCCTGCTCTTCTTCCAAATAGTGGCCTTGGATCGCTGGCCTTTATATCTCGAGGACTGGAATACAAGAGGGTAGAAGTTATGCTGCAGCTATACAAAGCCCTGGTTAGAACATAAGAAATAGGAGCAGGAGTCGGCCATACGGCCCCTCGAGTCTGCTCCGCCATTCAATAAGATCATGGCTGATCATCGACCTCAACTCCACTTTCCCGCCCGATCCCCATATCCCTTGATTCCCCTAGAGTCCAAAAATCTATTGATCTCAGCCTTGAATATACTCAACGACTGAGCATCCACAGCCCTCTGGGGCAGAGAATTCCAAAGATTCACAACCCTCTGACTGAAGAAATTCCTCCTCATCTCAGTCTTCAATGGCCGACCCCTTATCCTGAGACTATGCCCCCTAGTTCTAGACTCTCCAGCCAGGGGAAACAACCTCTCAGCATCTACCCTGTCAATCCCCTTCAGAATCTTGTATGTTTCAATGAGATCAACTCTCATTCTTCTAAACTCCAGAGAGTAGAGGCCCATTCTACTCAATCTCTCCTCATAAGACAGCCCTCACATCCCAGGAATCAATCTAGTGAACCTTCGTTGCACCGCCTCCAAGGCAAGTATATCCTTCCTTAGATAAGGAGACCAAAACTGCACGTACTCGGGTGTGGTCTCACCAAGGCCCTGTACAATTGTAGCAAGACTTCCTTACTCTTATACTCCAACCCCCTTGCAATAAAGGCCAACGTGCCATTTGCCTTCCTTATTTCTTGCACGAGGACACCCAAATCTCTCTGAACACCAACATTTGGTTAGACCACACCTGGAGTACTGTGAGCAGTTATGGGCACCACACCTTAGGAAGGATATATTGGCCTTGGAGGGAGTGCAGCGTAGGTTTACCAGAATGATACCTGGACTCCAGAGTTAAGTTACGAGGAGAGATTACACAAACTAGGGTTGTATTCCCTAGAATTTAGAAGGTTAAGGGGTGATCTGATAGAAGTTTTCAGGATATTAAGGGGAACAGATAGGGTAGATAGAGAGAGAAACTATTTCCGCTGGTTGGGGATTCTAGGACTAGGGGGCATAGTCTAAAAATTAGAGCCAGACCTTTCATGAGTGAAATTAGGAAACACTTCTACACACAAAGGGTGGTAGAAGTTTGGAACTCTCTTCCGCAAACGGCAATTGATGCGAGATCAATTGTTAATTTTAAATCTGAGATTGATAGATTTTTGTTAACCAAAGGTGTTAAGGGATATGGGCCAAAGGTGGGTAGATGGAGTTAGGTCACAGATCAGCCATGATCTCATTGAATGGTGGAACGGGCTCGAGGGGCTGAATAGCCTCCTCCTGTTCCTGTGTAACAGGCTCGAGGGGCTGAACGGCCTCCTCCTGTTCCTGTGTTCCTAGGTGGGATCTTTTACGTCCACCTGAGAGGGCAGACAGGGCCTCGGTTTAACGTCTCATCCCGAAAGACGGCGAAAAGGTTTAGGGAGGGAATTCCAGGGCTTAGGGCCCATGCTTCTCCAGCATTGCATCACTTCACTCTCACCCACCGATCCTGACCAAGACTTCCTTACTCTTATACTCCAACCCCCTTGCAATAAAGACCAACAAGCCATTTGCCTTCATAATTCAGCTGTGGCTCAGTGGGTAGCACACTCGCCTCTGAGTCAGAAGGTTGTGGGTTCAAGTCAAATCTAGGGTGACACTCCAGTGCAGTGCTGAGGGAGCGCCGCACTGTCGGAGGGACAGTACTGAGGGAGCGCCACACTGTAGGAGGGACAGTACTGAGGGAGCGCCACACTGTAGGAGGGACAGTACTGAGGGAGTGCCGCACTGTAGGAGGGGCAGTACTGAGGGAGCGCCGCACTGTAGGAGGGGCAGTACTGAGGGAGTGCCGCACTGTCGGAGGGGCAGTACTGAGGGAGCGCCGCACTGTCGGAGGGACAGTACTGAGGGAGTGCCGCACTGTCGGAGGGTCAGTACTGAGGGAGCGCCGCACTGTCGGAGGGGCAGTACTGAGGGAGTGCCGCACTGTCGGAGGGTCAGTACTGAGGGAGCGCCGCACTGTCGGAGGGGCAGTACTGAGGGAGTGCTGCACTGTCGGAGGTGCCGTCTTTCGGATGAGACGTTAAACCGAGGCCCCGTCTGCTCTCTCAGATGGACGTAAAAGATCCCATGGCACTATTTCGAAGAAGAGCAGGGGGGAGTTATCCCCAGTGCCCTGGGGCCAATATTTATCCCTCAACCAACATAACAAAAACAGATGATCTGGTCATTATCACATTGCTGTTTGTGGGAGCTTGCTGTGCGCAAATTTGCTGCCACGTTTCCCACATTACAACAGTGACTCCACTTCAAAAGTACTTCATTGGCTGTAAAGCGCTTTGAGACGTCCGGTGGTCGTGAAAGGCGCTATATAAATGCAAGTCTTTCTTTTCTTTTTAATTGCTTGCTGTACCTGCATGCTAACTCTCTGTATTTCCTGTACGAGGGCTAAATCTCTCTGAACACCAACATTTAATAGTTTTTCACCATTTTAAAGATATTCTGTTTTTCTATTCTTCCTACCAAAGTGAATAACCTTCTATTTCTGTACATTATACTCCATCTGCCACCTTACTGCCCACTCAGTCTATCTATATCCCTTTGCAGACTCTTTGTGTTCTCCTCACAGCTTACTGTCCCACCAAGCTTTGTATCGTCAGCAAACTTGGATACATTGCACTCGGCCCCTTCATCTCGGTCATTGATATAGCTTGTAAATAGCTGAGGCTCTGAGCACTGATCCTTGCGGCACCCCACTAGTTACAACCAGCCAACCTGAAAAAGACCCGTTTATCCCTACTCTCTGTTTCCTGTCCGTTAACCAATCCTCTATCCATGCTACTATATTACCCCCAACCCCATGAGTCCTTAAGTTGTGTAATAACCTTTTATGTGGCACCTTATCGAATGCCTTTTGGAAAAACTACATCCACTGGCTTGCTACTATTCTTTGTAACATTATAAGCTTCTTCTTTCAATCTAATGCTATCCTTAACTTCTTTAATTAGCCACGGATGGATCACTTTTCCCATGGAGTTTTTGTTTCTCAATGGAATGTATTTTTGTTGAGAATTATGAAATATTTCTTTCAATGCTAGCCACTGCTTATCTACTGCCATACCTTTTAATCTATTTTCCAATCTACCTTCGCCCCTCATACCTATGTAATTGGCTTTATTTAAGTTCAAGACTCGAGATTCGGACTTCGGCAAGTCACTCTCAAAAACTTAATGTGAAATTCTATCATATTATGATCACTCTGCCCCAGAGGATCCTTTACTATGAGATTGCTAATTAACCCTGTCTCATTACACAATACAAGATCTAAAATAGCCTGTTCCCTGGTTGGTTCCATGATGTATTGTTCTAGGAAACTGTTCCGAATGCATTCCATGAACTCGTCCTCCAGACTACCCTTGCCAATTTGATTTGTCCAGTCTATATGAAGATTAAAGTCCCCCACGATTATTGCATTACCTTTGCTACAAGCTCCGACTATTTCTTGATTAATATTCTGTCCAATGGTATAGCTACTGTTAGGGGGGCCTATATACTACTCCCACCAGTGTTTTCTGCCCCTTGTTATTCCTTATCTCCACCCATACTGATTCTACTTCTGATCTTCCGAGCCGAGATCCTTTCTCTCCACTGTCCTTTTGTCATCCTTTATTATCAGGGCTACCCCTCCCCCCTTCTTTTCCATTCTGCCTGTCTTTTCAAAATGTCAAGTACCCTCGAACATTTAGTTCCCAACCTTGGTCACCTTGCAACCACGTCTCTGTAATGGCTATTACATCAAACCCATTTATCTCTACAAAAGCAAAATACTGCGGATGCTGGAAAGCTGAAATAAAAACAGAAAATGCTGGAAATACTCAGCAGGTCAGGCAGCATCTGTAGAGAGAGAAACAGAGTTATCTCTGTTTGTGCCACCAGTTCGTCTATCTTGTTAAGAGGAGGGGACCCATACCCCAGTGAGAGTCAGCATCTTCAGGAGTGGAGGGGACCCGTACCCCAGTGAGAGTCAGCACCTTTGGGAGAGGAGGGACCCGTACCCCAGTGAGAGTTAGCACCTTCAGGAGAGGAGGGGACCCGTACCCCAGTGAGAGTCAGCACCTTCAGGAGAGGAGGGGACCCATACCCCAGTGAGAGTCAGCAACTTCAGGAGAGGAGGAGACCCGTACCCCAGTGAGAGTCAGCACCTTCAGGAGAGGAGGGGACCCATACCCCAGTGAGAGTCAGCGCCTTCAGGAGAGGAGGGGACCTGTACCCCAGTGAGAGTCAGTGCCTTCAGGAGAGGAGGGGTCCTGTACCCCAGTGAGAGTCAGCACCTTCAGGAGAGGAGGGGACCCGTACCCCAGTGAGAGTCAGCACCTTCAGGAGAGGAGGGGACCCGTACCCCAAGTGAGAGTCAGCATCTTCAGGAGAGGAGGGGACCCGTACCCCAGTGAGAGTCAGCACCTTCAGGAGTGGAGGGGACCCGTACCCCAGTGTGAGTCAGCACCTTCAGGAGAGCAGGGGACCCATACCCCAGTGAGAGTCAGCGCCTTCAGGAGAGGAGGGGACCCTTACCCCAGTGAGAGTCAGCACCTTCAGGAGAGGAGGGGACCCGTACCCCAGTGAGAGTCAGCACCTTCAGGAGAGGAGGGGACCCGTACCCCAGTGAGAGTCAGCACCTTCAGGAGAGGAGTGGACCCGTACCCCAGTGAGAGTCTGCACCTTCAGGAGAGGAGGGGACCCGTATCCCAGTGAGACTCAGCACCTTCAGGAGAGGAGTGGACCTGTACCCCAGTGAGAGTCAACACCTTCAGGAGAGGAGGGGACCTGTACCCCAGTGAGAGTCAGCACCTTCAGGAGAGCAGGGGACCCTTACCCCAGTGAGAGTCAGCACCTTCAGGAGAGGAGTGGACCTGTACCCCAGTGAGAGTCAGCGCCTTCAGGAGAGGAGGGGACCCGTACCCCAGTGAGAGTCAGCACCTTCAGGAGAGGAGGGGACCCGTACCCCAGTGAGAGTCAGCACCTTCAGGAGAGGAGGGGACCCGTACCCCAGTGAGAGTCAGCACCTTCAGGAGAGGAGGGGACCCGTACCCCAGTGAGAGTCAGTGCCTTCAGGAGAGGAGGGGTCCTGTACCCCAGTGAGAGTCAGCACCTTCAGGAGAGGAGGGGACCCGTACCCCAGTGAGAGTCAGCACCTTCAGGAGAGGAGTGGACCCGTACCCCAGTGAGAGTCAGCATCTTCAGGAGAGGAGGGGACCCGTACCCCAGTGAGAGTCAGCACCTTCAGGAGTGGAGGGGACCCGTACCCCAGTGAGAGTCAGCACCTTCAGGAGAGGAGGGGAGCCGTACCCCAGTGTGAGTCAGCACCTTCAGGAGAGCAGGGGACCCATACCCCAGTGAGAGTCAGCGCCTTCAGGAGAGGAGGGGACCCATACCCCAGTGAGAGTCAGCACCTTCAGGAGAGGAGGGGACCCGTACCCCAGTGAGAGTCAGCACCTTCAGGAGAGGAGGGGACCCGTACCCCAGTGAGAGTCAGCACCTTCAGGAGAGGAGTGGACCCGTACCCCAGTGAGAGTCTGCACCTTCAGGAGAGGAGTGGACCCGTATCCCAGTGAGACTCAGCACCTTCAGGAGAGGAGTGGACCTGTACCCCAGTGAGAGTCAACACCTTCAGGAGAGGAGTGGACCTGTACCCCAGTGAGAGTCAGCACCTTCAGGAGAGCAGGGGACCCATACCCCAGTGAGAGTCAGCACCTTCAGGAGAGGAGTGGACCTGTACCCCAGTGAGAGTCAGCGCCTTCAGGAGAGGAGGGGACCCGTACCCCAGTGAGAGTCAGCACCTTCAGGAGAGCAGGGGACCCGTACCCCAGTGAGAGTCAGCACCTTCAGGAGAGCAGGGGACCCGTACCCCAGTGAGAGTCAGCACCTTCAGGAGAGGAGGGGACCCGTACCCCAGTGAGAGTTAGCACCTTCAGGAGAGGAGGGGACCCGTACCCCAGTGAGAGTCAGCACCTTCAGGAGAGGAGGGGACCCGTACCCCAGTGAGAGTCAGCACCTTCAGGAGAGGAGGGGACCCGTACCACAGTGAGAGTCAACACCTTCAGGAGAGGAGGGGAGACTGTTGTGAAGAGGTTTCTGTTATAGGAAGCATTGGGAAAGCAGGAATGAATTAGAATGAGATGGAATGGGCCATTCAGTTAAAGAGCAGGAAGCTCGCGCTGGGCCGAGATAGAGACAGGGACCCCCTGCGAGTGCAGCGAGCCCCCTCCATTGTGACTATTCCGTGTCTGCTGAATGGAAGCTAAGCTACAAATCATCAGTGAGACAAGTCACAACAGTTTCAGAGAGCTGACTGGGCAATTCTCCCAGACCCACACAATCCCGAAAATAACACAAAGCCGGGCGCTGTTTACCCTGTTATTTACTTTAATTTTGCCATCAGTATGTTCTCATTTGGAAAAAACCGGCTTTGTACATGTTTTCGTAGGGTTATGACTCATTTCTTTTCAAGGAGTTTCCTCCCCCCATTTGTTTTCCTGCGTTTCTCCAGCACCTTTCACCCCCCTCAGGACGTCCCAAAGCACTTTACAGCCAATGAAGTACTTTTCCCGAAGTCTGGTCACTGTTGTAATGAGGGAAACACGGCAGCCAGTATGCGCACAGCAAGCTCCCACAAACAGCAATGCGATAATGAGTGATAGTGATAACGGGGCACAGTTTCTGAATAAAGGGTGGCCCCTTTTAGAACTGAGGTGAGGAGGAATTTCTTCTCTCAGAGGGTTGTAAACCTGTGGAATTCTCCGCCCCAGAGAGCCGTGGAGGCTGGGCCATTAAATACATTTACGGTGTAGATAGACAGATTTTTGCAAGATAAGGGAGTGAAGGGTTATGGGGAGCGGGCGGGGAAGTGGCTTTGAGCCCAAGATCAGCCCTGATCTTATTGAATGGCGGAGCAGGCTCGAGGGGCCAAGTGGCCTATTCCTGCTCCTATTTCTTATGTTCTTATGACCAGATCATCTGTTTTAGTGATGTTGGTTGAGGGACAGGACACCGGGGAGATCTCCCCCTGCTCTCCTTCGAAATAGTGGCCGTGGGATCTTTTACGTCCCCCCGAGAGGGCAGAAAAAAAACCCAACCAGGATTCCTGCGCTAGAAGGGGCGGGGGGGGGGGGGAGATGAGGAGAAATGTTTTAACGCAGCGAGTTGTTGTGATCTGGAACGCGCTGCCTGAAAGGGCGGTGGAAGCAGATTCAATCGTAACTTTCAAAAGGGGAATTGGATCAATACTTGAAAAGGAGGAATTTGCAGGGCTCTGGGGAGAGAGCAGGGGGGAGTGGGAATAATTGGAGAGTGACATGAATCTGTCATTCATGAAAGAAAGACTTATGAAATAATACTGAGCGGCCTGCGGGTGGCGCTGTCCAGGGAGAGTATAAATACTCGGGCACGGGCCCAGCTTGCGCAGGACATTCTTAACAGGAACCAGTGAAGGACACAACTAGACCTCCATGTTGTAAAACAGTTGATTAAAGCTTTGTTTAACGCTTAGACCAAGTGCCTAGTAGTTTTCTTACATCAGAGAGCTCTTTTAAAGAGCCGGCACAGGCAGGATGGGCCAAATGGCCTCCTCCTGTGCTGTGAGATTCGATGATTCCAGCACCCCCTGCGGAATGTGGGCGGCAACAGGATTGGGCTCAACCGTGATGCTCTCACTGTCGAATAGCCTGCTTTTTGCAGAAGTGGGTGGTGCCGGAGTAACTCGGGCAGGAGATCCGGGGCCTGTTTCTCTGGGCTCAGGCATGGAATATGGCAAGCGGGTGAGGCCGCGGAGTCTGCAGATCCGAGTCATATTCCAGGAGGACCAGGGGGACACGGGCTCAAACGGTGGGAGCGTGGGAAGAGACCGGATGCTGGGACGGTTCCTCTTGCCCCGGAGAGCAGTGAGCCTCATGGAGTGTGCTGCCGGCTGGTGCAGTGGGTGCTGGCTCTCTGTGTCCCTTCGAGCGGGTAGCTGGGCCCATTCCTGACTGGGGGCAGAGGTGGCATCGTACAGACGGTCAGTGGATTAATAGACAACAACACTGGGTCCGTGTGATCGCCCGGGCTGGTTTCCATCGCCTAACGGGGCTCGGAGAGGAATTTCCCAGAGAGTGTTGTTTCCCTTTGGACCCTGGGGTTTTTCTCTGTTTTCTTGCCTCAGGGGAGGGTGAAAGTGGGGGTGGGGGGGCAGTGGGAGATTAGGGGGGCAGGGTTTGGTGGGGCAGCACAGGAGGGGTGGGTACAGGGGGTGCAGGAGGGGGATACGGGAGGCCAGGGGCGTGCGGGGGGCGGGGTGGGTACAGGGGGCGGGAGGGAGGTATGGGAGGCCGGGGGGTGGGGGTACGGGGACGGGGTATGGGGCAGCAGGGGGCGGGGTACAGAGGGGCGGGGTGAGTACAGGGGGCGTGAGGGAGGTACGGCAGGCTGGGGGGGGTGGGGGGGTAGGGGGGCGGGGTACGGGGGGGCGGGGTGAGTACAGGGGGCGGGAGGGAGGTACGGCAGGCTGGGGGGGTATGGGGGCAGGGTACGGGGGGCGGGGGTGAGTACAGGGGGCGGGAGGGAGGTACGGCAGGCTGGGGGGGGTATGGGGGCGGGGTATGGGGACGTGGTGAGTACAGGGGCGGGAGGGAGGTACGGCAGGCTGGGGGGGGTATGGGGGCAGGGGTACGGGGTCGGGGTGAGGTACAGGGGGCGGGAGGGAGGTACGGCAGGCTGGGGGGGGTATGGGGGCAGGGTACGGGGGGCGGGGTGAGTACAGGGGGCGGGAGGGAGGTACGGCAGGCTGGGGGGGGTATGGGGGCAGGGTACGGGGGGCGGGTGAGTACAGGGGGCGGGAGGGAGGTACGGCAGGCTGGGGGGGTATGGGGACGGGGTGAGTACAGGGGGTGGGAGGGAGGTACGGCAGGCTGGGGGGGTATGGGGACGGGGTGAGTACAGGGGGCGGGAGGGAGGTACGGCAGGCTGGGGGGGGTATGTGGGCAGGGTACGGGGGTCGGGGTGAGTACAGGGGGCGGGAGGGAGGTACGGCAGGCTGGGGGGGGTATGGGGGCAGGGTACGGGGGGCGGGGTGAGTACAGGGGGCGGGAGGGAGGTACAGCAGGCCGGGGGGGTACGGGGGCGGGGTACGGGGGGCGGGGTGAGTACAGGGGGCGGGAGGGAGGAAGTGTCCGGTGATGATGCTCCGGCCATGGGGCGGGCTCGATGGACCAGCTGAGAACGTGAGGAGGACATTCATCCCATCGAGCCTGTCCCACCATTCGGTGAGATCACGGCTACTTGTCCCTACCTGTCATTTCCGTATGTATCAGGAGAGGAGGCAGCAAAATTGGAAGGGAAGAGGGGAACTAATAAAGGGATGCAGGGATATTTGTGGGATTTGCCTCTGGCATTCCCTGACTTGAATTGGACAGAGTCTGTGAATAGTGCGGCGTCCTGAACGAGATCTGAAGGTCAATAGGGGAAGACTTGGGTTTGGTTTTGTGAATGATTAACAGAACTCAGAGTGCACAGATTAGATCAAGGAAAACACAGGTATCTTTAGCTATTAATCTGGTACAACACTGACACAAAGGGCGTTTGGAGACAGTAAGGCTTTGGGTCTAACAAAGCAAACAGGAGGACAAATGGGACAAAAGGGGAATAAAATGGGACTGATGGAGCGACCATCTGATCTGTTTTCTTTCGGGAGTGTGGCTATCTCTCAGACTGACCTCCTGACAGATCAGGCGGTGGAGAGGAGGTCCCGTGCACCCAGTGCGCTCTGGGTGCCAGAGTCTGGCTCTGTGGAGATGGAGGAGATGGCTGACTGCTCCCTGGACATCGCCCAGGGAGTCGAGGAGGACTTTCAGCTGCTGGTGGGGCACCTGGGAGGGAAGGAGGCCATCCTGCTGGTGGGAGATGTCGGCAACGACAGCAAGCCCCCCGGGAGAGGGCTGCTCTGCCGAGAGATCGCCCGGGAACTCTTCGCGGGGTCCCATGGGGAGCCGAGCGAGCGACCCGCCTCGGGCGAGGAAGGGGAGCGGGAGGGCGGGTCGCGACCCGCGGCCGACCAGCTCGGGGCCGGGGCGCCCAGGCGGGCCGCCGGTCGTCCCAGATCGCGATCCGTCGCCGCCAGGCTGATCCTGTTCATCTTCCGACTGGAGTGCCTGAAACGCCGGGAGAGCAGGATGGCCGTCAAGGAGATCCTGAAGGACGTGAGGAAGAGGTGCAAAGCGTTCAACCCCACGGTGCTCGGGTTAATCTACTGTGAGACCGACTGCGCCGAGATGGCGGACTGCCTCCTACTGCTGTCCCAGTGCATGGCGGAGGTTTTCCACATTCCCAGCAGGAGGGCTGCAGTCTGCGTCAGCCCCTACGTAAAGTCCAGCTCCGACTCCACCGTCAACGCCAAGAGAAGGATCTGCGAGCTGCTGAGATCCAGCGATACAGGTGAGGTTGTTTCCCCCTGGCTGGAGTCTCTAGAACCAGGGGTCATTGTCTCAGAATAAGGGGTCGGCCATTTAGGACTGAGATGAGGAGAAATTTCTTCACTCAGAGGGTGGTGAACTTGTGGAATTCTCTGCCCCAGAGGGCTGTGGAGGCTGAATCGTTGAGTATATTCAAGACAGAGATCGATAGATTTTTGGACTCTAGGGGAATTAAGGGCTATGGCGATCGGGCGGGAAAGTGGAGTTGAGGTCGATGATCAGCCATGATCTTATTGAATGGCTCGAGGGGCCGTATGGCCTACTCCTGCTCCTATTTCTTATGTTCTTACGATAGGGGGGCAGATCAACTGCCTCAGCGCACTGCCGAGTTTGCTCTCCATATTACATAGAGGTACTGGAGAAGGCGCAAATAAGATTTACAGGAACGATACCAGAACTGAGAGGTTATAACTATCAGGAAAGGCTGAACAGGTTGCGGCTCTTTTCTCTAGAAAAGAGAAGGCTGAGGGCTGACCTGATAGAGGTCTTTAAAATGATGAACGGGTTTAATAGGGTAGACGTAGAGAAGATGTTTCCACTTGTGGGGGAGACCAGAACTAGGGGCCATCAATATAAGACAGCCGCTTTATAAATCCAATCGGGAATTCAGGAGAAACTTCTTTCCCCAGAGAGTGGTGAGAATGTGGAACTCGCTACCACAGGGAGTGGTTGAGGCGAATAGCAGAGACGCATTTAAGGGGAAGCTGGATGAACACATGAGGGAGAGAGGAAGAGAAGGATATGGTGATAGGGTGAGATGAAGAGGGGTGGGAGGAGGCTGGTGTGGAGCAGAAACACCGGCACGGAGCAGTGGGGCCGAATGGCCTGTTCCTGTGCTGTAACCTTTGCCAAGCCAGGTGCGGGGGGTGGGGGGGGGGGGATCTACGATGAGTTTCAAACGTTCCTCTGGGCAAGGGCGGAGGGGGAAAAAGTCAGAGCCAGAGTTCCCTCTGCGGATCACTATTCCAGCGGAGGGGCGGGTGCCTGGGTGTGATTCACCCCATGGTGGAATCCCCTGCCGACGCTGACTGTCGAGGCTCGCACCTGGGCGGGGTTCGGGAGTGTGGGGCCGGAGGCCGTGGAACCTCCGGATCCCAGCAAGAGAGGCAAGAGAGAGAGAGGGAGAGAGGCACATCACCCAGAGGGAGCAACTGGAGATACTGGTCTGCGGACATAAAATCAAATCCCCTTTAAGGTCTGAGTCATGGACACGTGCTTCTATTAAAGTGAGATTCTGATATTTAGCCGTCAAATTGGGTTCGCTGGGCCAGTGACGGCCTGTAAGGAGTTAGTCATTTACACTCAGGATCGCAGGAGGACACACAAGTTAAACGCACATTCTACTAACCGTAGTCTTGCTCGCTGGGGGCAGAAGGTGAACTATAATTGGTGTGACAATGTCCGAACTGCCCTGCAAACCCCCCCCCGAGCAGCAGGTCGCTGGCTGTGCCTCGATTCCCTGGTCCTCCCACTCCTGTCGGACATTGTGAATTGGGTCAGCCTGCTCACACCTGCTCACACCTGCTTGTGCACAATCACACGTCGGTGTCGTCTTACTGTGTACAGGGCCCTGGCGAACATAAGACGTAGGAGCAGGACCCGGCCATTCGGCCCCTCGAGCCTGCTCCGCCATTCAATGAGATCATGGCTGATCTGATCTTGGCCTCAACTCCACTTCCCTGCCCGCTCCCCCCGTAACCCTTGACTCCCTTACCGTTCAAAAATCTGTCTCTCTCCACCTTGAATATATTCACTGACCCAGCCTCCACAGCTCTCTGGGGAAGAGAATTCCAAAGATTCACGACCCTCTGAGAGAAGAAATTCCTCCTCATTTCCGTTTTAAATGGGCGACCCCCTATTCTGAAATTATGCCCCCTAGTTCTAGATTCCCCCACGAGGGGAAACATCCTCTCTGCATCTACCCTGTCGAGTCCCGTCAGAATCTTATATGTTTCAATAAGATCCCCTCTCATTCTTCTAAACTCCAATGAGTATAGGCCCAGCCTGCTCAACCTTTCCTCAGAAGACAACCCCTTCATCTCTGGAATTAACCTGGTGAATCGTCTCTGAACTTCCTCCAATGCAAGTATATCCCTCCTTAAATAAGGAGACCAAAACTGTACGCAGTACTCCAGGTGTGGTCTCACCAACGCCCTGTACAGTTGTAACAGGACTTCCCTACTTTTATACTCCATTCCCTTTGCAATAAAGGCCAACATTCCATTTGCCTTCTTAATTACTTGCTGTACCTGCATGCTAACTTTTTGTGATTCATGTACAAGGACCCCCAGATCCCTCTGTACCTCAGCATTTTGTAATCTCTCCCTATTTAAATAATAATTTGCTTTTTTATTTTTCCTACCAAAGTGGATAACCTCGCAGTTTCCCACATTAAACTCCATCTGCCAAATTTTTGCCCACTCACTTAGCCTATCTATATCCCTTTGGAGATTCTTTGCGTCCTCCACACAATTTGCTTTCCCACTGACCACACCTGGAGTATTGTGTACAGTTTTGGTCTCCTTACCTAAGGAAGGATATACTTGCCACAGAGGGAGTGCAACGAAGGTTCACCAGACTGGTGACTGGGATGGGGGAATCGTCCTATGAGGAGAGATTGAGTAGACTAGGCTTATATTCTCTAGAGTTTAGAAGAATGAGAGGTGATCTCATTGAAACATACAAAGTTCTTACAGGGCTTGACAGGGTAGATGCAGGGAGGATGTTTCCCCTGGCTGGAGAGTCTAGAACCAGGGGTCACAATCTCAGGATAAGGGCTCGGACATTGTGGACTGAGATGAGGAGGAATTTCTTCACTCAGAGGGTGGTGAATCTTTGGAATTCTCTACCCCAGAGGGCTGTGGAGGCTCAGTCGTTGAGTATATTCAAGATGTGGAGATGCCGGCGTTGGACTGGGGTGGACAAAAATGAGAAGTCGCACAACACCAGGTTATAGTCCAACAGATTTATTTAAAATTACAAGCTTTCGGAGCTGTCGCCCCTTCCTCAGGTAGAGTAGCTGTGAGAGAATCTCCCAGAATTCACAATATAAACACAGAAAAATGTATTCAAATCTTTCCCTACATCAAAGACACACTAAGAGCACAGCCAAGACAATGAGATGTGTCCCAGGGGGTCCAACGTGTCAAAACACCTGCTGGCTGCATATCCTCTGCAGGTTGAGTTTGGTTCTTGTGTTAGTTTTTTTTTTAAAAAGCTGGAAAGACCGGCCATGATGTCAAGTCACGTTCTGTATCGTGACATGAACCCGATATCGCGATTGAGGCCATCCTCATGAGTGCGGAACTTGGCTATCAGTTTCTGCTCTATGATTTTGCGCTGTCGTGTATCCCGAAGGCCGCCTTGGAGAACGCTTACCCGCAGATCCGAGGCTGAATGCCCCTGACTGCTGAAGTGTTCCCCGACTGGGAGGCAACCCTCCTGCCTGGCGATTGTTGCGCGGTGTCCGTTCATACGTTGTCTCAGTGTCTGCATGGTCTCGCCGATGTACCATGCTCTGCGGCATCCTTTACTGCAACGTATCAGGTAGACAACGTTGGCCGAGTCACATGAGTATGTACCATGTACCTGGTGGGTAGTGTCCTCACGTGTGATGATGGTATCTGTGTCCATGATCTGGCATGTCTTGCAGATGTTGCCGTGGCAGGGTTGTGTGGTGTCGTGGTTGCTGTTCTCCTGAAAGATGGGTAATCTGCTGCGAACGATGGTACTTTTGAGGTTAGGCGGCTGCTTGAAGGCGAGTAGTGGAGGCGTGGGGATGGCCTTAGCAAGGTGTTCGTTGTCATCGATGACATGTTGAAGGCTGCGAAGAACATGGCGTAGTTTTTCCGCTCCGGGGAAGTACTGGACGACGTAGGGTACTCTGTTGGTTGTGTCCCGTGTTCGTCTTCTGAGGAGGTCTATGCAGTTTTTCGCTGTGGCCCGTCGGAACTGTCGATCGACGAGTCGAGCGTCATATCCCGTTCTTACGAGGGCGTCTTTCCGTGTCCGTAGGTGTCCATCGCGTTCCTCCTCGTCTGAGCAGATCCTGTGTATTCGCAGGGCTTGTCCATAGGGGATGGCTTCTTTAACGTGGTTAGGGTGGAAGCTGGAGAAGTGGAGCATCGTGAGGTTGTCCATGGGCTTGCGGTAGAGTGAAGTGCTGAGGCGTCCGTCTTTGATGGAGATTCGTGTGTCCAAGAATGAAACCGATTCTGAGGAGTAGTCCATGGTGAGTTTGATGGTGGGATGGAACCTGTTGATGCTATCGTGTAGTCCTTTCAGTGATCCTTTGCCGTGGGTCCAAAGGAAGAAGATGTCGTCGATGTATCTGGTGTACAGCGTTGGTTGGAGGTCCTGTGCAGCGAAGACGTCTTGCTCGAACTTGTGCATGAAGATGTTGGCGTATTGGGGTGCGAATTTGGTCCCCATGGCTGTTCCGTGTGTTTGGGTAAAAAAATGGTTGTCGAAGGTGAAGACATTGTGGTCAAGGATGAAGCGGATGAGTTGTAGGATGGCGTCCGGAGATTGGCTGTTGTTGGTGTTAAGTACTGAGGCTGTCGCAGCGATGCCGTCATTGTGGGGGATATCGGTGTAGAGTACCGATACGGCACTCTACACCAATATCCCCCACAATGACAGCATCGCTGCGACAGCCTCAGTACTCAACACCAACAACAGCCAATCTCCGGACGCCATCCTACAACTCATCCGCTTCATCCTTGACCACAATGTCTTCACCTTCGACAACCATTTTTTTACCCAAACACACGGAACAGCCATGGGGACCAAATTCGCACCCCAATACGCCAACATCTTCATGCACAAGTTCGAGCAAGACTTCTTCGCTGCACAGGACCTCCAACCAACGCTGTACACCAGATACATCGACGACATCTTCTTCCTTTGGACCCACGGCAAAGGATCACTGAAAGGACTACACGATAGCATCAACAGGTTCCATCCCACCATCAAACTCACCATGGACTACTCCTCAGAATCGGTTTCATTCTTGGACACACGAATCTCCATCAAAGACGGACGCCTCAGCACTTCACTCTACCGCAAGCCCACGGACAACCTCACGATGCTCCACTTCTCCAGCTTCCACCCTAACCACGTTAAAGAAGCCATCCCCTGTGGACAAGCCCTGCGAATACACAGGATCTGCTCAGACGAGGAGGAACGCGATGGACACCTACGGACGCTGAAAGACGCCCTCGTAAGAACGGGATATGACGCTCGACTCGTCGATCGACAGTTCCGACGGGCCACAGCGAAAAACTGCATAGACCTCCTCAGAAGACGAACACGGGACACAACCAACAGAGTACCCTACGTCGTCCAGTACTTCCCCGGAGCGGAAAAACTACGCCATGTTCTTCGCAGCCTTCAACATGTCATCGATGACAACGAACACCTTGCTAAGGCCATCCCCACGCCTCCACTACTCGCCTTCAAGCAGCCGCCTAACCTCAAAAGTACCATCGTTCGCAGCAGATTACCCATCTTTCAGGAGAACAGCAACCACGACACCACACAACCCTGCCACGGCAACATCTGCAAGACATGCCAGATCATGGACACAGATACCATCATCACACGTGAGGACACTACCCACCAGGTACATGGTACATACTCATGTGACTCGGCCAACGTTGTCTACCTGATACGTTGCAGTAAAGGATGCCGCAGAGCATGGTACATCGGCGAGACCATGCAGACACTGAGACAACGTATGAACGGACACCGCGCAACAATCGCCAGGCAGGAGGGTTGCCTCCCAGTCGGGGAACACTTCAGCAGTCAGGGGCATTCAGCCTCGGATCTGCGGGTAAGCGTTCTCCAAGGCGGCCTTCGGGATACACGACAGCGCAAAATCATAGAGCAGAAACTGATAGCCAAGTTCCGCACTCATGAGGATGGCCTCAATCGCGATATCGGGTTCATGTCACGATACAGAACGTGACTTGACATCATGGCCGGTCTTTCCAGCTTTTTAAAAAAAAAACTAACACAAGAACCAAACTCAACCTGCAGAGGATATGCAGCCAGCAGGTGTTTTGACACGTTGGACCCCCTGGGACATATCTCATTGTCTTGGCTGTGCTCTTAGTGTGTCTTTGATGTAGGGAAAGATTTGAATACATTTTTTCTGTGTTTATATTGTGAATTCTGGGAGATTCTCTCACAGCTACTCTACCTGAGGAAGGGGCGACAGCTCCAAAAGCTTGTAAAATTAAATAAATCTGTTGGACTATAACCTGGTGTTGTGCGACTTCTCATTTGAGTATATTCAAGACAGAGCTCAATAGATTTTTGGATATTAAGGTGATCGCCAGAATGGACAGTGATCAGGAGCAGGATTTCCCCTCTCTCTAACCCAGGGGTCACAAACAGTGATCAGGAGCAGGAACCCTGGCTGATTTCCCCTCTCTCTAACCCAGGGGTCACTGGACAGTGATCAGGAGCAGGAACCCTGGCTGATTTCCCCTCTCTCTAACCCAGGGGTCACTGGACAGTGATCAGGAGCAGGAACCCTGGCCGATTTCCTCTCTCTCTAACCCAGGGGTCACTGGACAGTGATCAGGAGCAGGAACCCTGGCTGATTTCCCCTCTCTCTAACCCCGGGGTCACTGGACAGTGATCAGGAGCAGGAACCCTGACTGATTTCCTCTCTCTCTAACCCAGGGGTCACTGGACAGTGATCAGGAGCAGGAACCCTGGCTGATTTCCCCTCTCTCTAACCCAGGGGTCACTGGACAGTGATCAGGAGCAGGAACCCTGGCTGATTTCCCCTCTCTCTAACCCCGGGGTCACTGGACAGTGATCAGGAGCAGAAACCCTGGCCGATTTCCTCTCTCTCTAACCCAGGGGTCACTGGACAGTGATCAGGAGCAGGAACCCTGGCTGATTTCCCCTCTCTCTAACCCCTGGGTCACTGGACAGTGATCAGGAGCAGAAACCCTGGCTGATTTCCCTTCTCTCTAACCCAGCGGTCCCTGTGTGCATCTGTGTGTGTGTGTGAGTGAGTGTGTGAGTGTGTGTGTGAGTGAGTGTGTGAGTGAGTGTGTGTGTGTGTGTGTGAGTGAGTGTGTGTGTGAGTGCCTGTGTGAGTGTGTGTGTGTGTGTGTGAGTGTCTGTGTGAGTGTGTGTGTGTGAGTGTGAGTGTGAATGTGAATGTGAGTGTGTGTGTGTGTGAGTGTCTGTGTGTGTGAGTGTCTGTGTGTGTGTGAGTGTGTGAGTGTCTGTGTGTGAGTGTGTGAGTGTCTGTGTGTGTGTGAGTGTGTGTGTCTGAGTGTGTGAGTGTCTGTGTGTGTGAGTGTCTGTGTGTGAGTGTGAGTGTCTGTGTGTGAGTGTCTGTGTGTGAGTGTGTAAGTATCTGTGTGTGTGAGTGTCTGTGTGTGTGAGTGTCTGTGTGTGAGTGTGTGAGTGTCTGTGTGAGTGTGTGTGAGTGTCTGTGTGTGTGAGTGTCTGTGTGTGAGTGTGTGAGTGTCTGTGTGAGTGTGTGTGAGTGTCTGTGTGTGTGAGTGTCTGTGTGTGAGTGTGTGAGTGTCTGTGTGAGTGTGTGTGTGAGTGTCTGTGTGTGAGTGTGTGAGTGTCTGTGTGTGTGTGAGTGTCTGTGTGTGAGTGTCTGTGTGTGAGTGTCTGTGTGTGAGTGTGTTAGTGTCTGTGTGAGTGTGTGTGTGTGAGTGTGTGTGAATGAGTTTGTGAGTGTCTGTGTGTTTGTGAGTGTGAGTGTGTGAGTGTGTGAGTGTCTGTGTGAGTGTGTGTGACTGTCTGTGTGTGTGTGTGAGTGTCTGTGTGAGTGTGTGTGAGTGTCTGTGTGTGAGTGTGTGAGTGTCTGTGTGTGAGTGTGTGTGAGTGTCTGTGTGTGAGTGTGTGATTGTCTGTGTGTGTGTGAGTGTGTGTGAGTGTGTGAGTGTCTGTGTGTGAGTGTGTGTGTGAGTGAGTGAGTGAGTGTGTGTGTGTTTGAGTGAGTGTGTGTGTGAGTGCCTGTGTGAGTGTGTGTGAGTGTGTGTGTCTGTGTGTGTGTCTGTGTGAGTGTGTGTGTATGAGTGTGAGTGTGAGTGTGAATGTGAATGTGAGTGTGTGTGTGTGTGTGAGTGTCTGTGTGTGTGTGAGTGTATGAGTGTCTGTGTGTGTGTGAGTGTGTGTGTGAGTGTGTGAGTGTCTGTGTGTGTGAGTGTCTGTGTGTGAGTGTGTGAGTGTGAGTGTCTGTGTGTGAGTGTCTGTGTGTGAGTGTCTGTGTGAGTGTCTGTGTGTGAGTGTCTGTGTGTGAGTGTGTGAGTGTGAGTGTCTGTGTGTGAGTGTCTGTGTGTGAGTGTGTAAGTGTCTGTGTGTGTGAGTGTCTGTGTGTGTGAGTGTCTGTGTGTGAGTGTGTGAGTGTCTGTGTGAGTGTGCGTGAGTGTCTGTGTGTGTGAGTGTCTGTGTGTGAGTGTGTGAGTGTCTGTGTGAGTGTGTGTGAGTGTCTGTGTGTGTGTGTGTCTGTGTGTGTGAGTGTCTGTGTGTGAGTGTGTGAGTGTCTGTGTGAGTGTGTGTGAGTGTCTGTGTGTGTGAGTGTCTGTGTGTGAGTGTGTGAG
>JASTWF010000037.1:3722920-3725420 GCA_030390025.1 Squalus acanthias | reverse complement strand
TGTGTGAGTGTGTGTGTGAGTGTGTGTGTGTGAGTGTGTGCGTGTGAGTGTGTGAGTGAGTGAGTGTGAGTGTCTGTGAGTGTGTGTGAGTGTGTGTGTGAGTGTCTGTGTGTGAGTGTGAGTGTCTGTGTGTGTGTGAGTGTCTGTGTGTAAGTGGTGAGTGTCTGTGTGTGAGTGTGTGAGTGTCTGTGTGTGAGTGTGAGTGTGTGTGTGTGTGTGAGTGTGTGTGTGAGTGTGTGAGTGAGTGTGTGTGAGTGTCTGTGAGTGTGTGTGAGTGTCTGTGTGTGTGTGTGAGTGTGTGTGTGTGAGTGTGTGAGTGAGTGTGTGTGAGTGTCTGTGTGTGAGTGTGTGAGTGTCTGTGTGTGAGTGTGTGAGTGTGAGTGTGTGAGTGTGTGAGTGTGAGTGAGTGTGTGTGAGTGTCTGTGTGTGAGTGTGTGTGAGTGTGTGTGTGAGTGTCTGTGTGTGAGTGTGAGTGTGTGTGTGTGTGAGTGTGAGTGTGTGTGAGTGTCTGTGTGTGAGTGTGTGAGTGTCTGTGTGTGAGTGTGTGAGTGTCTGTGTGTGAGTGTGAGTGTCTGTGTGAGTGTGTGTGTGTGTGAGTGTGTGTGTGTGAGTGTGTGAGTGTGTGTGTGTGAGTGTGTGAGTGTCTGTGTGTAAGTGTGAGTGTCTGTGTGAGTGTGAATTGAATTGAACCGGCTGATGACGTCATTTGATGACACGTCATCAGCCGGTTTCCTTAAAGGGACCATGTGCAAATTGATTTTGACAGTTGTGCTGTCAGTGTTCTGCAGCATTGAGATGCTGCAAACACTGACAAGCACTGCACAGAGGAGCAGGGCTGCACCCAGGCTCTCCCATGACTCCCTCCATACAGTCACAGCACGCAGGGAGGTCCTCTTCCCTTCCCATGGGCAGAAGAGACCTCCCCAGGAGATCAGTGCGGCCTGGTTGCACATTAAACAGGAGGACACAAGCAGGGGTGTCGTCAGGAGGACCAGGCTGCAGTGGCGCAAACCTTTCAATGATCCCAGTAGATCACGAAAACATTAGTACAAAGCCACACTCAACCTCATCCTGCTGTGCCTTTCGCCACATCCCCATCACTCTGCCTTCCCTACCCTACTCCTGCACATCCTTACTCACACCAACTTACCTTGCACCTCCACCCAGCCCTCTCCATCTACATTATCACATCCCCATCTCACTAGCCACCTCTCACCCTCATCCTAGTGCAATCATACCAACTAACAACACACAAGGGTAGGGACTTGGCTGTTTTAGCCAATGTTTATGTGAGATTTCTGTTAATGTGCTGTCAAACATTGAAATCTTGTGTTTCAACACTTTGTGTGCACCTTTGGAAGTGGCTTAGTGAGTTGCAGTGAATGGTGAGACATAACAGTACCCCCCGCAACGGTGATGAATGTGAAAGGAATGGCTTGGGCATTGTAGGGATGCTTTATGGTGTTGGTGTGGGGTGGTGCCAACCTGGCACATCATGTAGCAGTCAGGGTGTGCAGCGTCAAGTGAAGTAAATCTGGCCATGGTGAGGCCATCCCTGGCAGCAATGTGGTCGGGTGCTGATGCCCTCTGTTCTGTGCAGCATCAGGTGATTGCGGAGAAGGTTGGTGGTGTTGTTGTTGGTGCTGCTGGTGTGCCTGGTGCTGCTGGTGCTGGGGCTGAACGTGGTGGGATTCTGAGGACCAAGGTGAGATAGATTCAAGCGCGCCGATGCTGATGGAATAGATGGCAGGTGAGGTTGAGATGACAGAAGCGATCTGTCAATGGTGAGAGAGGTTGTTCCAATGAGGTGACACAGGATAGAGAGTCGGCTCCAAACACTGCATAAAGCTCACTCTGTCTTCCAAATGCAGTAAGCAACAGTTTCTGAGCTTGGAAAGTGAACAGCTGTGAGATGGGAGCTATTATAGCACATTTGCAGCTGTCAAGTAATGAAATGATTCCATGCTGAATCCACTCATGACCTGCTGCGCTGACGTGATCCCCGAGCAGCGGGTAACCCGTGGAGGAACTCGTAAAATTGAAAGGTAAGCGTAAAATAGTATTTAATTGCTTCTTAACAATGTCTTAATGATCTAAATTGCCTTCCCCGCCGCTTGGTGTTGGGACTGTTCAGCGCCGACAGACCCGACTTCTGGGAGACTAGCGTGGCGGTGGGTTGACAGCGGGTACCATAGCTGCTGTCAAAAAAAAGATTTTCCCACCCGAACTGCCACCGATCATGCTCGCTGACCCTCCCCCCCACCCCGAAAAATCCCCCACTGAGTGTGTGTGAGTGAATGTGTGTGTGAGTGTGTGTGTGAGTGTGTGTGTGAGTGAGAGTGTGAGTGTGTGTGTGAGTGTGTGTGAGTGTGTGTGTGAGTGAGAGTGTGAGTGTGTGTGTGTGTGAGTAAGTGTGTTAGTGTGTGTGTGAGTGTGTGTGTGAGTGTGTGTGTGAGTGAGAGTGTGAGTGTGTGTGTGAGTGTATGTGAGTGTGTGTGTG
>JASTWF010000037.1:3710420-3720420 GCA_030390025.1 Squalus acanthias | reverse complement strand
TGTGTGAGTGTCTGTGTGAGTGTGTGTGTGTGAGTGTGTGAGTGTCTGTGTGTAAGTGTGAGTGTCTGTGTGTGAGTGTCTGTGTGAGTGTGTGTGTGTGAGTGTGTGAGTGTCTGTGTGTAAGTGTGAGTGTCTGTGTGAGTGTGTGTGTGTGAGTGTGTGAGTGTCTGTGTGTAAGTGTGAGTGTCTGTGTGAGTGTGAATTGAATTGAACCGGCTGATGACGTCATTTGATGACACGTCATCAGCCGGTTTCCTTAAAGGGACCATGTGCAAATTGATTTTGACAGTTGTGCTGTCAGTGTCCTGCAGCATTGAGATGCTGCAAACACTGACAAGCACTGCACAGAGGAGCAGGGCTGCACCCAGGCTCTCCCATGACTCCCTCCATACAGTCACAGCACGCAGGGAGGTCCTCTTCCCTTCCCATGGGCAGAAGAGACCTCCCCAGGAGATCAGTGCGGCCTGGTTGCACATTAAACAGGAGGACACAAGCAGGGGTGTCGTCAGGAGGACCAGGCTGCAGTGGCGCAAACCTTTCAATGATCTCAGTAGATCACGAAAACATTAGTACAAAGCCACACTCAACCTCATCCTGCTGTGCCTTTCGCCACATCCCCATCACTCTGCCTTCCCTACCCTACTCCTGCACATCCTTACTCACACCAACTTACCTTGCACCTCCACCCAGCCCTCTCCATCTACATTATCACATCCCCATCCCACTAGCCACCTCTCACCCTCATCCTAGTGCAATCATACCAACTAACAACACACAAGGGTAGGGACTTGGCTGTTTTAGCCAATGTTTATGTGAGATTTCTGTTAATGTGCTGTCAAACATTGAAATCTTGTGTTTCAACACTTTGTGTGCACCTTTGGAAGTGGCTTAGTGAGTTGCAGTGAATGGTGAGACATAACAGTACCCCCCGCAACGGTGATGAATGTGAAAGGAATGGCTTGGGCATTGTAGGGATGCTTTATGGTGTTGGTGTGGGGTGGTGCCAACCTGGCACATCATGTAGCAGTCAGGGTGTGCAGCGTCAAGTGAAGTAAATCTGGCCATGGTGAGGCCATCCCTGGCAGCAATGTGGTCGGGTGCTGATGCCCTCTGTTCTGTGCAGCATCAGGTGATTGCGGAGAAGGTTGGTGGTGTTGTTGTTGGTGCTGCTGGTGTGCCTGGTGCTGCTGGTGCTGGGGCTGAACGTGGTGGGATTCTGAGGACCAAGGTGAGATAGATTCAAGGGCGCCGATGCTGATGGAATAGATGGCAGGTGAGGTTGAGATGACAGAAGCGATCTGTCAATGGTGAGAGAGGTTGTTCCAATGAGGTGACACAGGATAGAGAGTCGGCTCCAAACACTGCATAAAGCTCACTCTGTCTTCCAAATGCAGTAAGCAACAGTTTCTGAGCTTGGAAAGTGAACAGCTGTGAGATGGGAGCTATTATAGCACATTTGCAGCTGTCAAGTAATGAAATGATTCCATGCTGAATCCACTCATGACCTGCTGCGCTGACGTGATCCCCGAGCAGCGGGTAACCCGTGGAGGAACTCGTAAAATTGAAAGGTAAGCGTAAAATAGTATTTAATTGCTTCTTAACAATGTCTTAATGATCTAAATTGCCTTCCCCGCCGCTTGGTGTTGGGACTGTTCAGCGCCGACAGACCCGACTTCTGGGAGACTAGCGTGGCGGTGGGTTGACAGCGGGTACCATAGCTGCTGTCAAAAAAAAGATTTTCCCACCCGAACTGCCACCGATCATGCTCGCTGACCCTCCCCCCCACCCCGAAAAATCCCCCACTGAGTGTGTGTGAGTGAATGTGTGTGTGAGTGTGTGTGTGAGTGTGTGTGTGAGTGAGAGTGTGAGTGTGTGTGTGAGTGTGTGTGAGTGTGTGTGTGAGTGAGAGTGTGAGTGTGTGTGTGTGTGAGTAAGTGTGTTAGTGTGTGTGTGAGTGTGTGTGTGAGTGTGTGTGTGAGTGAGAGTGTGAGTGTGTGTGTGAGTGTATGTGAGTGTGTGTGTGAGTGTGTGAGTGAGTGAGTGTGTGTGTGTGTGAGTAAGTGTGTAGTGTGTGTGTGAGTGTGTGTGTGAGTGAGTGTGTGAGTGTGTGTGCGTGAGTAAATGTGTGTGTGTGAGTGAATGTGTGTGTGAGTGAATGTGTGTGTATGTGATTGTGTGTGTGAGTGTGTGTGTGTGTGAGTGTGTGTGAGTGAGTGTGTGTGTGTGTGAGTGAGTGTGTGTGTGTGAGTGTGTGAGTGAGTGTGTGTGAGTGTCTGTGAGTGTGTGTGAGTGTGTGTGAGGTGTCTGTGTGTAAGTGTGAGTGTCTGTGTGTGGTGTGTGTATGTGTGTGTGAGTGTCTGTGTGTGAGTGTGTGCGTGTCTGTGTAGTGAGTGTGAGTGTCTGTGTGTGAGTGTCTGTGAGTGTATGAGTGTCTGTGTGTGTGTGAGTGTGTGTGTGTGGTCTGTGTGTGTGAGTGTGTGAGTGTGTGTGTGTGAGTGTCTGTGTGTGAGTGTGTGAGTGTCTGTGTGTGAGTCTGTGAGTGTGAGTGTGTGAGTGAGTGTGTGTGTGTGAGTGTGTGAGTGTCTGTGTGTGAGTGTGTGTGTGTGAGTGTCTGTGTGTGTGTGAGTGTGTGAGTGTCTGTGTGTGTGTGTGAGTGTCTGTGTGTGTGAGTGTCTGTGTGTGAGTGTGTGAGTGTGAGTGTCTGTGTGTGAGTGTCTGTGTGTGAGTGTGTAAGTGTCTGTGTGTGTGAGTGTCTGTGTGTGTGAGTGTCTGTGTGAGTGTGTGTGAGTGTCTGTGTGTGTGTGAGTGTGTGTGAGTGTCTGTGTGTGTGTGTGTGAGTGTCTGTGTGTGAGTGTGTGTGAGTGTCTGTGTGTGAGTGTGTGAGTGTCTGTGTGTGTGTGAGTGTGTGTGAGTGTGTGAGTGTCTGTGTGTGAGTGTCTGTGTGTGTGAGTGTGTGAGTGTCTGTGTGTGAGTGTGTGTGAGTGTCTGTGTGTGTGAGTGTCTGTGTGTGAGTGTGTGAGTGTCTGTGTGTGAGTGTGAGTGTCTGTGTGTGAGTGTCTGTGTGTGTGTGAGTGTCTGTGTGTGTGTGAGTGTGTGTGTGTGAGTCTGTGTGTGTGAGTGTGTGAGTGTGTGTGTGTGAGTGTCTGTGTGTGAGTGTGTGAGTGTCTGTGTGTGAGTGTGTGAGTGTCTGTGTGTGAGTGTCTGTGTGTGTGTGAGTGTGTGAGTGTCTGTGTGTGTGTGAGTGTGTGAGTGTGTGTGTGTGAGTGTGTGAGTGTCTGTGTGTGTGAGTGTCTGTGTGTGTGTGAGTGTGTGAGTGTCTGTGTGTGTGTGTGAGTGTGTGAGTGTGTGTGTGTGAGTGTGTGAGTGTCTGTGAGTGTGTGAGTGTCTGTGTGTGTGAGTGTCTGTGTGTGAGTGTGTGAGTGTGAGTGTCTGTGTGTGAGTGTCTGTGTGTGAGTGTGTAAGTGTCTGTGTGTGTGAGTGTCTGTGTGTGTGAGTGTCTGTGTGAGTGTGTGTGAGTGTCTGTGTGTGTGTGTGAGTGTGTGTGAGTGTCTGTGTGTGTGTGAGTGTCTGTGTGTGAGTGTGTGTGAGTGTCTGTGTGTGAGTGTGTGAGTGTGTGTGAGTGTGTGTGTGAGTGTCTGTGTGTAAGTGTGAGTGTCTGTGTGTGAGTGTGTGTATGTGTGTGTGTGTGAGTGTGTGAGTGTCTGTGTGTGAGTGTCTGTGTGTGTGTGAGTGTCTGTGTGTGTGTGAGTGTGTGAGTGTGTGTGTGTGAGTGTGTGAGTGTCTGTGTGTGTGAGTGTCTGTGTGTGTGTGAGTGTGTGAGTGTCTGTGTGTGTGTGTGAGTGTGTGAGTGTGTGTGTGTGAGTGTGTGAGTGTCTGTGAGTGTGTGAGTGTCTGTGTGTGTGAGTGTCTGTGTGTGAGTGTGTGAGTGTGAGTGTCTGTGTGTGAGTGTCTGTGTGTGAGTGTGTAAGTGTCTGTGTGTGTGAGTGTCTGTGTGTGTGAGTGTCTGTGTGAGTGTGTGTGAGTGTCTGTGTGTGTGTGTGAGTGTGTGTGAGTGTCTGTGTGTGTGTGAGTGTCTGTGTGTGAGTGTGTGTGAGTGTCTGTGTGTGAGTGTGTGAGTGTCTGTGTGTGTGTGAGTGTGTGAGTGTGTGAGTGTCTGTGTGTGAGTGTGTGAGTGTCTGTGTGTGTGAGTGTGTGAGTGTCTGTGTGTGAGTGTGTGTGAGTGTCTGTGTGTGTGAGTGTCTGTGTGTGAGTGTCTGTGTGTGTGAGTGTCTGTGTGTGTGAGTGTCTCTGTGTGAGTGTGTGAGTGTCTCTGTGTGAGTGTGTGTGAGTGTCTGTGTGTGTGAGTGTCTGCGTGTGAGTGTGTGAGTGTCTGTGTGTGTGTGAGTGTGTGTGAGTGTGTGAGTGTCTGTGTGTGAGTGTGTGAGTGTGAGTGTGTGTGTGTGTGTGAGTGTGTGTGTGTGTGAGTGTGTGAGTGTGTGAGTGAGTGTGTGTGAGTGTGTGTGTGAGTGTCTGTGTGTGAGTGTGTGTGAGTGTGTGTGTGTGAGTGTCTGTGTGTGTGTGAGTGTCTGTGTGTAAGTGTGAGTGTCTGTGTGTGAGTGTGTGAGTGTCTGTGTGTGAGTGTGAGTGTGAGTGTGTGTGAGTGTGTGTGTGAGTGTCTGTGTCTGAGTGTGTGAGTGTCTGTGTGTGAGTGTGTGAGTGTGTGTGTGTGTGAGTGTGTGCGTGTGAGTGTGTGAGTGAGTGTGTGTGAGTGTCTGTGAGTGTGTGTGAGTGTGTGTGTGAGTGTCTGTGTGTGAGTGTGTGTGAGTGTGTGTGTGTGAGTGTCTGTGTGTGTGTGAGTGTCTGTGTGTAAGTGTGAGTGTCTGTGTGTGAGTGTGTGAGTGTCTGTGTGTGAGTGTGAGTGTGAGTGTGTGTGTGTAAGTGTGTGTGTGTGAGTGTCTGTGAGTGTGTGTGAGTGTGTGTGTGAGTGTCTGTGTCTGAGTGTGTGAGTGTCTGTGTGTGAGTGTGTGAGTGTCTGTGTGTGAGTGTGTGAGTGTGTGTGTGTGAGTATGTGTGTGTGTGTGAGTGTGTGTGTGTGAGTGTGTGAGTGTGTGAGTGAGTGTGTGTGAGTGTCTGTGAGTGTGTGTGAGTGTCTGTGTGTAAGTGTGAGTGTCTGTGTGTGAGTGTGTGTGAGTGTGTGTGTGAGTGTCTGTGTGTGAGTGTGTGAGTGTCTGTGTGTGAGTGTGAGTGTCTGTGTGTGAGTGTCTGTGTGTGTGTGAGTGTCTGTGTGTGTGTGAGTGTGTGTGTGTGAGTCTGTGTGTGTGAGTGTCTGTGTGTGAGTGTCTGTGTGTGAGTGTGTGAGTGTCTGTGTGTGAGTGTGTGAGTGTCTGTGTGTGAGTGTCTGTGTGTGTGTGAGTGTGTGAGTGTCTGTGTGTGTGTGAGTGTGTGTGTGTGAGTGTGTGAGTGTCTGTGTGTGTGAGTGTCTGTGTGTGTGTGAGTGTGAGTGTGTGAGTGTCTGTGTGTGTGTGAGTGTGTGAGTGTGTGTGTGTGAGTGTGTGAGTGTCTGTGAGCGTGTGAGTGTCTGTGTGTGTGAGTGTCTGTGTGTGAGTGTGAGTGTCTGTGTGTGAGTGTCTGTGTGTGAGTGTGTAAGTGTCTGTGTTTGTGAGTGTCTGTGTGTGTGAGTGTCTGTGTGTGAGTGTGTGAGTGTCTGTGTGAGTGTGTGTGAGTGTCTGTGTGTGTGAGTGTCTGTGAGTGTGTGTGAGTGTGTGTGTGAGTGTCTGTGTCTGAGTGTGTGAGTGTCTGTGTGTGAGTGTGTGAGTGTCTGTGTGTGAGTGTGTGAGTGTGTGTGTGTGAGTGTGTGTGTGTGTGTGAGTGTGTGTGTGTGTGAGTGTGTGAGTGAGTGTGTGTGAGTGTCTGTGAGTGTGTGTGAGTGTGTGTGTGAGTGTCTGTGTGTAAGTGTGAGTGTCTGTGTGTGAGTGTGTGTATGTGTGTGTGAGTGTCTGTGTGTGAGTGTGTGAGTGTCCTGTGTGTGAGTGTGGAGTGTCTGTGTGTGAGTGTCTGTGTGTGTGTGAGTGTCGTGTGTGTGTGGAGTGTGTGTGTGTGAGTCTGTGTGTGTGAGTGTGTGAGTGTGTGTGGTGAGTGTGTGTGCTGTGAGTGTGTGAGTGTCTGTGTGTGTGTGTGAGTGTCTGTGGTGTGAGTGTCTGAGGTGTGTGTGAGTGTGTGAGTGTCTGTGTGTGTGTGAGTGGGTGTGAGTGTGTGAGTGTGAGTGTGTGAGTGTCTGTGTGTGTGAGTGTCTGTGTGCGTGTGAGTGTGTGAGTGTCTGTGTGTGTGTGAGTGTGTGAGTGTGTGTGTGAGTGTGTGAGGTGTCTGTGAGTGTGTGAGTGTTGTGTGTGTGAGTGTCTGTGTGTGAGTGTGTGAGTGTGAGGTGTCTGTGTGAGTGTCTGTGTGTGAGTGTGTAGTGTCTGGTGTGTGTGAGTGTCTGTGTGTGTGAGTGTCTGTGTGAGTGTGTGTGAGTGTCTGTGTGTGTGTGTGAGTGTGTGTGAGTGTCTGTGTGTGTGTGAGTGTCTGTGTGTGAGTGTGTGTGAGTGTCTGTGTGTGAGTGTGTGAGTGTGTGTGTGAGTGTCTGTGTGTAAGTGTGAGTGTCTGTGTGTGAGTGTGTGTATGTGTGTGTGTGTGAGTGTGTGAGTGTCTGTGTGTGAGTGTCTGTGTGTGTGTGAGTGTCTGTGTGTGGTGAGTGTGTGAGTGTGTGTGTGTGAGTGTGTGAGTGTCTGTGTGTGTGAGTGTCTGTGTGTGTGTGAGTGTGTGAGTGTCTGTGTGTGTGTGTGAGTGTGTGAGTGTGTGTGTGTGAGTGTGTGAGTGTCTGTGAGTGTGTGAGTGTCTGTGTGTGTGAGTGTCTGTGTGTGAGTGTGTGAGTGTGAGTGTCTGTGTGTGAGTGTCTGTGTGTGAGTGTGTAAGTGTCTGTGTGTGTGAGTGTCTGTGTGTGTGAGTGTCTGTGTGAGTGTGTGTGAGTGTCTGTGTGTGTGTGTGAGTGTGTGTGAGTGCTGTGTGTGTGTGAGTGTCTGTGTGTGAGTGTGTGTGAGTGTCTGTGTGTGAGTGTGTGAGTGTCTGTGTGTGATGTGAGTGTGTGAGTGTGTGAGTGTCTGTGTGTGAGTGTGTGAGTGTCTGTGTGTGTGAGTGTGTGAGGTCTGTGTGTGAGTGTGTGTGAGTGTCTGTGTGTGTGAGTGTCTGTGTGTGAGTGTCTGTGTGTGTGAGTGTCTTGTGTGTGAGTGTCTCTGTGTGAGTGTGTGAGTGTCTCTGTGTGAGTGTGTGTGAGTGTCTGTGTGTGTGAGTGTCTGCGTGTGAGTGTGGTGAGTGTCTGTGTGTGTGTGAGTGTGTGTGTGAGTGTGTGAGTGTCTGTGTGTGAGTGTGTGAGTGTGAGTGTGTGTGTGTGTGTGAGTGTGTGTGTGTGTGTGAGTGTGTGAGTGTGTGAGTGAGTGTGAGTGAGTGTGTGTGAGTGTGTGTGAGTGTCTGTGTGTGAGTGTGTGTGAGTGTGTGTGTGTGAGTGTCTGTGTGTGTGTGAGTGTCTGTGTGTAAGTGTGAGTGTCTGTGTGTGAGTGTGTGAGTGTCTGTGTGTGAGTGTGAGTGTGAGTGTGTGTGAGTGTGTGTGTGAGTGTCTGTGTCTGAGTGTGTGAGTGTCTGTGTGTGAGTGTGTGAGTGTGTGTGTGTGTGAGTGTGTGCGTGTGAGTGTGTGAGTGAGTGTGTGTGAGTGTCTGTGAGTGTGTGTGAGTGTGTGTGTGAGTGTCTGTGTGTGAGTGTGTGTGAGTGTGTGTGTGTGAGTGTCTGTGTGTGTGTGAGTGTCTGTGTGTAAGTGTGAGTGTCTGTGTGTGAGTGTGTGAGTGTCTGTGTGTGAGTGTGAGTGTGAGTGTGTGTGTGTAAGTGTGTGTGTGAGTGTCTGTGAGTGTGTGTGAGTGTGTGTGTGAGTGTCTGTGTCTGAGTGTGTGAGTGTCTGTGTGTGAGTGTGTGAGTGTCTGTGTGTGAGTGTGTGAGTGTGTGTGTGTGAGTATGTGTGTGTGAGTGTGTGAGTGTGTGAGTGAGTGTGTGTGAGTGTCTGTGAGTGTGTGTGAGTGTCTGTGTGTAAGTGTGAGTGTCTGTGTGTGAGTGTGTGTGAGTGTGTGTGTGAGTGTCTGTGTGTGAGTGTGTGAGTGTCTGTGTGTGAGTGTGAGTGTCTGTGTGTGAGTGTCTGTGTGTGTGTGAGTGTCTGTGTGTGTGTGAGTGTGTGTGTGTGAGTCTGTGTGTGTGAGTGTCTGTGTGTGAGTGTCTGTGTGTGAGTGTGTGAGTGTCTGTGTGTGAGTGTGTGAGTGTCTGTGTGTGAGTGTCTGTGTGTGTGTGAGTGTGTGAGTGTCTGTGTGTGTGTGAGTGTGTGTGTGTGAGTGTGTGAGTGTCTGTGTGTGTGAGTGTCTGTGTGTGTGTGAGTGTGAGTGTGTGAGTGTCTGTGTGTGTGTGAGTGTGTGAGTGTGTGTGTGTGAGTGTGTGAGTGTCTGTGAGCGTGTGAGTGTCTGTGTGTGTGAGTGTCTGTGTGTGAGTGTGAGTGTCTGTGTGTGAGTGTCTGTGTGTGTGTGTAAGTGTCTGTGTTTGTGAGTGTCTGTGTGTGAGTGTCTGTGTGTGAGTGTGTGAGTGTCTGTGTGAGTGTGTGTGAGTGTCTGTGTGTGTGAGTGTCTGTGAGTGTGTGTGAGTGTGTGTGTGAGTGTCTGTGTCTGAGTGTGTGAGTGTCTGTGTGTGAGTGTGTGAGTGTCTGTGTGAGTGTGTGTGTGTGAGTGTGTGTGTGTGTGTGAGTGTGTGTGTGTGTGAGTGTCTGTGTGTAAGTGTGAGTGTCTGTGTGTGAGTGTGTGTATGTGTGTGTGAGTGTCTGTGTGTGAGTGTGTGAGTGTCTGTGTGTGAGTGTGAGTGTCTGTGTGTGAGTGTCTGTGTGTGTGTGAGTGTCTGTGTGTGTGTGAGTGTGTGTGTGTGAGTCTGTGTGTGTGAGTGTGTGAGTGTGTGTGTGTGAGTGTCTGTGTGTGAGTGTGTGAGTGTCTGTGTGTGAGTGTGTGAGTGTCTGTGTGTGAGTGTCTGTGTGTGTGTGAGTGTGTGAGTGTCGTGTGTGTGTGTGTGTGTGAGTGTGTGAGTGTGTGAGTGGCTGTGTGTGTGAGTGTCTGTGTGTGTGTGAGTGTGTGTGTGTCCTGTGTGTGTGTGTGAGTGTGTGAGTGTGTGTGTGAGTGTGTGAGTGTCTGTGAGTGTGTGAGTGTCTGTGTGTGTGAGTGTCTGTGTGTGAGTGTGTGTTGTGAGTGTCGTGTGTGAGTGTCTGTGTGTGAGTGTGTAAGTGTCTGTGTGTGTGTGTGAGTGTGTGTGAGTGTCTGTGTGTGAGTGAGTGTCTGTGTGTGAGTGTGTGTGAGTGTCTGTGTGTGAGTGTGTGAGTGTCTGTGTGTGTGAGTGTGTGTGTGTGAGTGGCTGTGTGTGAGTGTGTGAGTGTCTGTGTGTGTGAGTGTGTGAGTGTCTGTGTGTGAGTGTGTGTGAGTGTCTGTGTGTGTGAGTGTCTGTGTGTGAGTGTCTGTGTGTGTGAGTGTCTGTGTGTGTGAGTGTCTCTGTGTGAGTGTGTGAGTGTCTCTGTGTGAGTGTGTGTGAGTGTCTGTGTGTGTGAGTGTCTGCGTGTGAGTGTGTGAGTGTCTGTGTGTGTGTGAGTGTGTGTGAGTGTGTGAGTGTCTGTGTGTGAGTGTGTGAGTGTGAGTGTGTGTGTGTGTGTGAGTGTGTGTGTGTGTGTGAGTGTGTGAGTGTGTGAGTGAGTGTGTGTGAGTGTCTGTGAGTGTGTGTGAGTGTCTGTGAGTGTGTGTGAGTGTGTGTGTGAGTGTCTGTGTGTGAGTGTGTGTGTGTGAGTGTCTGTGTGTGTGTGAGTGTCTGTGTGTAAGTGTGAGTGTCTGTGTGTGAGTGTGTGAGTGTCTGTGTGTGAGTGTGAGTGTGTGTGTGTGTGTGAGTATGTGTGTGTGAGTGTGTGAGTGAGTGTGTGTGAGTGTCT
>JASTWF010000037.1:3697920-3700420 GCA_030390025.1 Squalus acanthias | reverse complement strand
GCATTGTAGGGATGCTTTATGGTGTTGGTGTGGGGTGGTGCCAACCTGGCACATCATGTAGCAGTCAGGGTGTGCAGCGTCAAGTGAAGTAAATCTGGCCATGGTGAGGCCATCCCTGGCAGCAATGTGGTCGGGTGCTGATGCCCTCTGTTCTGTGCAGCATCAGGTGATTGCGGAGAAGGTTGGTGGTGTTGTTGTTGGTGCTGCTGGTGTGCCTGGTGCTGCTGGTGCTGGGGCTGAACGTGGTGGATTCTGAGGACCAAGGTGAGATAGATTCAAGGGCGCCGATGCTGATGGAATAGATGGCAGGTGAGGTTGAGATGACAGAAGCGATCTGTCAATGGTGAGAGAGGTTGTTCCAATGAGGTGACACAGGATAGAGAGTCGGCTCCAAACACTGCATAAAGCTCACTCTGTCTTCCAAATGCAGTAAGCAACAGTTTCTGAGCTTGGAAAGTGAACAGCTGTGAGATGGGAGCTATTATAGCACATTTGCAGCTGTCAAGTAATGAAATGATTCCATGCTGAATCCACTCATGACCTGCTGCGCTGACGTGATCCCCGAGCAGCGGGTAACCCGTGGAGGAACTCGTAAAATTGAAAGGTAAGCGTAAAATAGTATTTAATTGCTTCTTAACAATGTCTTAATGATCTAAATTGCCTTCCCCGCCGCTTGGTGTTGGGACTGTTCAGCGCCGACAGACCCGACTTCTGGGAGACTAGCGTGGCGGTGGGTTGACAGCGGGTACCATAGCTGCTGTCAAAAAAAAGATTTTCCCACCCGAACTGCCACCGATCATGCTCGCTGACCCTCCCCCCCACCCCGAAAAATCCCCCACTGAGTGTGTGTGAGTGAATGTGTGTGTGAGTGTGTGTGTGAGTGTGTGTGTGAGTGAGAGTGTGAGTGTGTGTGTGAGTGTGTGTGAGTGTGAGTGTGAGTGTGTGTGTGCGTGAGTGTGTGTGTGGATGCGTGTGTGTGTGAGTGAGTGTGTGAGTGAGTGTGTGTGAGTGTGTGAGCGAATATGTGAGTGTGTGTGTGAGTGTGTGTGAGTCTGTGTGTGTGTGTGAGTGTGTGTGTGAGTGCCTGTGTGAGTGTGTGTGAGTGTGTGCATGAGTGTGAGCGTGTGTGAGTGAGTGTGTGTGTTAATATGTGTGTGAGTGAGTGTGTATGTCTGTGTGAGTGTGTGTGTGTGTATGTGGGTGAGTGGGTGTGTGAGTGTGTGCGAGTGTGTATGTGTGAGCGTGTGTGTCTGTGTGAGTGAGTGTGAGTGTGTGTGTGTATGTGTGTGAGTGGATGTGTGTGAGTCTGAGTGTGTGTGAGTGTGAGTGTGTGTGTGAGTGAGAGTGTGAGTGTGTGTGTGAGTGTATGTGAGTGTGTGTGTGAGTGTGTGAGAGTGAGTGTGTGTGTGTGTGAGTAAGTGTGTTAGTATGTGTGTGAGTGTGTGTGTGAGTGAGTGTGTGAGTGTGTGTGAGTGAGTGTGTGTGTGAGTAAATGTGTGTGTGTGAGTGTGTGTGAGTGAGTGTGTGTGAGTGTGTGTGTAAGTGAATGTGTGAGTGAGTGTGTGTGAGTGAATGTGTGTGTGTGTGATTGTGTGTGTGAGTGTGTGTGAGTGTGTGTGTGAGTGTGTGTGAGTGAGTGTGTGAGTGTGTGTGAGTGAGTGTGTGTGTGAGTAAATGTGTGTGTGTGAGTGTGTGTGTGAGTGAGTGTGTGTGAGTGTGTGTGTGAGTGAATGTGTGAGTGAGTGTGTGTGCGTGAGTGTGTGTGTGGATGCGTGTGTGTGTGAGTGAGTGTGTGAGCGAATATGTGAGTGTGTGTGTGAGTGTGAGTGTGTGTGAGTCTGTGTGTGTGTGTGAGTGTGTGTGTGAGTGCCTGTGTGAGTGTGTGTGAGTGTGTGCATGAGTGTGAGCGTGTGTGAGTGAGTGTGTGTGTTAATATGTGTGTGAGTGAGTTTGTATGTCTGTGTGAGTGTGTGTGTGTGTATGTGGGTGAGTGGGTGTGTGAGTGTGTGCGAGTGTGTATGTGTGAGCGTGTGTGTCTGTGTGAGTGAGTGTGAGTGTGTGTGTGTATGTGTGTGAGTGGATGTGTGTGAGTCTGAGTGTGTGTGAGTGTGAGTGTGTATGTGTGTGAGTGTGAGTGTGAGTGTGTGTGTGTGAGTGTGAGTGTGTGTGTGTGTGTGAGTGGGTGTGTGTGAGTCTGAGTGTGTGAGTGAGTGTGAGTGTGTGTGAGTGTGTATGTGTGTGAGTGTGAGTATCTGTGTGTGTGTGTGAGTGTGTGTGTGTGTGAGTGGGTGTGTGTGTGAGTCTGAGTGAGTGTGTGTGAGTGTGTATGTGTGTGAGTGTTAGTGTGTAGGTGTGTGTGTGTGTGTGTGAGTTTGTGTGAGTGTGTGAGTGTGTGTGTGTGAGTCTGAGTGTGTGTGTGAGTGTAAGTGTGTGAGTGTGAGTATGTGTGTGTGTGAGTGTGTGTGAGAGTGTAAGTGTGTGTGTGAGTGTGAGTGTGTGT
>JASTWF010000037.1:3569509-3697720 GCA_030390025.1 Squalus acanthias | reverse complement strand
GGTCTGACTGGTGTACTGGGGTTATCCAGTGTTGCTGGGAGTGGAGGGGAGTGCGTGGGTCTGACTGGGGTTATCGGTGTTGCTGGGAGTGGAGGGGAGTGCGTGGGTCTGACTGGGGTTATCGAGTGTTGCTGGGAGTGGAGGGGAGTGCGTGGGTCTGACTGGTGTACTGGGGTTATCGAGTGTTGCTGGGAGTGGAGGGGAGTGCGTGGGTCTGACTGGTGTACTGGGTTATCGAGTGTTGCTGGAGTGGAGGGGAGTGCGTGGGTCTGACTGGTGTACTGGGGTTATCCAGTGTTGCTGGGAGTGGAGGGGAGTGCGTGGGTCTGACTGGTGTACTGGGGTTATCCAGTGTTGCTGAGAGTGGAGGGGAGTGCGTGGGTCTGACTGGTGTACTGGGGTTATCCAGTGTTGCTGAGAGTGGAGGGGAGTGCGTGGGTCTGACTGGTGTACTGGGGTTATCCAGTGTTGCTGGGAGTGGAGGGGGGTGCGTGGGTCTGACTGGTGGACTGGGGTTATCGAGTGTTGCTGGGAGTGGAGGGGAGTGCGTGGGTCTGACTGGTGTACTGGGGTTATCGAGTGTTGCTGGGAGTGGAGGGGAGTGCGTGGGTCTGACTGGTGTACTGGGGTTATCGAGTGTTGCTGGGAGTGGAGGGGAGTGCGTGGGTCTGACTGGTGTACTGGGGTTATCGAGTGTTGCTGGGAGTGGAGGGGAGTGCGTGGGTCTGACTGGGGTTATCGAGTGTTGCTGAGAGTGGAGGGGAGTGCGTGGGTCTGACTGGTGTACTGGGGTTATCGAGTGTTGCTGGAGTGGAGGGGAGTGCGTGGGTCTGACTGGTGTACTGGGGTTATCGAGTGTTGCTGAGAGTGGAGGGGAGTGCGTGGGTCTGACTGGTGTACTGGGGTTATCGAGTGTTGCTGGAGTGGAGGGGAGTGCGTGGGTCTGACTGGTGTACTGGGGTTATCGAGTGTTGCTGAGAGTGGAGGGGAGTGCGTGGGTCTGACTGGTGTACTGGGGTTATCGAGTGTTGCTGGGAGTGGAGGGGAGTGCGTGAGTCTGACTGCTGTACTGGGGTTATCCAGAGTGGAGGGCAGTGCGTGGGTCTGACTGGTGTATTGGGGTTATCGAGTGTTGCTGAGAGTGGAGGGGAGTGCGTGGGTCTGACTGGTGTACTGGGGTTATCGAGTGTTGCTGAGAGTGGAGGGGAGTGCGAGGGTCTGACTGGTATACTGGGGTTATCGAGTGTTGCTGGGAGTGGAGGGGAGTGCGTGGGTCTGACTGGGGTTATCGAATGTTGCTGGGAGTGGAGGGGAGTGCGTGGGTCTGACTGGTGTACTGGGGTTATCCAGTGTTGCTGAGAGTGGAGGGGAGTGCGTGGGTCTGACTGGGGTTATCGAGTGTTGCTGGGAGTGGAGGGGAGTGCGAGGGTCTGAGTGGTGTACTGGGGTTATCCAGTGTTGCTGAGAGTGGAGGGGAGTGCGTGGGTCTGACTGGTGTACTGGGGTTATCCAGTGTTGCTGGGAGTGGAGGGGAGTGCGTGGGTCTGACTGGGGTTATCGGGTGTTGCTGGGAGTGGAGGGGAGTGCGTGGGTCTGACTGGGGTTATTGAGTGTTGCTGGGAGTGGAGGGGAGTGCGTGGGTCTGACTGGTGTACTGGGGTTATCGAGTGTTGCTGGGAGTGGAGGGGAGTGCGTGGGTCTGACTGGTGTACTGGGGTTATCGAGTGTTGCTGGGAGTGGAGGGGAGTGCGTGAGTCTGACTGGTGTACTGGGGTTATCCAGAGTGGAGGGGAGTGCGAGGGTCTGACTGGTGTACTGGGGTTATCCAGTGTTGCTGAGAGTGGAGGGGAGTGCGAGGGTCTGACTGGTGTACTGGGGTTATCCAGTGTTGCTGAGAGTGGAGGGGAGTGCGTGGTCTGACTGGGGTTATCCAGTGTTGCTGGGAGTGGAGGGGAGTGCGTGGGTCTGACTGGTGTACTGGGGTTATCCAGTGTTGCTGGGAGTGGAGGGGAGTGCGTGGGTCTGACTGGTGTACTGGGGTTATCCAGTGTTGCTGGGAGTGGAGGGGAGTGCGTGGTTGGTCTGACTGTTGGTGTGCTGGGTTGTCAGACCACAGTGGAAGCTGCTCACTGAAACCCATGCAACGTTGCGTGTGCTGATCGGTGTCACTCCACTCCCTCTCCTGGAGCACTGGCACTTGCTGCGACAAAGTTCTGAGAGTGACAACTACCCTTGTATGGCTCACCCAAACTCGCTCACAAAATGTCGGCTGGCTGTTCGGTCATGCGGCTGAGGGCTAGTGGGGGGACAGCTTATCCTGTCAGCGTCCTCGCCCAGCAAGGAGTCACTGGATACCTGATAGCCAGACTGATGTCCCTCCCTCCCTGGTCACCGCTCCCTCAGCTTGAGGACATGCAGCGGCCAGCGCTGTCCTCCCCTCCACTCCCACCAGGAGGGTGTGACAGTGGTGACCTGTCTGCGTTCTCCTTAGCAGGCCAAGATTAGATACTCGACGCGGTTAACCGCTGCGTCACCACTCTGCAAACACAGCGGCTGCGATACCGCTATTAAAAAAGGAATCGCAGCCGTGACAGAAGCTCCTCCGATTAACATCCTTTTCCTTTGAGGCTGTGCGCCTGGAGCAGTGCGTCCTGTAAACCCGGACTAGCCGTCGTTCTGTCAGTCCCTGAGCCTCAGGCGATTAGTTTTGATGTCCACGTGTGATTGCTGTGTGAGGGTGGGAGGAGTGGAGTCCGCTGGAAAATGCATCTGTTCATGTTTCGAAGCGGGCGGCCTTCTGATTTAGAATTCACGGTGTGCCTGAGGGAACACCACCTGTGATTTCCGAAGTTCTGCTGGCCCCGTGTTTAACAATCGATCCACCTCTCCCAAGTTGTGTTTCTCCATCGGTGCTGTGGTGTTTGTGGGCAGTGATGAATTCTCGCTGACTGTAGGTGACGTGGGTGTGGCAGTGTGTGTGGCATCTCTCTCCCTGGCTGTGATGTAGGACAGTAACTTGACAGAGGTGTGTGCAGAGCGTTTGGATTTCATATTGCTTCCACGCTGTGGGACGCAGGTTTCAGTCCTCAGTTTCAATCCTTCCTTCTCCCTCGACATGATGAATTTTGTCTTTTGGCCCCACCGCCTGCACACCCGCTGAGCTATGGCTGCACGGGGGGCAATAACATTTTAGGAACAGGAGGAGGCCATTCAGCCCCTCGAGCCTGTTCCGCCATTCAATGAGATCATGGCTGATCTGCGACCTAACTCCATATACCCGCCTTTGGCCCACTACCCTTAATACATTTGGTTAACAAAAATCTATCAATCTCAGATTTAAAATTAACAATTGATCTAGCACCAATTGCCGTTTGTGGAAGAGAGTTCCAAACGTCACCATCCTTTGTGTGTAGAAGTGTTTCCTAATTTCACTCCTGAAAGGTCTGGCTCTAATTTTTAGACTCTGCCCCCTAGTCCTAGAATCCCCAACCAGCGGAAATAGTTTCTCTCTCTCTACCCTATCTGTTCCCCTTAATATCTTGAAAACTGTGATCAGGTCGCCCCTTAACCTTTAGGCCACCATTTAAATCGAGAGTACAGAGACATAAGATCAGGCCTACTTGGTGTAGCAGTAACAGTGCTGAAATAAAAACAGAAAATGCTGGAAATACTCAGCCGGTCAGGCCGCATCTGTGGAGAAAGAGAAACAGAGTTAACGTTTCAGGTCGATGACCTTTCGTCAGAACTGGAAAAAGTTTGAGGGCTTGACAGGGTAGATGCAGGGAGGATGTTTCCCCTGTCTAGAACCAGGGGTCACAGTCTCAGAATAAGAGGTCGGCCATTTCGGACTGAGATGAGGAGAAATGTTTTCACTCAGAGGGTGGTGAATCTTTGGCATTCTCTACCCCGGAGGGCTGTGGAGGCTCAGTCGCTGAGTATATTCAAGGCTGAGATCGATAGATTTTTGGATATGAAGGGAATCAAGGGATATGGGGATCGTGCAGATGAGATAGAAGATCAGCCATGATCTTATTGCATGGCGGAGCAGGCTCGAGGGGCCAAATGGCCGACTCCTGCTCCTATTTCTTATGTACTTATGTCGAGATGTCACCGGTTTTAAGCAAGTGCAGGGGTAGGGAAAGGTGGGAGGGGAGGAAAGAATGAAAGGGAAGGTCTGCGATAGGGTGGAAGGCAGGCGAAATTAAATCACAAATGGAATGATAGTACAAAGCAAAAGGAGATGGTAATGGGACGAGGAAAGAAACAAAAGATGGGTCGAGATGAGATGGAAATGGGAGAATCATCAACAGTGAAACAATAGGGGCAGAGTTTACTTTGGACAGTGCTGGAATGTTGCACTGTCACTTTGTGCAAATGCACTTATGTGCAAAAATATAACCGCTGTAAAAGTAATAGGAACAGGAGGAGGCCATTCAGCCCCTCGAGCCTGTACCGCCATTCAACGAGATCATGGCTGGTCTGTATCCGAACTCCATCTACCCGCCTTGGCTCCATATCCCTTAACACCCTTGGCTAGCAAAAATCTGTCGATCTTAGATTTTAAATTATTACTTGAGCTCGCGTCTACTCCTTTTTGTTGGAGAGAGTTCCACACTTGTACCACCCTTTGCGTGTTTCCTAACTTCTCTCCTGAACGGCCTGGCTCTGATTTTAAGGTTATGCCCCCTTGTCCTAGACTTTCCACCCGCCCCACCCACCAGCAGAAAGAGTTTCTCTCGATCTACCCTATCAATTCCTTTCAAAATTCGAAAAACCTCAGTCAAATCACCCCTTAACCTTATATATTCCAGGGAATGCAAGCCTAGTTTCTGCAATCTCTCCTCATAATCTAAACCTTCGTGCGGCAGAACCCTGATTTTCCTTTTGATAATTTTGGTGTTTGTCTTTCACGGTGATCAAGAATCAGAATCCCGTATCCAGTCCGGTATTGGAGTGAGGGAGTTAAAGTGTGCAGTTGGTTGGTGAGTACTGCTGTGCCCCCCCCAGATGCCTTAATGATGCTTTAGAAGAATGAAGTGGCTGTAAGCACTCGCCCGATGTGTCACTGACCTGTAGTGACAGAACATCAGTACTGCATTAACAGTGTTGACAGGCCGGCCAATTTAAAAACTGTGGATCCTGGTTTTATTTGTGCTTTCAACTCCCCTGTTAAGAACATAAAAATAGGAGCAGGAGTAGGCCAATCGGCCCCTCGAGCCTGCTCCGCCATTCAATAAGATCATGGCTGATCTGATCCTAACCTCAAATCTAAAGAACACAAGAAGTAGGAGCAGGACCCGGCCACTCAGCCCCTGGGCCCGCTCCGCCACCCACAGGGCCTTGACTGATCCGAACTCAGCCTCATGTCCAATTTCCTGCCCCTAGTGGGCAAAGGCACTGGGAGTGCGGTACTGGCCAGAGGCTGCAGATGCGCTTCGTCTTTGCTGAGTTGGTGAGTGAGTTCATCTCTGCAATTGTCCACGGTTTTCCAGGGCTGGGAAGGAGAATCGGCCAGGGCTCCCACTCCTGATCCTCAGCCTTGGGAGCCATGCTGGAATGTGCACAGGGGTGTGGTCAGCAGGCCGCGGACAGGGCTGGGTTTTGGCGGCGGCGGCCTTCACGGCCCAATAGCCTGCCGACGCCCAGTGCCTCGGCTCAAACGCAAAGGGCGGCGCGAGTGCGATCCCAGAGGGCAACGGGTGGCTCCCCGCAGGAGAAGGGGCGCTTGAGAAAATGGCACGGAAGATAACTTGGGGTGTCAAATCTTCATTGAATGTTTGGGGGGGGGGGGGAATATCAGATAAACCGAGACAGGCCCATCACTGTCCCAGGATGGAGTGAATCTCAGAACAGCCTGATCACTGTCCCAGGGCGGAGTGAATCTCAGAACAGCCCGATCACTGTCCCAGGGCGGAGTGAATCTCAGAAC
Source organism: Squalus acanthias (assembly GCA_030390025.1). Lineage (NCBI taxonomy): Eukaryota > Metazoa > Chordata > Chondrichthyes > Squaliformes > Squalidae > Squalus > Squalus acanthias. The sequence continues at coordinate 3,691,791 of JASTWF010000037.1, read as the reverse complement.
AGCCCGATCACTGTCCCAGGGTGGAGTGAATCTCAGAACAGCCCGATCACTGTCCCAGGGCGGAGTGAATCTCAGAACAGCCCGATCACTGTCCCAGGGCGGAGTGAATCTCAACAGCCCGATCACTGTCCCAGGACGGAGTGAGGATTCTTGCGACTGTTGCAATGATACACCCAATTATATTGAAATATGGAAGCTTGCAGATGAGATCCAAACCACTCTCACATTCTTCTTTCTCTTTCTCTCTCTCTCTCTCTCTCGGGTATTTTGCTCCATTTGCCAGGAGAAACAGTGGGCATGTTTCGAAAGTAGGGTGCACCGTTGTAGCTCGTGTGTGCCTCGTGAAGAACTGGAGGGCAAAGTGTGGCTATTAACTAACCTCTTAATTTTTTGTCCTTTTGTTATCTGGAGTTTGTAGTCTTTTTTTCGTTTGTATAATGTTAATTCTGACACCTTTCTTCCCCCCCTTCGAAAACAAGGTGCAGGAGAGCAAATCTGAAGCAAATCCTGGCACGCTACAGTGGAAACCCTTGTCCTGAGAACAGCTAGTTAGCCTCACGCTGCGCACAATGCAGTGTCTAGTAATCCCAAAGTCTTAGTGCTTAGTTAGTGAGGGTCCAAATCACTGGTAATGAAAAGAATCTACAAAACGCTCGCTCGCACACTTGAGATTCTTCGAGATGACTTCGACACCTAAGTATTATTATTTTATCCGTACGTAAGCTGCCAAAACAATAATTCTTGAAGTAAAAGGATTTAAAAAAAAAAAGCACAAGAAATTAAATTGGTGATTTGTTCATGTTCTTTCGCTAGGGTTTTTTTTCTCTCTCTTAACTGATGTCTGTTGATTCTGTTTGGGATTTCCCAGAGGAAATGAAATAAGCAAGGCAGGAATTCCACACTATCGAGCACCAACTGGATGCTGTGATGGTGGGACTGTATGATCTGAATAGCCGTCCTCGCCCATTCTTGGCTCGTGAATCCTTTTTTTTAGGACTAAGGCTGCCCATTTCCACCTCCGTAACGTCGCCCGTCTCCGTCCCTGCCTCAACCCATCTGCTGCTGAAACCCTCATCTGGGCCTTTGTTACCTCTAGACTTGACTGTTCCAACGCACTCCTGGCTGGCCTCCCACATTCCACCCTACGCAAACCTGAGGTCATCCAAAACTCGGCTGCCCGTGTCCTAACTCGCACCAACTCCCGCTCACCCATCACCCCTGTGCTCGCTGATCTACATTGGCTCCCAGTTAAGCAATACCTCGATTTTAAAATTCTCATCCTTGTTTTCAAATCCCTCCATGGCCTCGCCCCCCTCCCTATCTCTGTAATCTCCTACAGTCCCCCGAGATCTCTGGCCTCTCGTGCATCCCCAATTTTAATTGCTCCACCATTGGCGGCCTTGCCTTCAGCTGCCTGGGCCCTAAGCTCTGGAATTCCCTCCCTAAACCTCTCCGCCTCTCTCTCCTCCTTTAAGACGCTCCTTAAAACCGACGTCTTTGACCAAACTTTTGGTCACCTATCCTAATATCCCCTTATGTGGCTCGGTGTCAAATTTGGTCTGATAATCGCTCCTGTGAAGCGCCTTGGGACATTTTACTATGTTAAAGGCGCTGTATAAATGAAAGTTGTTGAGTTAATTATGTGTTCCGGGTGCTGACTGGAACAGAGCAATAGTGGTACTGCTGCTCTGATGGTTCAGTTGGTTAAAGGAAAGGAGGTTGTGCAAGGCAGGAAAGTTCTCAGCTTCGATCCCTGGTATGGGCTGAGTTAGCTTATAGCCAGGGTAACAGTTAGGAACAATAGTGGGCCATTCAGCCCCTTGAGCCTGTTCCCCCATTCAATCAGATCAGGGCTGATCTGTATCTTAACTCCATCGACCCGCCTTGGTTCTGTAACCCTTAATACCCTTACCCAACAAAAATCCATCGATCTCAGTTTTGATATTTCCAATTGACCCCCGGCCTCGGCAGCTTTTTGTGGGGGAGAATTCCAGATTTCCGCTACCCTTTGTGTGAAGAAGTGCTTCCTGACATCACCCTTGAACGGCCTGGCTCTAAGTTTAAAGTTATGCCTCCTTGTTCTGGACTCCCCCACCCCCCGCAGGGTTTCAGCTCCTGCTGAGTATGGATCGCACGGGAACTGTTCCTTTTCAGAATATCGATCCAGAGCATCTGACAGCGCGCTGTTGTCAGGCCATCCCTCTCTCGCCTCCGCCCTTCGACCTCTCTCGCCTCCGCCCTTCGACCTCTCTCGCCTCCGCCCTTCGACCTCTCTCGCCTCCGCCCTTCGACCTCTCTCGCCTCCGCCCTTCGACCTCTCTCGCCTCCGCCCTTCGACCTCTCTCGCCTCCGCCCTTCGACCTCTCTCGCCTCCGCCCTTCGACCTCTCTCGCCTCCGCCCTTCGACCTCTCTCGCCTCCGCCCTTCGACCTCTCTCGCCTCCGCCCTTCGACCTCTCTCGCCTCCGCCCTTCGACCTCTCTCGCCTCCGCCCTTCGACCTCTCTCGCCTCCGCCCTTCGACCTCTCTCGCCTCCGCCCTTCGACCTCTCTCGCCTCCGCCCTTCGACCTCTCTCGCCTCCGCCCTTCGACCTCTCTCGCCTCCGCCCTTCGACCTCTCTCGCCTCCGCCCTTCGACCTCTCTCGCCTCCGCCCTTCGACCTCTCTCGCCTCCGCCCTTCGACCTCTCTCGCCTCCGCCCTTCGACCTCTCTCGCCTCCGCCCTTCGACCTCTCTCGCCTCCGCCCTTCGACCTCTCTCGCCTCCGCCCTTCGACCTCTCTCGCCTCCGCCCTTCGACCTCTCTCGCCTCCGCCCTTCGACCTCTCTCGCCTCCGCCCTTCGACCTCTCTCGCCTCCGCCCTTCGACCTCTCTCGCCTCCGCCCTTCGACCTCTCTCGCCTCCGCCCTTCGACCTCTCTCGCCTCCGCCCTTCGACCTCTCTCGCCTCCGCCCTTCGACCTCTCTCGCCTCCGCCCTTCGACCTCTCTCGCCTCCGCCCTTCGACCTCTCTCGCCTCCGCCCTTCGACCTCTCTCGCCTCCGCCCTTCGACCTCTCTCGCCTCCGCCCTTCGACCTCTCTCGCCTCCGCCCTTCGACCTCTCTCGCCTCCGCCCTTCGACCTCTCTCGCCTCCGCCCTTCGACCTCTCTCGCCTCCGCCCTTCGACCTCTCTCGCCTCCGCCCTTCGACCTCTCGCGCCTCCGCCCTTCGACCTCTCGCGCCTCCGCCCTTCGACCTCTCGCGCCTCCGCCCTTCGACCTCTCGCGCCTCCGCCCTTCGACCTCTCGCGCCTCCGCCCTTCGACCTCTCGCGCCTCCGCCCTTCGACCTCTCGCGCCTCCGCCCTTCGACCTCTCGCGCCTCCGCCCTTCGACCTCTCGCGCCTCCGCCCTTCGACCTCTCGCGCCTCCGCCCTTCGACCTCTCGCGCCTCCGCCCTTCGACCTCTCGCGCCTCCGCCCTTCGACCTCTCGCGCCTCCGCCCTTCGACCTCTCGCGCCTCCGCCCTTCGACCTCTCGCGCCTCCGCCCTTCGACCTCTCGCGCCTCCGCCCTTCGACCTCTCGCGCCTCCGCCCTTCGACCTCTCGCGCCTCCGCCCTTCGACCTCTCGCGCCTCCGCCCTTCGACCTCTCGCGCCTCCGCCCTTCGACCTCTCGCGCCTCCGCCCTTCGACCTCTCGCGCCTCCGCCCTTCGACCTCTCGCGCCTCCGCCCTTCGACCTCTCGCGCCTCCGCCCTTCGACCTCTCGCGCCTCCGCCCTTCGACCTCTCGCGCCTCCGCCCTTCGACCTCTCGCGCCTCCGCCCTTCGACCTCTCGCGCCTCCGCCCTTCGACCTCTCGCGCCTCCGCCCTTCGACCTCTCGCGCCTCCGCCCTTCGACCTCTCGCGCCTCCGCCCTTCGACCTCTCGCGCCTCCGCCCTTCGACCTCTCGCGCCTCCGCCCTTCGACCTCTCGCGCCTCCGCCCTTCGACCTCTCGCGCCTCCGCCCTTCGACCTCTCGCGCCTCCGCCCTTCGACCTCTCGCGCCTCCGCCCTTCGACCTCTCGCGCCTCCGCCCTTCGACCTCTCGCGCCTCCGCCCTTCGACCTCTCGCGCCTCCGCCCTTCGACCTCTCGCGCCTCCGCCCTTCGACCTCTCGCGCCTCCGCCCTTCGACCTCTCGCGCCTCCGCCCTTCGACCTCTCGCGCCTCCGCCCTTCGACCTCTCGCGCCTCCGCCCTTCGACCTCTCGCGCCTCCGCCCTTCGACCTCTCGCGCCTCCGCCCTTCGACCTCTCGCGCCTCCGCCCTTCGACCTCTCGCGCCTCCGCCCTTCGACCTCTCGCGCCTCCGCCCTTCGACCTCTCGCGCCTCCGCCCTTCGACCTCTCGCGCCTCCGCCCTTCGACCTCTCGCGCCTCCGCCCTTCGACCTCTCGCGCCTCCGCCCTTCGACCTCTCGCGCCTCCGCCCTTCGACCTCTCGCGCCTCCGCCCTTCGACCTCTCGCGCCTCCGCCCTTCGACCTCTCGCGCCTCCGCCCTTCGACCTCTCGCGCCTCCGCCCTTCGACCTCTCGCGCCTCCGCCCTTCGACCTCTCGCGCCTCCGCCCTTCGACCTCTCGCGCCTCCGCCCTTCGACCTCTCGCGCCTCCGCCCTTCGACCTCTCGCGCCTCCGCCCTTCGACCTCTCGCGCCTCCGCCCTTCGACCTCTCGCGCCTCCGCCCTTCGACCTCTCGCGCCTCCGCCCTTCGACCTCTCGCGCCTCCGCCCTTCGACCTCTCGCGCCTCCGCCCTTCGACCTCTCGCGCCTCCGCCCTTCGACCTCTCGCGCCTCCGCCCTTCGACCTCTCGCGCCTCCGCCCTTCGACCTCTCGCGCCTCCGCCCTTCGACCTCTCGCGCCTCCGCCCTTCGACCTCTCGCGCCTCCGCCCTTCGACCTCTCGCGCCTCCGCCCTTCGACCTCTCGCGCCTCCGCCCTTCGACCTCTCGCGCCTCCGCCCTTCGACCTCTCGCGCCTCCGCCCTTCGACCTCTCGCGCCTCCGCCCTTCGACCTCTCGCGCCTCCGCCCTTCGACCTCTCGCGCCTCCGCCCTTCGACCTCTCGCGCCTCCGCCCTTCGACCTCTCGCGCCTCCGCCCTTCGACCTCTCGCGCCTCCGCCCTTCGACCTCTCGCGCCTCCGCCCTTCGACCTCTCGCGCCTCCGCCCTTCGACCTCTCGCGCCTCCGCCCTTCGACCTCTCGCGCCTCCGCCCTTCGACCTCTCGCGCCTCCGCCCTTCGACCTCTCGCGCCTCCGCCCTTCGACCTCTCGCGCCTCCGCCCTTCGACCTCTCGCGCCTCCGCCCTTCGACCTCTCGCGCCTCCGCCCTTCGACCTCTCGCGCCTCCGCCCTTCGACCTCTCGCGCCTCCGCCCTTCGACCTCTCGCGCCTCCGCCCTTCGACCTCTCGCGCCTCCGCCCTCCGACCTCTCGCGCCTCCGCCCTCCGACCTCTCGCGCCTCCGACCTCTCGCGCCTCCGCCCTCCGACCTCTCGCGCCTCCGCCCTCCGACCTCTCGCGCCTCCGCCCTCCGACCTCTCGCGCCTCCGCCCTCCGACCTCTCGCGCCTCCGCCCTCCGACCTCTCGCGCCTCCGCCCTCCGACCTCTCGCGCCTCCGCCCTCCGGCCTCTCGCGCCCCTCCGCCCTCCGGCCTCTCGCGCCTCCGCCCTCCGGCCTCTCGCGCCTCCGCCCTCCGGCCTCTCGCGCCCCTCCGCCCTCCGGCCTCTCGCGCCCCTCCGCCCTCCGGCCTCTCGCGCCCCTCCGCCCTCCGGCCTCTCGCGCCCCTCCGCCCTCCGGCCTCTCGCGCCCCCTCCGCCCACCCGGCCTCTCGCGCCCCTCCGCCCTCCGGCCTCTCGCGCCCCTCCGCCCTCCGGCCTCTCGCGCCCCTCCGCCCTCCGGCCTCTCGCGCCCCTCCGCCCTCCGGCCTCTCGCGCCCCTCCGCCCTCCGGCCTCTCGCGCCCCTCCGCCCTCCGGCCTCTCGCGCCTCCGCCCTCCGGCCTCTCGCGCCCCTCCGCCCTCCGGCCTCTCGCGCCCCTCCGCCCTCCGGCCTCTCGCGCCCCTCCGCCCTCCGGCCTCTCGCGCCCCTCCGCCCTCCGGCCTCTCGCGCCCCTCCGCCCTCCGGCCTCTCGCGCCCCTCCGCCCTCCGGCCTCTCGCGCCCCTCCGCCCTCCGGCCTCTCGCGCCCCTCCGCCCTCCGGCCTCTCGCGCCTCCGGCCTCTCGCGCCTCCGCCCTCCGGCCTCTCGCGCCCCTCCGCCCTCCGGCCTCTCGCGCCCCTCCGCCCTCCGGCCTCTCGCGCCCCTCCGCCCTCCGGCCTCTCGCGCCCCCTCCGCCCTCCGGCCTCTCGCGCCCCTCCGCCCTCCGGCCTCTCGCGCCCCTCCGCCCTCCGGCCTCTCGCGCCCCTCCGCCCTCCGGCCTCTCGCGCCCCTCCGCCCTCCGGCCTCTCGCGCCCCTCCGCCCTCCGGCCTCTCGCGCCCCTCCGCCCTCCCGGCCTCTCGCGCCCCTCCGCCCTCCGGCCTCTCGCGCCCCTCCGCCCTCCGGCCTCTCGCGCCCCTCCGCCCTCCGGCCTCTCGCGCCCCTCCGCCCTCCGGCCTCTCGCGCCCCTCCGCCCTCCGGCCTCTCGCGCCCCTCCGCCCTCCGGCCTCTCGCGCCCCTCCGCCCTCCGGCCTCTCGCGCCCCTCCGCCCTCCGGCCTCTCGCGCCCCTCCGCCTCCGGCCTCTCGCGCCTCCGCCCTCCGGCCTCTCGCGCCTCCGGCCTCTCGCGCCCCTCCGCCCTCCGGCCTCTCGCGCCCCTCCGCCCTCCGGCCTCTCGCGCCCCTCCGCCCTCCGGCCTCTCGCGCCCCTCCGCCCTCCGGCCTCTCGCGCCCCTCCGCCCTCCGGCCTCTCGCGCCCCTCCGCCCTCCGGCCTCTCGCGCCCCTCCGCCCTCGCGCCCCTCCGCCCTCCGGCCTCTCGCGCCCCTCCGCCCTCCGGCCTCTCGCGCCCCTCCGCCCTCCGGCCTCTCGCGCCCCTCCGCCCTCCGGCCTCTCGCGCCCCTCCGCCCTCCGGCCTCTCGCGCCCCTCCGCCCTCCGGCCTCTCGCGCCCCTCCGCCCTCCGGCCTCTCGCGCCCCTCCGCCCTCCGGCCTCTCGCGCCCCTCCGCCCTCCGGCCTCTCGCGCCCCTCCGCCCTCCGGCCTCTCGCGCCCCTCCGCCCTCCGGCCTCTCGCGCCCCTCCGCCCTCCGGCCTCTCGCGCCCCTCCGCCCTCCGGCCTCTCGCGCCCCTCCGCCCTCCGGCCTCTCGCGCCCCTCCGCCCTCCGGCCTCTCGCGCCCCTCCGCCCTCCGGCCTCTCGCGCCCCTCCGCCCTCCGGCCTCTCGCGCCCCTCCGCCCTCCGGCCTCTCGCGCCCCTCCGCCCTCCGGCCTCTCGCGCCCCTCCGCCCTCCGGCCTCTCGCGCCCCTCCGCCCTCCGGCCTCTCGCGCCCCCTCCGCCCTCCGGCCTCTCGCGCCCCTCCGCCCTCCGGCCTCTCGCGCCCCTCCGCCCTCCGGCCTCTCGCGCCCCTCCGCCCTCCGGCCTCTCGCGCCCCTCCGCCCTCCGGCCTCTCGCGCCCCTCCGCCCTCCGGCCTCTCGCGCCCCCTCCGCCCTCCGGCCTCTCGCGCCCTCCGCCCTCCGGCCTCTCGCGCCCCTCCGCCCTCCGGCCTCTCGCGCCCCCTCCGCCCTCCGGCCTCTCGCGCCCTCCGCCCTCCGGCCTCTCGCGCCCCTCCGCCCTCCGGCCTCTCGCGCCCCTCCGCCCTCCGGCCTCTCGCGCCCCTCCGCCCTCCGGCCTCTCGCGCCCCTCCGCCCTCCGGCCTCTCGCGCCCCTCCGCCCTCCGGCCTCTCGCGCCCCTCCGCCCTCCGGCCTCTCGCGCCCCCTCCGCCCTCCGGCCTCTCGCGCCCCTCCGCCCTCCGGCCTCTCGCGCCCCTCCGCCCTCCGGCCTCTCGCGCCCCTCCGCCCTCCGGCCTCTCGCGCCCCTCCGCCCTCCGGCCTCTCGCGCCCCTCCGCCCTCCGGCCTCTCGCGCCCCCCTCCGCCCTCCGGCCTCTCGCGCCCCTCCGCCCTCCGGCCTCTCGCGCCCCTCCGCCCTCCGGCCTCTCGCGCCCCTCCGCCCTCCGGCCTCTCGCGCCCCTCCGCCCTCCGGCCTCTCGCGCCCCTCCGCCCTCCGGCCTCTCGCGCCCCTCCGCCCTCCGGCCTCTCGCGCCCCTCCGCCCTCCGGCCTCTCGCGCCCCTCCGCCCTCCGGCCTCTCGCGCCCCTCCGCCCTCCGGCCTCTCGCGCCCCTCCGCCCTCCGGCCTCTCGCGCCCCTCCGCCCTCCGGCCTCTCGCGCCCCTCCGCCCTCCGGCCTCTCGCGCCCCTCCGCCCTCCGGCCTCTCGCGCCCCTCCGCCCTCCGGCCTCTCGCGCCCCTCCGCCCTCCGGCCTCTCGCGCCCCTCCGCCCTCCGGCCTCTCGCGCCCCTCCGCCCTCCGGCCTCTCGCGCCCCTCCGCCCTCCGGCCTCTCGCGCCCCTCCGCCCTCCGGCCTCTCGCGCCCCTCCGCCCTCCGGCCTCTCGCGCCCCTCCGCCCTCCGGCCTCTCGCGCCCCTCCGCCCTCCGGCCTCTCGCGCCCCTCCGGCCTCCGGCCTCTCGCGCCCCTCCGCCCTCCGGCCTCTCGCGCCCCTCCGCCCTCCGGCCTCTCGCGCCCCCTCCGCCCTCCGGCCTCTCGCGCCCCTCCGCCCTCCGGCCTCCCGCGCCCCTCCGCCCTCCGGCCTCTCGCGCCCCTCCGCCCTCCGGCCTCTCGCGCCCCTCCGCCCTCCGGCCTCTCGCGCCCCTCCGCCCTCCGGCCTCTCGCGCCCCTCCGCCCTCCGGCCTCTCGCGCCCCTCCGCCCTCCGGCCTCTCGCGCCCCTCCGCCCTCCGGCCTCTCGCGCCCCTCCGCCCTCCCGGCCTCTCGCGCCCCTCCGCCCTCCGGCCTCTCGCGCCCCTCCGCCCTCCGGCCCTCTCGCGCCCCTCCGCCCTCCGGCCTCTCGCGCCCCTCCGCCCTCCGGCCTCTCGCGCCCCTCCGCCCTCCGGCCTCTCGCGCCCCTCCGCCCTCCGGCCTCTCGCGCCCCTCCGCCCTCCGGCCTCTCGCGCCCCTCCGCCCTCCGGCCTCTCGCGCCCCTCCGCCCTCCGGCCTCTCGCGCCCCTCCGCCCTCCGGCCTCTCGCGCCCCTCCGCCCTCCGGCCTCTCGCGCCCCTCCGCCCTCCGGCCTCTCGCGCCCCTCCGCCCTCCGGCCTCTCGCGCCCCTCCGCCCTCCGGCCTCTCGCGCCCCTCCGCCCTCCGGCCTCTCGCGCCCCTCCGCCCTCCGGCCTCTCGCGCCCCTCCGCCCTCCGGCCTCTCGCGCCCCTCCGCCCTCCGGCCTCTCGCGCCCCTCCGCCCTCCGGCCTCTCGCGCCCCTCCGCCCTCCGGCCTCTCGCGCCCCTCCGCCCTCCGGCCTCTCGCGCCCCTCCGCCCTCCGGCCTCTCGCGCCCCTCCGCCCTCCGGCCTCTCGCGCCCCTCCGCCCTCCGGCCTCTCGCGCCCCTCCGCCCTCCGGCCTCTCGCGCCCCTCCGCCCTCCGGCCTCTCGCGCCCCTCCGCCCTCCGGCCTCTCGCGCCCCTCCGCCCTCCGGCCTCTCGCGCCCCTCCGCCCTCCGGCCTCTCGCGCCCCTCCGCCCTCCGGCCTCTCGCGCCCCTCCGCCCTCCGGCCTCTCGCGCCCCTCCGCCCTCCGGCCTCTCGCGCCCCTCCGCCCTCCGGCCTCTCGCGCCCCTCCGCCCTCCGGCCTCTCGCGCCCCTCCGCCCTCCGGCCTCTCGCGCCCCTCCGCCCTCCGGCCTCTCGCGCCCCTCCGCCCTCCGGCCTCTCGCGCCCCTCCGCCCTCCGGCCTCTCGCGCCCCTCCGCCCTCCGGCCTCTCGCGCCCCTCCGCCCTCCGGCCTCTCGCGCCCCTCCGCCCTCCGGCCTCTCGCGCCCCTCCGCCCTCCGGCCTCTCGCGCCCCTCCGCCCTCCGGCCTCTCGCGCCCCTCCGCCCTCCGGCCTCTCGCGCCCCTCCGCCCTCCGGCCTCTCGCGCCCCTCCGCCCTCCGGCCTCTCGCGCCCCTCCGCCCTCCGGCCTCTCGCGCCCCTCCGCCCTCCGGCCTCTCGCGCCCCTCCGCCCTCCGGCCTCTCGCGCCCCTCCGCCCTCCGGCCTCTCGCGCCCCTCCGCCCTCCGGCCTCTCGCGCCCCCTCCGCCCTCCGGCCTCTCGCGCCCCTCCGCCCTCCGGCCTCTCGCGCCCCTCCGCCCTCCGGCCTCTCGCGCCCCTCCGCCCCTCCGGCCTCTCGCGCCCCTCCGCCCTCCGGCCTCTCGCGCCCCTCCGCCCTCCGGCCTCTCGCGCCCCTCCGCCCTCCGGCCTCTCGCGCCCCTCCGCCCTCCGGCCTCTCGCGCCCCCTCCGCCCTCCGGCCTCTCGCGCCCCTCCGCCCTCCGGCCTCTCGCGCCCCTCCGCCCTCCGGCCTCTCGCGCCCCTCCGCCCTCCGGCCTCTCGCGCCCCTCCGCCCTCCGGCCTCTCGCGCCCCTCCGCCCTCCGGCCTCTCGCGCCCCTCCGCCCCTCCGGCCTCTCGCGCCCCTCCGCCCTCCGGCCTCTCGCGCCCCTCCGCCCTCCGGCCTCTCGCGCCCCTCCGCCCTCCGGCCTCTCGCGCCCCTCCGCCCTCCGGCCTCTCGCGCCCCTCCGCCCTCCGGCCTCTCGCGCCCCTCCGCCCTCCGGCCTCTCGCGCCCCTCCGCCCTCCGGCCTCTCGCGCCCCTCCGCCCTCCGGCCTCTCGCGCCCCTCCGCCCTCCGGCCTCTCGCGCCCCTCCGCCCTCCGGCCTCTCGCGCCCCTCCGCCCTCCGGCCTCTCGCGCCCCTCCGCCCTCCGGCCTCTCGCGCCCCTCCGCCCTCCGGCCTCTCGCGCCCCTCCGCCCTCCGGCCTCTCGCGCCCCTCCGCCCTCCGGCCTCTCGCGCCCCTCCGCCCTCCGGCCTCTCGCGCCCCTCCGCCCTCCGGCCTCTCGCGCCCCTCCGCCCTCCCGCCTCTCGCGCCCCTCCCCCTCCGCCTCTCGCGCCCCTCCGCCCTCCCGCCTCTCGCGCCCCTCCGCCCTCCCGCCCCTCGCGCCCCGACCTCCCGCCCCTTCGACCTCCCGCCCCTCGCCCCCCGACCTCCCGCCCCTTCGACCTCCCGCCCCTCGCCCCCCGACCTCTCGCCCCTCCGACCTCTCGCCCCTCCGCCCTCCGACCTCTCGCGCCTCCGCCCTCCGACCTCTCGCCCCTCCGCCCTCTCTCCTGAGAGGGGAGGAGAGGACGACAGTTGTTGGGAGCACTGACTGACATTCAGCTCCTCCAGCCTGTCCCACCATTCAATTAGATCAGGGCTGGTCTGTATCTTAACTCCATCTACCCGCCTTGGCTCTGTAACCCATAATACCCTTACCCAACAAAAACCTATCAATCTCAGACTTGAAATTTTCAATTGACCCCCGGCCTCAACAGCTTTTTGGGGGGGAGAGTTTCAGATTTCTGCCACCCTTTGTGTGAAGAAGTGCTTCCTGACATCACCCTTGAACGGCCTAGCTCTAATTTTAAAGTTATGCCTCCTTGTTCTTGACTCTCTATCTACCCTATCAACTCCTTTTAATCATCTTAAACACCTTGATTAGATCACACCCTAATCTTCTGGGGACACTTGAGTTGGTTTTAAATGCCTGTGGGTGGTCCTCTATTCAGTGATCGCTGCTGACTATTCGGATTGAATAGCCTACCACTGTTGGCTGCTGTCTTCAGACTAGGGGACGAAGCACGTGAGAACGATGGGCACGTGAGAACGATGGGCACCTGAGTGAGATGGTGGGGATGGTACTGATTGCTCATGAAACCGTACCCCAAGATACTTTGGGGGGAAGGTGGAGTAGGAGTGTATTACAAGGCAAGACCTGCGGCCCACCACCACCTACTCGAAGGCAACTAGGGATGGGCAATAAATGCTGGCCTTGCCAGTGACGCCCACATCCCATAAACGAATAATTAAAAAAAAAAAAGACCCACCTCGGTGATAAGATATTGATGAAACCGCTCTTGGGTTTCATGTAGTCATCTCTCCCCTCCGCCCCCAGGAATGAGAGGGCCATAATCTTAATCTTTGAGCCAGGCCATTTAGGAGGGAAATCAGGAAGCACTTTTTCGGCACTAAGGTCAGTAGAAATCTGAAACACTGCTCTCTCCAGCCACCCCCCCCCCCGCCCCCAAAAGGGGGATAATTGGAGCTTTCAAGACTGAAATCGCGAAATTATTGATGGGTAAAGGGGAGTTAAGGGACATGCGGAGCTCAGGCGGGTCAATGGGGTTGAGGTATAGATCAGCCATGATCGAATTGGATGGCAGAGCAGGCTGGAGGGGCTGAATGGCCTCTTCCTGTGTGTTGTACTGCGTGGCAACACTTTGATTTAGCTGTGATCCTATAAATTGGAGTCAAATAACGCTGCAGTAACGGCTCTTGTGTCAGAGCTGCAGTTTAAAGGAAATCGGGATCCAGTTCCCCTCTGGGTATTATGGCAGCGTTTGACATGGGAAGAGATATTCTGACATTTGAACAATAACTCTACATTACTTGCTCAGCACCAATAAATGACCCAGTCAGACACAAAGAGCAATAGCTGAATTGCAGTGTTTGGGAGCATCTTTGCACAGTTAAAGGTGTGAGGGATATCGGCGTGGGGACTGCAACTCCGTTCCACCAAGCACAGCACGGCCAGAAGCGAAGCAAAGCTCCTGCACTGCCCCAATAACACGCCCTAGCTCCCGCCTCGACCTCACTATCCCGGCCGAACTGTGTCCTGCTCCGGCTCTCCAGTGCTCTCGGATGACGCGCAGCGCCGGGGGATGAGCGCACCAGGAGCTAGGGCGGGCTCTGGTTTCATGTCAAACCTTTACAGTCAGCTGGCAGACGCTGTCACCCCATCAGATTGGCTGGGTATGCACCCCAGTCTAAGCGACAGGACAGATTACAAAGTCACTGCACCACCTCGACCGTGGTAACTTGTTGAAAAGCAGTGTTGTTCCCCCACACCCACTCCAGACAATAAGGGTGTAGCAAGAGTGTAATTTAATGCCATTACACTAGAGGCCGGTATTTAAAAAGCCCTCGAATTGCAGTCCATGTTTGAGTGGTTATCCTGCCTTGTTTAATCTTTTCCCCCCTCTGGCGAATCCCTGCTTGCTGCATGTTTTCCTTTGAACTTACTGCAACATTTGCGTCTGCTCCACGGTCCGATTAGTACTCACTATCGCTTGTCTCTGCCTTTCTAAAGGTTCCGCTCGAAGTACCACCCGGACGAAGCTGGGAAACGCAAGCAGGAGGCTGACTATGGCCTGCGCACACGGCTCAGTGTATACTGCTATCTGATGGAGCACGGCTGGTTCGACGGCCTCTCACTCGACATCGATAAAGCCAATATCATCATGAAGGCATTAGACGCTGGTAATTGTTGTTTGTTATCTTGCCGTCTTTCTCGTTCTCTCTGATCTTCCCAATCAGTTCCATATTCAACGTGGACTCACAGCAGAAAGCCGCATCTAATTTGGGTTAGAAAGGCCTGCTTATTCACAAAGGACTGGTGATCGAAATGGAGTCCCACTCCAGAGACTTCAGTGCAAATTCCAGGCTGACACTCCCCGTGCCAGTACTGAGGGAGCGCTGCACTGTCGGAGGGTCAGTACTGAGGGAGCGCCGCACTGTCGGAGGGGTCAGGACTGAGGGAGCGCTGCACTGTCGGAGGGTCAGTACTGAGGGAGCGCTGCACTGTCGGAGGGGTCAGGACTGAGGGAGCGCCGCACTGTCGGAGGGGTCAATACTGAGGGAGCGCTGCACTGTCGGAGGGGTCAATACTGAGGGAGCGCTGCACTGTCGGAGGGGTCAGGACTGAGGGAGCGCTGCACTGTCGGAGGGGCAGTACTGAGGGAGCGCCGCACTGTCGGAGGGGCAGTACTGAGGGAGTGCCGCACTGTCGGAGGGGCAGTACTAAGGGAGCACTGCATTGTCGGAGGTGCTGTCTTTCGGATGAGACGTTAAACCAAGGCCCCGTCTGCTCTCTCAGGCGGACGTAAAAGATCCCACGGTCACTATTTCGAAGAAGAGCCGGGGAGTTCTCCCCGGTGTCCTGGGGCCAATATTTATCCCTCAATCAACATCACTAAAACAGATTATCAGGTTATTATCACATTGCTGTTTGTGGGAGCTTGCTGTGTGCAAATTGGCTGCCTCGTTTCCTACATTACAACAGTGACTATAATTCAAAAATACTTCACTGGCTGTGAAGCACTTTGGGACGTCCTGAGGTGGTGAAAAGCGCTGGAGAAAGTCAATTTCATTTTACCCCGTGACCCCAGCCCAGGGATATTGAGGTAACCCAGATGAGAGTAGTTTCTAATTTTACTGATGTAAGCAGTGGATGCGAGCGCCTCCGATCGCGCCCACTTTACAATAAACCTCTCCCCGCTCTCTCCCACTGGCAGCTGTCATAAAGATGGAGGGTGGAACGGAAATCGACGTGAAAATTCTGGAGCTGGAGGACGAGGAGGAAAAGACGGAAAAACTGGAGCTGGCAAAGAAGGAAGAGGTGCGGATCTTGGACAATGACAGGAAGACGGTGGAGAAAGAGAAGGAAGAGAAAGACGAAGACATCAAAAAGGTAATCGCGTTCTCATTATTCCTGGTGATGGAAGGCTTGACTTGAAACACAACAAAGTAATTGCTCTAAAATGCAAGGTGCCGTTCTGCCCCTCTGTCCCTGGTTTATTGATGTAATGTTAACTAGGTGGCGCATGGCTCAGTGGGCAGCACTCTCGCCTCTGAGTCAGAAGGTCGTGGCTTCAAGTCCCACTCCAGAGACTTGAGCCCATAATCCAGGCCGACACTCTTCAGTGCAATACTGAGGGAGCGCCGCACTGTCGGAGGGGCAGCACTGTCGGAAGGGCAGTACTGAGGGAGCGTGGCACTGTCGGAGGGGCAGTACTGAGGGAGCGCTGCACTGTCAGAGGGGCAGTACTGAGGGAGCGCCGCACTGTCGGAGGGGCAGCACTGTCGGAGGGGCAGTACTGAGGGAGTGCCGCACTGTCGGAGGGGCAGTACTGTCGGAGGGGCAGTACTGAGGGAGCGCGGCACTGTCGGAGGGGCAGCACTGAGGGAGCGCGGCACTGTTGGAGGGGCAGTACTGAGGGAGTGCCGCACTGTCGGAGGGGCAGTACTGAGGGAGCGCCGCACTGTCGGAGGGGCAGTACTGAGGGAGTGCTGCACTGTCGGAGGGGCAGTACTGAGGGAGTGCCGCACTGTCGGAGGGGCAGTACTGAGGGAGCGCCGCACTGTCGGAGGGGCAGTACTGAGGGAGTGCTGCACTGTCGGAGGGGCAGTACTGAGGGAGTGCCGCACTGTCGGAGGGGCAGTACTGAGGGAGCGCCGCACTGTCGGAGGGGCAGTACTGAGGGAGCGCGGCACTGTCGGAGGGGCAGTACTGAGGGAGCGCTGCACTGTAGGAGGTGCCGTCTTTCGGATGAGATGTAAAACCAAGGCCGCGTCTGCCCTCAGGTGGACGTAAAAGATCCCACGGCCACTATTTCGAAGAAGAGCAGGGGAGTTCTATATTTATACCACCTCCAATACCTAAAAACAGATGATCTGATCATTATCACATTGCTGGTAGTGGGAGCTTGCTGTGCGCAAATTGTCCCCCAGCACTCTGAACCTGCACGTGTGCATGATCGACGTGTTTAAGAAGTGTGCGTTTAACTGGCGTGCAATGAAGTGGGCTTCACTCTGTGTAAATTGGTTTCCTTCCCCACCCAGGCAGAAAACAGTGAGCAGGCAGAAGAGGAGAAGGTGCAGCAGGACAAAGAAGACAACAAATCAAAAGAGTTGCCGGAGGAGGAGGATGACGACAAGGGCGAAGAGGGGGAAGAGAAGGATGAGGTTGAACAGTGTGAGCCAGCCAAGGAGAGCCCCGTGCCTGTGAAGGTGGTTTGTTCAGTTATTGCTGTCCTCTTGGCGTGCTGTGCGTGTCACGAACCCACTGCTACTTGGCCAGCTGTCGTCTCACTGTTTACAATTAAACGCTTACTTGGGCGGGGGTGTGTGGGTGGAGGTTCCATTGAGGAACGAGCAAAGCCCTGACACCCTGCATCCCCCACAGGCACTGAGTTTGCTGGGATTCTGCACGAGACCAAACGGCAACATCACAGCCTAGCTCAGCCCCTTTCTCGTCCAGAATCTAGTCGACGAGTTTTGAAGCGGTCGCTGGATAGCGATCAGGAGCAGAGGACCCCAGCTGATTCTGTCCCACCCTAGCCTGGGTCACTGCCATCCCAACCGAGCTCTACTTACTGAGCAGATGTAGGAACAGGAGGAGGGCCATTCAGCCCCTCGAGCCTGTTACACAGGAACAGGAGGAGGTCATTCAGCCCCTCGAGCCTGTTGCACAGGAACAGGAGGAGGCCATTCAGCCCCTCGAGCCTGTTACACGGGAACAGGAGGAGGCCGTTCAGCCCCTCGAGCCTGTTGCACAGGAACAGGAGGAGGCCGTTCAGCCCCTCGAGCCTGTTACACGGGAACAGGAGGAGGCCGTTCAGCCCCTCGAGCCTGTTGCACAGGAACAGGAAGCCAGTCAGCCCCCTCGAGCCTGTTACACAGGAACAGGAGGAGGCCATTCAGCCCCTCGAGCCTGTAACACAGGAACAGGAGGAGGCCATTCAGCCCCTCGAGCCTGTTACACAGGAACAGGAGGAGGCCATTCAGCCCCTCGAGCCTGTTACACGGGAACAGGAGGAGGCCGTTCAGCCCCCTCGAGCCTGTTACACGGGAACAGGAGGAGGCCGTTCAGCCCCCTCGAGCCTGTTACACAGGAACAGGAGCAGGCCGTTCAGCCCCCTCGAGCCTGTTACACGGGAACAGGAGCAGGCCGTTCAGCCCCCTCGAGCCTGTTACACGGGAACAGGAGGAGGCCGTTCAGCCCCCTCGAGCCTGTTACACGGGAACAGCAGCAGGCCGTTCAGCCCCCTCTAGCCTGTTACACAGGAACAGTAGCAGGCCGTTCAGCCCCCTCCAGCCTGTTACACAGGAACAGGAGGTGGCCGTTCAGCCCCTTGAGCCTGTTACACAGGAACAGGAGGAGACCATTCAGCCCCTCCAGCCTGTTACACAGGAACAGGAGGAGGCCATTCAGCCCCTCGAGCCTGTTACACAGGAACAGGAGGAGGCCCATTCAGCCCCCTCTAGCCTGTTACACAGGAACAGGAGGAGGCCGTTCAGCCCCCTCTAGCCTATTACACGGGAACAGGAGGAGGCCCATTCAGCCCCTCTAGCCTATTACACGGGAACAGTAGCAGGCCCATTCAGATCCTCGAGCCTGTTACACGGGAACAGGAGGAGGCCATTCAGCCCCTCCAGCCTATTACACGGTAACAGGAGGAGTCCCATTCAGCCCCTCGAGCCTGTTCCGCCATCCAGTGAGATCATGGCTGATCTGCGACTTAACTCCATCCACCCACCATGGCTCCATATCTCTTAATACCCTTGGCCAGCAAAAATCTCAGATTTAAAATGATTAATTTAGCTAGCAGCTGCTGCTTTTGGTGGGAGAGAGTTCCACACTTTTATGACCCTTTGCGTGGAGACGTGTTTCCGAACTTCTCTCCTGAACGGCCCGGCTCTGATTTTAAGGTGATGTCCCCTTGTCCTAGACTCCCCCCCCCACCCCAACCACCCACCAGTGGAAAAGGTTTTCTATCTACCCTATCAATTCCTCAAATCAAATCACCCCTTAAACTACTGTATTCCACTGAGGACCGTGCCCGATACCTTTTTGGTGGTGCATTACTGCCCTTAACCAGCTGCGCCATCGGTTGCAGAGCAGCCTCAAGCTCCGTGGAGCATCAGCAAGCTGCTTTGACTGCCAGGGTTTGATGTGGGATGGTGGCTTGCCGAGTGACGACTTTTCCCCTGCACTTTTCAGGCCGGGAAGAAGCGAAAGAGGAAGCACAGCGGCGACGATAGTTACGATGAGGATGAGGCTACGGCCTCCGACTCGGAATCTGAGCCCGAAGTAGTCCCGCCAGAGGCGGAAAGAACAGAGGAAGAGGACTCAGGTACTGTAAGGATTTAGGTCATGACAATGGAGCGATAAGGCGGTTCAGTGTTTCTGCTCTGAGGGTTGGAGAGAGAAGCGTTGGGGCGGCCAACGAAGATTCACCAGGCTGATACCTGGGATGGCAGGAATGACATATGAGGAGAGATTGGGTCGATTGGGCTTATACTCGCTGGAGTTTAGAAGAATGAGAGGGGATCTCATCGAAACATATAAAATTCTGATAGGTCTGGACAAACTAGATGCAGGAAGAATGTTCCCGATGGTCGGAGAGTCCAGAACCAGGGGTCATAATCTAAGGATAAGGGGTAAGCCGTTTCGGACAGAAATGAGGGGGAATTTCTTCACCCAGAGAGTGGTGAACCTGTGGAATTCTCTGCCACAGAAGGTAGTTGAGGCCAAGTCATTAAATATATTCAAGAATGAGTTAGATATATTTCATAAAGCTAAAGGTATCAAGGGATATGGGGAGAAGGCAGGTACAGGGTACTGAGTTTGGATGATCAGCCATGATCTCATCGAATGGCGGATCAGGCTCGAGGGACCGAATGGCCTACTCCTGCTCCTATCTTCTATGTTGAGTGCCCCAAGTAATAGACTTTGGGTGTATTTAACCCGTCCGCGCCCCCAAAGTATCCTCGGGGATCGACATTCAGATTCCTTCACTTTTAAGTCTCATACTTGTGAACAGCCCCAGTCATTAAACTCCCAGTGCCATATCCTTTTTGCTCTTCATCCTTCCTGTGCCGAAATCAATGCCTCTGCTGGTAGGGGCGGTGAGTAATTGAGCCACACAGACGTGGAAATCACAGGGGGTACGGTACGCTAGCCTAGCCACAGTGTAGTGGGTTTCACGCCACAGTGTAGTGGGTTTCACGCCACAGTGTAGTGGGTTTCACGCCACAGTGTAGTGGGTTTCACGCCACATGCAACACCCCGCAAGTTGCCCAGCAATCACTGAGCAAACCGCCCTCACAGGGCCGGGGCTCTCCTTTCTCCTCCTCGGGCAACTCCTTGATTTACCTTCACCGTTGTCCTGCTGAAACTTCTCTGCTAACTGTTTTCTCCCTGGGGTAAGACGAGCTCCCCAGAGGTCGTGAGTTCAAACCCCACCAGGGCGAGTTATGGAATTGAGTTCAGCAAATCCGGTAATCTGTGGGGGGGTGGGGGGGCGGTGGTGGAATAACCACGAAACCTGCCAGATTGTCGTTTAAAAAAAAAATCCCAACTGGTTCACGAATGTCCCTTTAGGGAAGGAAAGCTGCCAGTCGTCCTTGCCCGGTCTGGCCTACACATGACTCCCGTCCCACACTACGCAGCCGACTCTTAATGCTCTGGGGACACGTAAGGATCCGTAGTAAATACTGCCTCGCCAGCGTCGCAAGAGCAAATAGAAATAAGATCAAGACTCGCCGCGTGGTGTCCGAATAAAAGTCCCAGGACCTCGAGTCTGTCAAACGCTTCAACTCTCCTCAGTTATCGCCTCCCCCCTCAATCTTCCACAATCCAAGCCTTACTTTGGCAGCATTTCTAAATTTAAAAACAACTGTTCAGAAATAACGGGTGGGCTTGGGTTCGGCAGCCTGAGGTCTGAATGACCATAGGAACTGGAAGGAACTTTGAACAAACTTGGAAAGTGAATCGTCATGTTTCAGTATCTTTGGACCCTCCACAGAAAGGAGCTGTTGTGTTTTTAAAGCATAGTATATTTTTAAACACACACTTAAAAAAGACACGGAGACAGTTGATTGGTTAAAATGCAAAAGAGTTGAGCTTTAATGTTCTTTTCCCCCGAAGACTGCAACCAATAAGAAATTAATTAGCCTCTCTCCGAAATCGATAAACCCCTCACACCCATTGTGTTGGGAAGTCTCTGGTTCTTTTCTGGCTCTGAACAGAGGGAGTTTTATTTTTAAATGGAGATGGACAAAGCAAAGGCTGTGTGAAGGTTAGAATGCAGGAGGGTATGTAGAAGCTACTTTAAGTCAAAGAAGCCGACCCACTGATGTGGGGTTGCGTGGCCTATTCATTATTTTGTATTCTTGACACGAAAACAAACTGCTGTTGGCACTGAGTGAGCCCGATCATAACCTGGTGCTCTTTATGTTCCTGTGTTGTGGAATAAAGCAACTTAACGATTCTAATCTGGCCTTGCCTTGCCTCATCGTGTTTCCTCAGTCCGCTTAAGAAACTGAAGATGCACATGTTCAAAAGTCTTAAGTATCCAGTTCAGAAGACATGGGGATCCTATTGTTGCCCCCCTGGTTTATGCGAGACTCTAGTTAGATATCAGGCAGTACAGGCAAACCCCTAAACACAAGACTCACAGGACTGACCAGCATCTCTC
Organism: Squalus acanthias; assembly: GCA_030390025.1. Taxonomy (NCBI): domain Eukaryota; kingdom Metazoa; phylum Chordata; class Chondrichthyes; order Squaliformes; family Squalidae; genus Squalus; species Squalus acanthias. The sequence continues at coordinate 3,671,305 of JASTWF010000037.1, read as the reverse complement.
CCCAAACCAGGACCACCTGCTCCCTTTCCCTCTCTCCCCAAACCAGGACCGCCTGCTCCCTTTCCCACTCCTCAAACCAGGACCACCTGCTCCCTTTCCCTCGCTCCCCAAACCAGGACCGCCTGCTCCCTTTCCCACTCCTCAAACCAGGACCACCTGCTCCCTTTCCCACTCTCCCCAAACCAGGACCGCCTGCTCCCTTTCCCTCTCTCCCCAAACCAGGACCACCTGCTCCCTTTCCCACTCTCCCCAAACCAGGACCGCCTGCTCCCTTTCCCCCTCTCTTCAAACCAGGACCACCTGCTCCCTTTCCCCCTCTCTTCAAACCAGGACCACCTGCTCCCTTTCCCCCTCTCTTCAAACCAGGACCACCTGCTCCCTTTCCCCCTCTCTTCAAACCAGGACCGCCTGCTCCCTTTCCCCCTCTCTTCAAACCAGGACCACCTGCTCCCTTTCCCTCTCTCCCCAAACCAGGACCACCTGCTCCCTTTCCCTCTCCCCAAACCAGGACCGCCTGCTCCCTTTCCCTCGCTCCCCAAACCAGGACCGCCTGCTCCCTTTCCCCCTCTCCCCAAACCAGGACCACCTGCTCCCTTTCCCTCTCTCCCCAAACCAGGACCACCTGCTCCCTTTCCCTCTCCCCAAACCAGGACCGCCTGCTCCCTTTCCCCCTCTCCCCAAACCAGGACCACCTGCTCTCCCTTTCCCTCTCTCCCCAAACCAGGACCACCTGCTCCCTTTCCCTCTCCCCAAACCAGGACAGCCTGCTCCCTTTCCCTCTCTCCCCAAAGCAGGACCACCTGCTCCCTTTCCCCCTCTCCCCAAACCAGGACCACCTGCTCCCTTTCCCTCTCTCTCCCCAAACCAGGACCACCTGCTCCCTTTCCCTCTCCCCAAACCAGGACCACCTGCTCCCTTTCCCTCTCCCCAAACCAGGACCGCCTGCTCCCTTTCCCCCTCTCCCCAAACCAGGACCACCTGCTCTCCCTTTCCCTCTCTCCCCAAACCAGGACCACCTGCTCCCTTTCCCTCTCCCCAAACCAGGACAGCCTGCTCCCTTTCCCTCTCTCCCCAAAGCAGGACCACCTGCTCCCTTTCCCCCTCTCCCCAAACCAGGACCACCTGCTCCCTTTCCCTCTCTCTCCCCAAACCAGGACCACCTGCTCCCTTTCCCTCTCTCTCCAAACCAGGACCACCTGCTCCCTTTCCCACTCCCCAAACCAGGACCACCTGCTCCCTTTCCCTCTCCCCAAACCAGGACCACCTGCTCCCTTTCCCTCTCTCTCCAAACCAGGACCACCTGCTCCCTTTCCCTCTCTCCCCAAACCAGGACCGCCTGCTCCCTTTCCCACTCCCCAAACCAGGACCGCCTGCTCCCTTTCCCCCTCTCTTCAAACCAGGACCACCTGCTCCCTTTCCCTCTCCCCAAACCAGGACCACCTGCTCCCTTTCCCCCTCTCTTCAAACCAGGACCACCTGCTCCCTTTCCCTCTCTCTCCAAACCAGGACCACCTGCTCCCTTTCCCTCTCCCCAAACCAGGACCGCCTGCTCCCTTTCCCCCTCTCTTCAAACCAGGACCACCTGCTCCCTTTCCCTCTCTCCCCAAACCAGGACCGCCTGCTCCCTTTCCCCCTCTCCCCAAACCAGGACCGCCTGCTCCCTTTCCCCCTCTCCCCAAACCAGGACCACTTGCCCTTTGTTCCTCTCTCTTCCATCTCGATTTGAAGTCCTAGAAGTTTGTTAAGATGGATGAATTGATCATAGTGCTGATGTTTCTGTTCTCCTTTCTTTATTTTTATACAGGGAAACAGAAGCAAGAGGACGAGAAGACTGAGAAAGAAGGTAAGTCGCTCTTTAACCAGCACGGACTCAGTGTCAGGCTCAGCTCCCCAATGGCCTCGTGGGTAATGCAGTGCCTGGTGCGATACAGGACCACGCAGACTAGAGCAGCTCCGATCCCATTCCTGGCCTGTGTTGACTTGGCTAATCCCAGCTGGGTGACTGAGTTTGGCCTCATGCCCTAGGTTAGTGGGGGGTGGGGAGGAAGATCCACCAGGAATAATCCCTGTACAGCTGGCTGCGGCTGTCTGGGTGCTAATGCTTTCTGTTGCTGTCCAGATGAGCCAAAACCGGAGAAAAAAGAGGAGGAGGAAAAGCACAAAGAAAAACCCAAGGAGGAAAAGAAAGAGAAGGAGAAGGAGAAAGAGGTTGATGTCACTCCCAAACCTCGGCCGCTTCACAAAACCTGCTCGCTGTTCATGAGGAGCATTGCTCCAAATATCTCCAAGGCTGAAATCATATCAGTAAGTGAACACCTGGTTTGGTACTGATTGTGGGAGCAAGCAACCCTGGGCAGGTACAGCACGGGTTAGATACAGAGTAAAGCTCCCTCTACACTGTCCCATCAAACACTCCCAGGGCAGGTACAGCACGGGTTAGATACAGAGTAAAGCTCCCTCTACACTGTCCCATCAAACACTCCCAGGGCAGGTACAGCACGGGTTAGATACAGAGTAAAGCTCCCTCTACACTGTCCCATCAAACACTCCCAGGGCAGGTACAGCACGGGTTAGATACAGAGTAAAGCTCCCTCTACACTGTCCCATCAAACACTCCCAGGGCAGGTACAGCACGGGTTAGATACAGAGTAAAGCTCCCTCTACACTGTCCCATCAAACACTCCCAGGGCAGGTACAGCACGGGTTAGATACAGAGTAAAGCTCCCTCTACACTGTCCCATCAAACACTCCCAGGGCAGGTACAGCACGGGTTAGATACAGAGTAAAGCTCCCTCTACACTGTCCCCATCAAACACTCCCAGGGCAGGTACAGCACGAGGTTAGATACAGAGTAAAGCTCCTTCAATACTCTCCCAACCAGATGCATTAGCCTCAATTTGACGAGATTAAGGACCAAGTGTTAGGAGGTTGGGGAACCACACTTTAGGAAGGATGTGAAGGCCTTTGAGAGGGTGCAGGAAAGATTTACAAGAATGGTTCCAGGGATAAGGGACTTCAGTTACGTGGATAGACTGGAGAAGCTGGGGTTGTTTTCCCTGGGGCAGAGAAGATTGAGAGCAGATTTGATAGAGATGCTCAAAATCATGAGGGGTCTAGACAGAGTCGAGAGAGAGAACCAGAGGTCGCAGATTTCAAGTGATTGGCAGAAGAACCAAAGGCAACATGAGGAAAAACTTTTTTACGCAGTGAGTGGTTAGGATTTGGAATTCACTGCCTGAGAGGGTGGTGGAGGCAGATTCAATTGTGGCTTTCAAAAGGGAATTGGATAAGTACCTGGAAGAAAAAAATTTGCAGGGCTACGGAGAAAGGGCGGGGGAGTGGGACTAGCTGAAGCGCTGTTGCAGAGAGCCGGCACGGGCTCGACGGGCCGAATGGTTTCCTTCTGTGCTGCAACCATTCTATGAGTCTATAGTGTGACATTTTGAGATTTTCCCACACCCGCTATCGCCCTCAAGTGACTTTGCCAGATTGCTGTATTGTGAGGCTTTCCATAAAGGGAACTGTCTCAGTCATGTTTCACTCGGCACCCTACATCCAGCAGACAGAGGACACTTTGATTCGATCAATCTGTGTGCTCTTCTCCATTCACATGTTCAGCCCCACTTCGCAGCGTTGGTGCGCACCTCGCACCGACATTACTGGAAAACTGTTGCAAACCTTTGCATCCTGTTAAACCCACTAGCTGCCTCACTGTAATCCTAGTTCCCATTTCTGTTCTCTAGGCCTTTACACTTCTGAGCACGGGTCTCCACTGGCATGTGAACCTCTCTCTGTTCTTTAAGCTGATGATGGACCTGCTGAACATTTCAGCATTTCGGGGGGTTATTTTCTCCCGGAGTGTGAGCAGGAGCCACAGCACGTTGTGTTGTGGAGTGCCAGTTCGTGCCTATAACTGTCTGCGTGCGGAGTTACTGCTTTCGGTTGTGCCGAGGGGAGGCTGTGAGCCTCGGTGATAGCAGTGTTGTTCTTTCCGTGAAAAGTTACATAGAATTACAGCACAGAAACATTTGGCATTTTGGCAGAAGGAACAGGGAAACATAGAAGATAGGAGCAGGAGTAGGCCATTCGGCCCCTCGAGCCTGTTCCGCCATTCAATGCGATCATGGCTGATCATCCAAATTCAGTACCCTGTCCCTGCTTTCTCTCCATATCCCTTGATCCCTTTAGCCTTAAGAAATATATCTAACTCCTTCTTGAATATATTTAATGAATTGGCCTCAACTGCCTTCTGTGGTAGAGAATTCCACAGGTTCACCACTTTCTGGGTGAAGAAATTCCTCCTCATCTCAGTATTAAATGGCTTACCCCTTATCCTTAGACTGTGACCCCTGGTTTTGGACTCCCCCGCCATCGGGAACATCCTTCCTGCATCTAGTCTGTCAAGTCCTGTTAGAATTTTATAAGTTTCAATGAGATCCCCTCTCATTCTTCTAAACTCTAGTGAGTATAAGCCTAATCAAAGGATCGTCAGCATGGCTTTGTCAGGGGGAGATCATGTCTGACCAATTTGATTGAATTTTGAGAGGGGGTGACTAGGTGTGTGGATGAGGGTAGTGCAGTTAATGTGGTCTACATGGACTTCAGTAAGGCTTTTGACAAAGTCCCACATGGGAGACTGGTCAAGAAGGTAAGAGCCCATGGGATCCAGGGCAACTTGGCACATTGGATCCAAAATTGACTTAGTGGCAGGAGGCAGAGGGTGATGGTCGAAGGTTGTTTTTGTGACTGGAAGCCTGTGTCCATTGGTGTACCGCAGGGATCGGTGCTGGGTCCTTTGCTGTTTGTAGTGTACATTAATGATTTAGATATGAATGTAGGAGGTATGATCAGTAAGTTCGCAGATGACACAAAAATTGGTGGAGTGGTAAATAGCGAGGAGGGAAGCCTCAGGCTACAGGATGATATAGACGGGTTGGTCAGATGGGCAGAACAGTGGCAAATGGAATTTAACCCTGAAAAGTGTGAGATGATGCATTTTGGGAGGACTAACAAGGCAAGGGAATACACAATGAATGGTAGGACCCTAGGAAGGACAGAGGATCAGAGGGACCTTGGTGTGCATGTACATAGATCCCTGAAAGCAGCAGGACAGGTAGATAAGGTGGTTAAAAAGGCATATGGGATACTTGCCTCCATTAACCGAGGCATAGAATCTAAGAACAGGGAGGTTATGATGGAGCTGTACAAAACGCTAGTTAGGCCACAGCTGGAATACTGTGTGCAGTTCTGGTCGCCACACTATAGGAAGGATGTGATTGCATTGGAGAGAGTGCAGAGGAGATTCACCAGGATGTTACCTGGGCTGCAGCGCTTCAGCTATGAAGAGAGACTGGACAGGCTGGGGTTGTTTTCCTTAGAGCAGAGAAGGCTGAGGGGGGACCTGATTGAGGGGTACAAAATTATGAGGGGCATAGATAGGGTAGATAGAAAGGAACTTTTCCCCTTAGTAGAGGGGTCAATAACCAGGGGGCATAGTTTCAAGGTAAGGGGCAGGAGGTTTAGAGGGGATTTGAGGAAAAACTTTTTCACCCAGAGGGTGGTTGGAATCTGGAACTCACTGCCTGAAAGGGTGGTAGAGGCAGGAACCCTCACAACATTCAAGAAGCATTTAGATGAGCACTTGAAACGCCATAGCATACAAGGCTACGGACCAAGTGCTGGAAAATGGGATTAGAATAGACAGGGCTTGATGGCCGGCGCGGACACGATGGGCCGAAGGGCCTCTTTCTGTGCTGTATATCTCTATGACTCAATCTCTCTTCATACGTCATTCCTGCCATCCCAGGTATCAGTCTGGTGAATCTTCGCTGCACTCCCTCCATGGCAAGAACATCCTTCCTCAGATAAGGCGACCAAAACTGCACACAATACTCAATGTGTGGTCTCACCAAGGCCCTGTACAACTGCAGCAAGACATCCTTGCTCCTGTACTCGAATCCTCTCGCTATGAAGGCCAACATACCATTTGCCTTCTTAACCGCCTGCTGCACCTGCATGCTTACCTTCAGCGACTGGTGCACAAGGACACCCAGGTCTCTTTGCACTTCCCCTTTTCCCAATCTATTGCCGTTCAGATAATCTGTCTTCCTGAGAGGCAATATACACTTAATGGCACAGTTTTAAAGAGTGTGCAGGGACAGAGGGACCTGGGAGTTAATGGGTCCCTGAAGGTGGCGGGACATATTGAGAGAGTGGTTAGCAAAGCATATGGGATCTTGGGCTTCATAAATCGAGGTATTGAGTACAAAAGTAGAGAAGTTATGCTGAACCTTTATAAAGCGCTGGTTAGGCCACAACTGGAGTATTGCGTCTAGTTCTGGTCACCACACTTTAGGAAAGATGTGAAGCCCCTTGAGAGGGCGCAGAGGAGATTTATCAGAATGGTTCTGGGGATGGGGGATCTTAGCTACAAGGACAGGTTGGAGAAGCTGGATTTTATTTCATTAGAGCAAAGGAGGTTGAGGGGTGATTTGATGGAGGTGTACAAGATTATGACGGGTTTGGATAGGCTAGACGGGGAAAGGCTGTTCCCACTAGTTGATGGTACAAGAACTAGGGGACACAGATTTAAGGTTTTGGGCAAGAGATACAGGGGGGATGTGAGGGAAAACTTTTTTACGCAGCGAGTGGTGAGGACCTGGAACTCGCTGCCGACGGAAGTGGTGGAAGCGGAGACACTCAATGTTTTCAAGGGGAGACTGGATAGGCACTTGAGGGAAATAAACTTGCAGGGCTACAGAGATAGAGCGGGGGAATGGGACTGGCTCGATTGCTCTGCAGAGAGCCGGCACAGACTCGATGCGCCGAATGGCCTCCTTCTGTGCTGTTATGACTGAGAAACAGGCCATTCGGCCCCACTGCTCCGTGCCGGTGTTTGTGCTCCACACGAGCCTCCTCCCACCCCTCTCCATCTCACCCTATCAGCATATTCTTCTATTCCTTTCTCCCTCATGTGTTTATCCAGCTTCCCCTTAAATGCATCTCTGCTATTCGCCTCAACCACTCCCTGTGGTAGCGAGTTCCACATTCTCACCACTAGCTGGGGAAAGAAGTTTCTCCTGAATTCCCCATTGGATTTATTAGTGACTGTCTTATATTTATGGCCACTAGTTCTGGTCTCCCCCACAAGTTTGTTTCCTGTTTGTGGCTGATGAGGCTGCTGATTTTCATAAATGTAAAAAATTAACTTTGTTTTCTGTTCCTGCAGCTTTGTAAAAGGTTCCCAGGCTTCATGAGAGTGGCACTATCTGACCCACAGCCAGAGCGCAGGTAAATGTAAAACACTGTGTGAAGGGCCATCACAAGAGTGCGTGTCCCAGTGAGTAAAGGTATTGAGCTGTGTAGACCAGAACCATTCCGTAGCAGGCCTCTGTTTAATGTCCTATCTTCAGCATGGCACCTCCGACAGTCCACGCTCGCTCAGCACTGCCCCTCCGACAGTGCGGCGCTCCCTCCGTACTGCCCCTCCGACAGTGCAGCGCTCCCTCCGTACTGCCCCTCCTACAGTGCGGCACTCCCTCAGTACTGCCCCTCCGACAGTGCAGCGCTCCCTCAGTACTGCCCCTCCGACAGTGCAGCGCTCCCTCAGTACTGCCCCTCCGACAGTGCAGCACTCCCTCAGTAATGCCCCTCCGACAGTGCAGCACTCCCTCAGTACTGCCCCTCCGACAGTGCTGCACTCCCTCAGTACTGCCCCTCCGACAGTGCGGCGCTCCCTCAGTACTGCCCCTCCGACAGTGCGGCGCTCCCTCAGTACTGCCCCTCCGACAGTGCGGCGCTCCCTCAGTACTGGCCCCCCTCAGTACTGCCCCTCCAACAGTGCAGCGCTCCCTCAGTACTGCTCCTCCGACAGTGCAGCACTCCCTCAGTACTGTACTGGAGTGTCAGCCTAGGTTGTGAGCTGAACTCTGGGAGTAACTGTTTCCACTTGAGCCAAGGAGGTGAGTGCTCAGGGGAGTGCGGTGCTGTACTGGGAATGGCACTGCTCGGTGGCGGGGGAGTGCGGTGCTGTACTGGGGGTGGCACTGCTCGGGGGCGGGGGATTGCGGTGCTGTACTGGGGAGAGCGGTGCTGTACTGGGGATGGCTCTGCTCGGGGGCGGGGGAGAGCGGTGCTGTACTGGGGATGGCTCTGCTCGGGGGCGGGGGAGAGCGATGCTGTACTGGGGATGGCTCTGCTCGGGGGCGGGGGAGAGCGATGCTGTACTGGGGATGGCTCTGCTCGGGGACGGGGGAGTGCGGTGCTGTACTGGGGGGGGCGGGGGAGAGCGGTGCTGTACTGGGGATGGCTCTGCTCGGGGGCGGGGGAGAGCGATGCTGTACTGGGGATGGCTCTGCTCGGGGGCGGGGGAGAGCGGTGCTGTACTGGGGATTGCACTGCTCGGGCGGGGGAGTGCGGTGCTGTACTGGGAATGGCACTGCTCGGGGGCGGGGGAGAGCGGTGCTGTACTGGGGATGGCTCTGCTCGGGGGCGGGGGAGTGCAGTGCTGTGCTGGGGATGGCTCTGCTCGGGGGCGCGGGAGAGCGGTGCTGTACTGAGGGTGGCACTGCTCGGGGGCGGGGGAGAGCGGTGCTGTACTGAGGGTGGCACTGCTCGGGGGCGGGGGAGAGCGGTGCTGTACTGGGGATGGCACTGCTCGGGGGCGGGGGAGAGCGGTGCTGTACTGAGGGTGGCTCTGCTCGGGGGCGGGGGAGAGCGGTGCTGTACTGGGGAATGGCACTGCTCGGGGGCGGGGGAGAGCGGTGCTGTACTGGGGATGGCACTGCTCGGGGGCGGGGGAGAGCGGTGCTGTACTGGGGGTGGCACTGCTCGGGGGCGGGGGAGAGCGGTGCTGTACTGGGGGTGGCTCTGCTCGGGGGCGGGGGAGAGCGGTGCTGTACTGGGGAATGGCACTGCTCGGGGGCGGGGGAGTGCGGTGCTGTACTGGGGGTGGCACTGCTCGGGGCTGAGGGAGGGCGGTGTTAGCATCACACCGAATGGGCAGACTTGGTGATGTAACAGCAGTGGCCTAAATATTGTGCTAGCTACAATCCCAGTGCTCCCAAAGCGTTGGAACAATTGAGCCCTTTGCGACAGGGTCTGACTTAGGCTGCGATGCTGTGCGTGGTTAGTAGCCTGCCGATACGATGTCTAGACTGCTGCGTAAATGGACGAGGTACCGGAGGGATCCTGTTTCACCTTACCTTGGGGGAGACAGTGCCTTCATGGGACTATGGAGAATGGTGGTGGGGAAGTAGCTGAGTGAGAGTGGGTGCCTGCACCGCTGATGGTTTACCACTGTGTGGTATTGTTCACTGAAGAGGGAGCGGTGGATTATTTCGGTGCTGTGCCAGAGATTTCATTTCCATGCTCTGTTTTGTTAGATTTTATCGGAGAGCGTGGGTCACTTTTGATCGCAGTGTCAACATCAAGGAAATCTGTTGGAATCTCCAGAATATCCGAGTAAGTGGTTATCTGTCGCACAAATTGCCGTGGGTTTTTTTAGCCCCTTTGGGTGAGTCGGGGTTTTACCCCCTCTTTCGGGTGAGTTGGGAGCAATGTTCCCTTTAATCTGCGTGGCTGCCAGCGCTCTCAGGTTCCGCGCAGCCGGTGAGCCGGCTTTTAAATAGAGAAACCGCGCCTGCGCGGAATTTTGAATGGCCCGTGCGGTCCGTTTTAAAAATAAATTAGAGGGAACATTGGTCGGGGATTTAATTGCCTCTTCGGGTGAGATGGGTTGCTGTTGGCACCCGGGTGCAGCTCACGTTTCCTTCCTTCTGTTGTGGGATGCTGTGGCCACTGATTCCTAGTGTCCCATGTTAATCCATCATCGTACTGTGGGTCCGTGCGCTGAATGTCTCCCCGTATCTGAGCCACATAGACTAGGAAGGTCCCAGGTTTCGTCTCTGGTCTGTCTTCAGCTGATCGGAGCAGGAGCGCTCCAATTCACACCCAAGACCCGGGACTAGGGAGGGTGGGGGGGTATCCTAACCCTGCTCCTGCTCACTATCCACTGACGACGTCTGGAAGGCATGTGTGGATATCGACTGAGGATTGAGTCAGAGTCACCTGTGATGCCCCTAGAGGTGAATAACCAGCCAGCACTCTCTGTCCAGCCTTGCGAGTGAAGAACGGCCACTTGGTTGAAGTCCCCTTGGCCCGCTGACATCTGTGAGACCTGTGCTCCATCAAGAGTCGACACTTTCAGCAGAGGAGGGCGGGGGTGGGAAGCTGAAGGAGTCAATATGCTGGAAGATAACAGCTAATAACCGCATCGTCCCCCAACAAGGTTATTCGGCCTATCGTGCCAGTGCCAGCTCTTTTGAAAGCTATCCAATTAGTCCCGCTCCCTCCTGCTCTTTCCCCACAGCCCTGCACATTCTTCCTTTTTCAAATTCAGCCGTCGGTTGATAGCATTCGTACTGGCAGGGTACGCGTTTCGAGAGAAAAATCCCGGCCCACCTGAGCAGTGGGCTCGATTTATTCCAAGTGGTGTGTATTTCGAATGAGACGCAGGCAATAAGCCAAACTTCCCCCGCCCTGTTGGTTCTGCTCCCCCTTGGCTGCTGCAGAAAGGTTCTGGGACTGTCCGTGAGAATTCAGGAGACACTTCTTTCCCCAGAGAGTGGTGAGAATGTGGAACTCGCTACCACAAGGAGTGGTTGAGACGAATAGCAGAGATGCATTTAAGGGGAAGCTGAGGGGGAAAGGAACAGATGGATATGGTGATGGGGTGAGATGAAGAGAGGGTGGGAGGAGGCTCGTGTGGAGCATAAACACCGGCACGGACCAGTTGTGCCGAATGGCCTGTTTCTGTGCTGTACATTCCATGTAATACCAGCAGTGTGATTCTTTCTCTCCCTGCAGCTGCGGGACTGCGAGCTGAGCCCAGTGGTTAATCGGGACCTGGCCAGGCGTGTCCGCAGCATCAACGGGATCACCCAGCACAAGCAAATCGTCCGCAATGACATCAAGCTGGCAGCTAAGCTCATCCACTCGCTGGATGACCGCTCGCAGCTGTGGTCATCCGAGACCGTCAACGAGGACGGCAGAGTTGAGGTCAGTGTGGGCAGACAGTAGCGTCAGTCGGATCTCTCCGTTTGACAGTGTTCGGTGACACTCACAAGCGATAACGTTGAACAGACAGCTCTTACACAACCCGTTTGACTGTCATCGGCCTAAACACCAGAAGAGTATAAGAATTAGGAGCAGGAGTCGGCCATTTGGCCTTTCAAGCCTGCTCCGCCATTCAATAAGATCATGGCTGATCTTCTACCTCAACTCCACCTTCCCGCACTATCCCCATATCCCTAAATTCCCTTCGTTCCCAAAAATTTACCGGCCTCTGTCTTCAATATACTCAACGACTGAGCATCCACAGCCCTCGCGGGTAGAGAATTCCAAAGATTCACAACCCTCTGAATGAAGAAATTTCTCCTCATCTCAGTCCTAAATGGCCGACCCCTTATTCTGAGACTGTGACCCTGTGTTCTAGATTCCCCAGCCAAAAGAAACATTTTCTCAGCATTAACCTTGAGAATTAACCCCTTAAGAATTTTATGTTTCAATTAGATCACCTCTCATTCTTCTAAACTTTAAGGAATATAGGCCTAGTCTACTCAATATCTCCTCATAGGGCAATACCCCCATCCCAGGAACCAGTCTAGTGAACTTTCGCTGTACTCCCACTAAGGCAAGTATGTCTTTCCTTAGGTAAGGAGACCAGAACCGTACACAATACTCCAGGTGTGGCCTCACCAATGCCCTGTATAATTGTAGTAAGACTTCTTTACTTTTATACTCTAATCCCTTTGTAACAAAAGCTAACATACCATTTGCTTTCCTAATTGCTTGCTGTACCTGTATGTTAACTTTCTGTGAGTCATGTACAAGGATACCCAGGTCCCTCTGAATGCAAACATTTCCCAGTCTCTCACCATTTAAAAAATATTCTGCTTTTTTGTTTTCCTACCAAAGTGGATAACTTCACACTTCCCCACATTGTATTCCATTTGCCATGTTCTTGCCCATTCAGTCAACCTGTCTATATCTCTTTGCGTCCTCCTCACAGCTTACTTTCCCACCTAACTTTGTATCATCAGCAAACTTGGATACATTACACTCAGTCCCTTCATCGAAGTCATTAATATAGATTGTAAATAGCTGAGGCCCAAGCACTGATCTTTGCGGTACCCCGCTAGTTACAGCCTGCCAACCTGAAAAAGTCCCGTTTATTCCTACTCTCTGTTTTCTGTCCATTAACCAATCCTCAATCCGTGCAAATATATTACCCCCAATACCATGAGTCCTAATTTTGTGCAATAACCTCTTGTGTGGCACCTTATCGAATGCTTTTTGAAAATCCAAATACATTACATCAACTGGTTCACCCTTATCCATCCTACCAGTTACATCTTCAAAAAACTCTGACAGATTTGTTGACTCTGCCTAATCATATGATTTTCTAAGTGCCCTGTTACCACATCCCTAATAATAGATTCTAGCATTTTGCCTACTACTGATGTCAGGCTAACTGGCCTATAGTTCCCTGTTTTTTCTCTTCCTCCTTTCTTAAATAGTGGGGTTATGTTTGCTACCTTCCAATCCTTGGGGACTGTTCTGGAATCTAAGGAATTCTGGAAGATTAATACCAGTGCATCCACTATCTCTGCAGCTACCTCTTTTAAAACCCTAGGATGCAGGTCGTCAGGTCCAGGGGATTTGTCGCCACTTAGTCCCATTAATTTCTCCAGTACAATGTCTTTAGTTATACTGATTTCTTTAAGTTCCTCATTCTCTCTAGACCCTTGATTCCCCATTATTTCTGGAATGTTTTTTGTGTCTTCTACCGTGAAGACAATACAAAGTATTTGTTTAATGTCTCTGCCATCTCCTTATTGCCCATTATAATTTCTCCTGTCTCTGCCTCTAATGGGCCCACATTTACTTTCACTGATCTCTTCCTACAGAAATGTTTACAATCTGTTTTTATGTCTCTTGCTAATTTACTGTCATTCTTTTTTCTCTTTCCTTATCAATTTCTTGGTCCTTCTTTGCTGAATTCTAAAATGCTCCCAATCCTCAGGCTCACTACTCTTTTGCCAACATTATAAGCCTCTTCCTTTGATCTAATACGATCTTTAACTTCTCTTGTTAGCCACGGTTGGACCACTTTTCCTGTGGGGTTTTTGTGCCTTAAAGGAATGTATATTTGTTGTAAATTATGTATTCATTCTTTAAATGCTAGCCATTGCTTCTCTACCGTCACACCTTTTAATGTAGTTTCCCAATCTACCTTGGCCAACTCGCCCCTCATACCTACGTAGTTTGCTTTGTTTAGATTGAAAACCCTAGTTTCGGATTTAACTAAATCACTTTCAAACTGAAGATAAAATTCTATGCACCTTTTATTTTTCCAATAAACCAATAGTCCCTGCTCTTTTTCTGCTTTGCCTCAATGGTAGCACTCAGTTAGAAGGTCATGGGTTCCAGCCCCACTCCAGATAATTAAGCATGTAATCCAGGCTGACACTTCAGTGCAGTACTGAGTGCGCTGCACTGTCTGAGGCGCATATTTCGAATAGGACATTAAACTGAGATCCTGTCTTCCCTCTTACATAGGTGTAAAAGATCACATGACACTATTCAACAAGTTCTCCCCAATATATGTCCCTCAACCAACATCACTAAAAACAGATCATTTATCTCATTGCTGTTTGTGGTTTCTTCCTGCGTGTAAATGGCCTGCCGCATTTTCCCTACATTGCAGCAGTGACTACATTTCAAAAAATACTTCATTGGCTGTTAAGTGCTTTGGGACATTGAGGTAGTGAAAGATGCCATTTAAATGTTGGGGCATACAGGGTAGGATAAACAAAAAATGGGAAGCTTATGACAGAATCCGAGGACTCAATACTGTAGAAAGCCGAGAGGAGTACAGAAAGTGCAGGGGTGAAATTAAAAAGGAAATTAGGAAAGCAAATGAAAAATTATTGGCAAGGAAAACCCAAAGATGTTTTATAAATACATTAAGAGCAAGAGGATAACTAAAGTAAGAGTAGGGCCTATTGGGACCATAAAGGTAACCTGTGTGTGGAGGCAGAAGACATGGGTATGGTTCTTAATGAATACTTTGCGACTGTTTTCACAAAAGAGAGGGACGATGCAGACATTGCAATCGGAGGAGGAATGTGAAATATTAAATTAAATAGAGTCATAGAGTTATACAGCACAGAAAGAGGCCCTTCGGCCCATCATGTCCGCGCCGGCCATCAAGCCCTATCTATTCTAATCCCATTTTCCAGCACTTGGTCCATAGCCTTGTATGCTATGGCGTTTCAAGTGCTCATCTAAATGCTTCTTGAATGTTGTGAGGGTTCCTGCCTCTACCACCCCTTCAGGCAGTGAATTCCAGATTCCAACCACCCTCTGGGTGAAAAAGTTTTTCCTCAAATCCCCTCTAAACCTCCTGCCCCTTACCTTGAAACTATGCCCCCTGTTTATTGACCCCTCTACTAAGGGGAAAAGTTCCTTTCTATCTACCCTATCTATGCCCCTCATAATTTTGTACCCCTCAATCAGGTCCCCCCTCAGCCTTCTCTGCTCTAAGGAAAACAACGCCAGCCTGTCCAGTCTCTCTTCATAGCTGAAGCGCTGCAGCCCAGGTAACATCCTGGTGAATCTCCTCTGCACCCTCTCCAATGCAATCACATCCTTCCTATAGTGTGGCGACCAGAACTGCACACAGTATTCCAGCTGTGGCCTAACTAGCGTTTTGTACAGCTCCAACATAACCTCCCTGCTCTTGCCTTCATTAGCCAAGGCATAGAATATAAGTATCCCATATGTCTTTTTAACCACCTTATCTACCTGTCCTGCTGCCTTCAGGGATCTATGTACATGTACACCAAGGTCCCTCTGATCCTCTGTCCTTCCTAGGGTCCTACCATTCATTGTGTATTCCCTTGCCTTGTTAGTCCTCCCAAAATGCATCACCTCACACTTTTCAGGGTTAAATTCCATTTGCCACTGTTTTGCCCATCTGACCAACCCATCTATATCGTCCTGTAGCCTGAGGCTTCCCTCCTCGCTATTTACCACTCCACCAATTTTTGTGTCATCTGCGAACTTACTGATCATACCTCCTACATTCATATCTAAATCATTAATGTACACTACTAACAGCAAAGGACCCAATACCTACCCCTGCGGTACACCACTGGACACAGGCTTCCAGTCACAAAAACAACCTTCGACCATCACCCTCTGCCTCCTGCCACGAAGCCAGTTTTGGATCCAATGTGCCAAATTGCCCTGGATCCCATGGGCTCTTACCTTCTTGACCAGTCTCCCATGCGGGACTTTGTCAAAAGCCTTACTGAAGACCATGTAGACTACATCAACTGCACTACCCTCATCCACACACCGAGTCACCTCCTCAAAAAATTCAATCAAATTGGTTAGACATGATCTCCCCCTGACAAAGCCATGCTGACCATCCTTGCCTCTCCAAGTGGAGACTAATTCTGTCCTTCAGAATTTTTTCCAATAATTTCCCTACCACTGATGTTAGGCTCACTGGCCTGTAATTCCCTGGTTTATCCCTACTACCCTTCTTGAATAATAGTGAAAGAGGAAATATTAAGGGGTTTAGCATCTTTGAAATTGGATAAATCCCCAGGCCTGGATGAAATGTATCCCAGACTGTTAAGAGAAATAAGAGAGGAAATAGCAGAGGCTCTGACCATCATTTTCCAATTCTCTCTGGCAACAGGTGTGGTGCCGGAGGACTGCTAACATTGTACCATTGTTTAAAAAGGGAGAAAGGGACAGACCGAGTAATTACAGGCCAGTCAGCCTAACCTCGGTGGTGGGAAAATTATTGGAAAAAATTCTGAGGGACAGGATAAATCTTCATTTAGAAAGACACGGATTAATCAGGGACAGTCAGCATGGATTTGTTAAGGGAAGGTCGTGTCTGACTAGATTGAATTTTTTGGGGAGGTAACAAGGAGGGTCGATGAGGGTAGTGCGTTTGATGTAGTCTATATGGATTTTAGCAAGGCTTTTGATAAGGTCCCGCGTGGCAGACTGGTCACGAAAGTAAAAGCCCATGGGATCCAAGGCAAAGTGGCAAGTTGGATCCAAAATTGGCTCAGAGGCAGGAAACAAAGGGTAATGGTCGAAGGGTGTTTTTGTGACTGGAAAGCTGTTTCCAGTGGGGTTCCGCAGGGCTCAGTACTGGGTCCTTTGCTTTTTGTGGTATATATCAATGATTTGGACTTGAATATAGGAAGTATGATTAAGAAGTTTGCAGATGATACAAAAATTGGCCGTGTGGTTGATAATGAAGAAGAAAGCTGTAGACTGCAGGAAGATATCAATGGACTGGTCAGGTGGACAGAACAGTGGCAAATGGAATTCAATTCGGAGAAGCGTGAGGTAATGCATTTGGGGAGGGCTAACAAGGCAAGGGAATACACAATAAATGGTAGGACACTGAGAAGTGCAGAAGATCAGAGGGACCTTGAAGTGCATGTCCACAGATCCCTGAAAGTGCAGGACAGGTAGATAAGGTGGTTAAGAAGGCATACGGGATACTTGCCTTTATTAGCCGAGGCATAGAATATAAGAGCAGGGAGGTTATGCTTGAACTGTATAAAACACTAGTTAGGCCGCAGCTAGAATACTGCGTGCAGTTCTGGTCACCACATTACAGGAAGGATGTGATTGCACTAGAGAGGGTGCAGAGGATGTTGCCTGGGCTGTAGAATTTTAGCTATGAGGATAGATTGGATAGGCTGGGGTTGTTTTCTTTGGAACAGAGGAGACGGGAAACCTAATTGAGGTGTATAAAATTAAAGTGGATAGGAAGGACCTATTTCCCTTAGCGGAAGGGTCAATAACCAGGGGGCATAGATTTAAAGTAATTGGTCGGTGGTTTAGAGGGGATTTGAGGAGAACTGTTTTCACCCAGAGGGTGGTGGGGGTCTGGAACTCACTGCCTGAAAGGGTGGTAGAGGCAGAGACCCACATCACATTTAAAAAGTACTTAGATATGCACTTGAAGTGCCATAACCTACAAGGCTACAGGCCAAGTGCTGGAAAGTGGGATTAGGGTGGATAGCTCTTTGTCGGCCGGCACGGGCAAGATGGGCTGAATGGCCTCCTTCTGTGCTGTAAATTACTATGATTCCATCATATTATGATCACTCTTCCCTAAAGGCCCCTTTACTACAAGGCTATTAATTAACCCTTTCTCATTGCACAATACTAGATCTAAAATAGCCTGTTCCCTTGTTGGTTCCTCAACATACTGATCTAGAAAACTATCTTGTCTACATTCCATGAATTTGTCCTCCACACTATTACTGCAAATTTGGCTTGCTCAGTCTATATGTAGATTAAAGTCCCCCATGATTACTGTATTACCCTTGTTACATGCGCCTCGCATTTCCTGATTTATACTCTGCCCTACATTACAACTATTGTTTGGGGGCCTATAAACAACTCCCACCAATGCTTTCTGCCCCTTGCTGTTTCTTAGCTCCACCCAAACTGATTCTACTTCTTGATTTTCGGATTAAGATCCTTTCTCTCTACTGTCTTTATCCCATCCTTTATTATCAGGGCTACCCCTCCTCCTGTTCCATTTTGCCTATCTCTTTTAAAAGTTAAGTATCCTGGAATATTTAGTTCCCAACCTAGGTCACTTTGCAACCACGTCTCCGTAATGGCTATTAGATCAAACCTATTAATTTCTATAAGAACATAAGAAATAGGAGCAGGAGTAGGCCACTTGGCCCCTCGAGCCTGCTCCGCCATTCAGTAAGATCTTGGCTGATCTTGGGCTCAAAGCCACTTCCCCGACCGCTCCCCATAACCCTTCACTCCCTTATCTTGCAAAAATCTGTCTATCTCCACCTTAAATGTGTTTCATGATCCAGCCTCCACGGCTCTCTGGGGCCGAGAATTCCACAGATTTACGACCCTCAGAGAAGAAATTCCTCCTCATCTCCGTTCTAAAAGGGCGACCCTTTATTCTGAGACTGTGCCCCCGAGTTCTAGATTTCCCCATGAGGGGAAACATCCTCTCTGCATCTACCTTGTCGAGCCCCCTCAGTATCATATGTTTCAATAAGATCACCTCTCATTCTTCTAAATTCCAATGAGTATAGGTCCAGCCTGCTCAACCTTTCCTCATAAGTCAACCCCCCCATCTCTGGAATTAACCTAGTGAATCGTCTCTGAACTGCCTCCAATGCAAGTATATCCTTCCTTAAATAAGGAGACCAAAACTGTACGCAGTACTCAAGGTGTGGTCTCACCAATACCCTGTACAGTTGTAGCAGGACTTCCTTGCTTTTATACTCCAACCCCCTTGAAATAAAGGCCAACATTACATTTGCCTTTTTGATTACTTGCTGTACCTGCATGCTAACTTTTTGTGTTTCATGCACAAGGACCCCCAGGTCCCTCTGAACTGTAGCATTTTGTAATCTCTCTCCATTTAAATAATAATTTGCTTTTTTATTTTTCCTGCCGAAGTGTATAACCTCACACTTTCCCACATTATACTCCATCTGCCAAATGTTTGCCCACTCACTTAGCCTGTCTATATCCCTTTGCAGATTCTTTGAGTTCTCTGCACAACTTGCTTTCCCACCCATCTTTGTATCATCCGCAAACTTGGCTACATTACACTCGGTCCCTTCATCCAAGTCATTAATGTAGATTGTAAATAGTTGAGGCCCCAGCACCGATCCCTGTGGCACCCCACTAGTTACCATTTGCTAACCAGAAAATGACCCATTTATCCCGACTCTCTGCTTTCTGTTAGTTAGCCAATTCTCTATCCATGCTAATATATTACCCCCAATTCCGTGAGCTCTTATCTTATGCAGTAACCTTTTATGTGGCACCTTATCGAATGCCTTCTGGAAATCCAAATACACCACATCCTCTGGCTCACCTTTGTAACCCTGCTCGTTACATCCTCAAAGAACTCCAGCAAATTTGTTAAACATGATTTCCCTTTCATAAAACCATGCTGACTCTGCTTGACTGCATTATGATTTTCTAAATGCCCTGCTACAGCTTCCTTAATGAAGGACTCCAGCATTTTCCCAATGACAGATGTTAGGCTAACTGGTCTATAGTTTCCTGCTCTCTGTCTCCCTCCTTTCTTAAATAGGGGTGTTACATTTGTGGTTTTCCAATCCGCTGGGACCTCTCCAGAGTCCAGGGAATTTTGGTATATTGCAACCAATGCATCCACTATCTGCAGCCACTTCTTTTAAGACCATGGGATGCAGGCCATCTTGTCCAGGGGACTTGTCGTCTTTTAGTCCCATTATTTTACTAAGTACTATTTCCATAGTGATAGTGATTGTCTTTAGTTCCCCCCTCCCTTTGGCCCCTTGATTATCCATTATTGGGATGTTGTTAGTGTCTTCTACCATGAAGACAGATACAAAATATTTGTTCAGAGTCTATGCCATTTCCCCGTTCCCCATTATTAATTCCCCAGTCTCATCCTCTAAGGGACCAACGTTTACTTTAGCTACCCTCTTCCTTTTTATATACCTGTAGAAGCTCTTACTATCTGTTTTAATGTTTCTTGCCAGTTTACTCTCATAATTCATCTTCTCTCTCATTATTTTTTTAGTCATCCTTTGCTGGTTTTTAAAAATTTCCCAATCCTCTGGTCTCCCACAAATCTTGGCAACATTGTATGCCTTCATTTTCAATTTGATACCATCCTTTACTTCCTTAGTTAGCCACGGATGGTGCTCCCTTCTCTTAAAATCTTTCTTTCTCACTGGAATATATTTTTGCTGAGAGTTATGAAATATCTCCTTAAATGTCCGCCACTGCATTTCAACTGTCTTACCCTTTAATTTATTTTTCCAGTCCACTTTGGCCAGTTCTGCCCTCATGCCATTGTAATTGCCTTTGTTTAAGATCAGGACACTGGTTTGAGATACAACTTTCTCACCTTCCAACTGAATTTGAAATTCAACCATGCTATGATCACTGTTTCCTAGAGGATCCTTTACTATGAGATCATTTATTAATTCTGTCTCATTACACAGTACCAGATCCAAGATAGCCTGCTCCCTGGTTGGTTCCATTACATACTGTTCTAGGAAACCATCCCGGATGCACTCTATGAACTCCTCCTCAAGGCTACCATGTCCAATTTGATTTGTCCAATCAATGTGGAGATTAAAATCACCCATGATTATTGCCGTACCTTTTTTACAGGCCTCCATTATTTGTTGATTTATACTCTGTCCAACAGAATTGCTACTGTTCGGGGGCCTGTAGACTACGCCCACCAGAGACTTTTTCCCTTTATTATTTTTTATCTCCACCCAAACCGATTCTATATCTTGATCTTCTGAGCCATTATCACTTCTCACCACTGCACTGATCCCATCCTTTACCAATAAAGCCACCCCACCTCCCTTTCCTTTCTGTCTATCCTTCCGAATTGCCAAATGCCCTGGAATATTCAGTTCCCAGCCCTGGTCACCTTGCAACCACGTCTCTGTAATGGCGATCAGATCATACCCATTTGTATCTATTTGTGCCGTCATCTCATCTATCTTGTTATGAATGCTGCGTGCATTCAGATATAGAGCTTTTAACTTTATGGTTTTACCATTTCTCCTTGTTTTGGCCCCATTTTCTGTTGCACTCTTATTGTTAAACATTCTGTCCCTTCCTGTCACACTCTGGTTATTATTTCCCCCATCTCTATCCTGCTCTATTGGTTTCTCATTTCTCATTGACTTTTTAAATTCCCGCTCACCTGGACCCCCCCCCCCCCTCTGTTATTTAGTTTAAAGCCCTCTCAACAGCCCTAGTTTATTCGATTCGCCAGGACTCTAGCCCCAGCATGGTTCAAGTAAAGCCCGTACAAACGGAACAGCTCCCTCTTATCCCAGTACTGGTGCCAGTGCCCCACAAATCTAAACCCATTTCTCCCACACCAGTCTTTGAACCACTCGTTCATTTCTCTGATCTTATTTACCCTATACAAATTCTCTCGTGGCTCAGGTAGTAATCCAGAGATTATTACCTTTTGTGGTTCTGCTTTTTAATTTAGCCCCTAGCTGCTCATACTCTCTCAGCAGAACCTCTTTCTTTGTCCTACCTATGTCATTGGTACCTACATGGACCATGACAGCTGGATCTTCCCCCTCCCACTCCAAGTTCCTCTCCAGCCCAGAGGAGATGTACTTAATCCTGGCACCAGGCAGGCAACACAGCCTTCGGGACTCACGCTCTCGGCTGCAGAGAACAGTATCTATCCCCCTAACTATACTGTCCCCTATTAGTACAACATTTCTTTTTACTCCCAACACTTGAATGGCTCCCTGTACCACGGTGCTGTGGTCAGATTGCTCATCCTCCCTGCAGTCCCTGCCCTCGTCCACACAGGGAGCAAGAATCTCATACCTGTTGGACAAGGCCAAGGGCTGAGGCTCCTCCATCACTACCTCCTTGATCCCAATACCTGCCTCGCTTGTAGTCACACCCTCCTGTCCCTGACCATGGGCCAAATTGAAAGTAATTACTCTAGTGGGTGTGACTGCCTCCTGGAACTCTGTGTCCAGGTAACGCTCCCCCTAGAGTCATAGAGTTATACAGCACAGAAAGAGGCCCTTTGGCCCATCGTGTCTGCGCCGGCCATCAAGCCCTATCTATTCTAATCCCATTTTCCAGCACTTGGTCCGTAGCCTTGTATGCTATGGCGTTTCAGGTGCTCATCTAACTGCTTCTTGAATGTTGAGGGTTCCTGCCTCTACCACCCTTTCCGGCAGTGAGTTCCAGATTCTAACCACCCTCTGGGTGAAAAAGTTTTTCCTCAAATCCCCTCTAAACCTCCTGCCCCTTACCTTGAAACTATGCCCCCTGGTTATTGACCCCTCTACTAAGGGGAAAAGTTCCTTTCTATCTACCCTATCTATGCCCCTCATAATTTTGTACACCTCAATCAGGTCCCCCCCTCAGCCTTCTCTGCTCTAAGGAAAACAACCCCAGCCTGTCCAGTTTCTGTTCATAGCTGAAGCGCTCCAGCCCAGGTAACATCCTGGTGAATCTCCTCAGTATCCTCTCCAATGTAATCACATCCTTCCTATAGTGTGGCGACCAGAACTGCACACAGTATTCCAGCTATGGCCTAACTAGCATTTTGTACAGCTCCATCATAACCCCCCTGCTCTTATATTCTATGCCTCGGCTAATGAAGGCAAGTATCCCATATGCCTTCTTAATCACCTTATCTACCTGTCCTGCTGCCTTCAGGGATCTATGTACATGCACACCAAGGTTCCTCTGTCCTTCCTAGGGTCCTACCATTCATTGTGTATTCCCTTGTCTTGTTAGTCCTCCCAAAATGCATCACCTCACACTTTTCAGGGTTAAATTCCAATTGCCACTGTTCTGCCTATCTGACCAACCCGTCTATATTGTCCTGTAGCCTGAGGCTTCCCTCCTCGCTATTTACCACTCCACCAATTTTCGTGTCATCTGCGAACTTACTGATCATACCTCCTACATTCATATCTAAATCATTAATGTACACTACAAACAGCAAGGGACCCAGCACCGATCCCTGTGGTACACCACTGAACGCAGGCTTCCAGTCACAAAAACAACCTTCGACCATCACCCTCTGCCTCCTGCCACGAAGCCAATTTTGGATCCAATGTGCCAAATTGCCCTGGATCCCATGGGCTCTTGCCTTCTTGACCAGTCTCCCATGCGGGACTTTGTCAAAAGCCTTACTGAAGTCCACGTAGACTGCATCAACTGCACTACCCTCATCCACACACCTAGTCACCCCCTCATAAAATTCAATCAAATTGGTCAGACATAATCTCCCCCTGACAAAGCCATGCTGACTATCCTTGATTAATCCTTGCCTCTCCAAGTGGAGACTAATTCTGTCCCTCAGAATATTTTCCAATAATTTCCCTACCACTGATGTTCGGCTCACTGGCCTGTAATTCCCTGGTTTATCCCTACTACCCTTCTTGAATAATGGTACTACGTTAGCTGTCCTCCAGTCCTCTGGCACCTCCCCTGTGGCCAGAGAGGTTCTGAAAATTTGTGTCAGAGCCCCTGCAATCTCCTCCCTTGCCTCACACAGCAGCCTGGGATACATCTCGTCTGGGCCTGGGGATTTATCCACTTTTAAGCCCGCCAAAACCACTAGTACCTCCTCCCTCTCCATGCTAATTTGTTCAAGTATATCACAATCCCCCTGCCTGATTTCTATGCCTACATCGTCCTTCTCCATAGTGAACACAGATGCAAAATATTCATTTAAAACCTCACCTACATCTTCCGGCTCTACACACAGATTGCCACTTTGGTCCCTAATGGGCCCTACTCTTTCCCTGGTTATCCTCTTGCCCTTAATATAATGATAAAACACCTTGGGGTTTTCCTTTATTTTGCCCGCCAATGTTTTTTCATGCCCCCTCTCCGCTCTTCTAATTTCTTTTTTAAGTACCCCCCTGCACTTTCTATACTCTTCTAGGGCTTCCACTGTTTTTAGTCCTTTGTATCTGCCAAAAGCCTCCCTTTTTTTCCTAATCCATTCTTGTATATCCCTTGACATACAGGGTTCCCTGGACTTGTTGGTCCCACCCTTGACCTTTACGGGAACATGTTGGCGCTGTACTCTCTTTCCTTTTTGAATGACTCCCACTGCTCTGATGTGGATTTTCCTACAAGTAGCTGATCCCAGTCCACTTTGGCCAGATCCTGCCTTATCATATTAAAATCGGCCTTCCCCCAATTTAGAACCTTTATTTCCGGTCCATCTTTGTCCTTTTCCATGACTACCTTAAATCTCACCGAATTATGGTCACCGTCACCAAAATGCTCTCCTACTGACACGTCTACCACTTGCCCGGCTACATTCCCTAGAATTAGGCCCAGTACCGCGCCCTCTCTTGTAGGACTTTCTACATGCTGGCTCAAAAAGCTCTCCTGGATGCACTTTAAGAATTCCGCACCCTCTAAGCCTTTCACACTCTGACTATCCCAGTTAATATTGGGGAAGTTGAAATTCCCTGCTATTATTACCCTATTATTTCTACACTTCTCTGAGATTTGCCTACATATCTGTTCCTCTATCTCCCCCTGACTGTTTGGGGGCCAATAGTACACTCCCAGCAAAGTGCTTGCCCTCTTTTTGTTTTTAAGTTCTACCCATATGGCCTCATTAGAGGAACCTGCTAAGATATCATCCCTCCTTACTGCAGTAATTGACTCCTTGATTAATATTGCGACACCCCCTCCTCTTTTACACCCCCCTCTGTCTCGCCTGAAGATTCTATACCCCGGAATATTGAGCTGCCAGTCCTGCTCCTCCCTCAACCATGTCTCTGTGACAGCAACAATATCATACTCCCATGTGTTCATCAACACCTTCAATTCATCTGCCTTATTCGCAAGACTCCTTGCATTAAAATAAATGCCATCCAGCCTTGCCATACTCCCTTGTGCCGTTACATATTTGCTCTGCCTTCCAGACTGACTTGTTTTTTCCTCTATATTTGGCTGTGCATCACCCCCTACTATAGCTCCACTCCATATCCCATCCCCCTGCCAAGTTAGTTTAAACGCCCTCCCAACAGCTCTAGTAAACCTTCCCGCAAGGATGTTGGTCCCACTTGTACAGGTCCCACCTTCCCCAGAAACAGACCCAGTGCTCCAGGAAACTAAAGCCCTCCCTCCTGCACAAACTCTTTAGCCACGCATTCATCTGCTCTATCCTCCTATTTCTATACTCACTAGCACGTGGCACCAGGAGTAATCCAGAGATTACTACAACCTTTGAGGTCCTGCTTTTTTCCCATATGTGTCGCAGTGTCTGAAGCTCGGACTCCAGCTCATCAACTCTGAGCCGAAGTTCCTCGAGCAGCCAACATTTGCTGCAGATGTGGTCGCCATGGACCTCAATGGTGTCCACCAGCTCCCACATGCAACAACAACAACACATTGCCTGGTCTCCCATCTCAATTAATTAATTAATTAGTTTTAAAATTTGGAACACTTATATCTTTTAATCTACAGCAAGGCACTTAAATTTAGACGCCCAAGTTTGGGGAAAAAAGCGAGAAATATAGAAATACTCACCAACCAGTCACTTACCTGCTTTCTGGTGACATCACACTTCGATTACTTTTTACTTCTTTACACTCACCAGTCTGTTGTAGCTCCCGCTGCTTTTAGTATCTCCGAACTCTCGCTCTCCTGATCTCCCGCTGCTTTTAGTATCTCCGAACTCTCGCTCTCCTGGGCTCCCGCTGCTTTTAGTATCTCCGAACTCTCGCTCTCTCCTGGGCTCCCGCTGCTTTTAGTATCTCCGAACTCTCGCTCTCCTGATCTCCCGCTGCTTTTAGTATCTCCGAACTCTCGCTCTCTCCTGGGCTCCCGCTGCTTTTAGTACCGCCGAACTCTCGCTCTCCTGGGCTCACGCTGCTTTTAGTACCACCGAACTCTTGCTCCCTCCTGGGCTCCCACTGCTTTTAGTATCTCCGAACTCTCGCTCTCCTGGGCTCCCGCTGGTTTTAGTACCACCGAACTCTCGCTCTCCTGGGCTCCCGCTGCTTTTAGTATCTCCGAACTCTCGCTCTCCTGGGCTCCCGCTGCTTTTAGTACCGCTGAACTCTCGCTCTCCTGGGCTCCCGCTGCTTTTAGTACCACCGAACTCTCGCTCAGCTGGGCTCCCGCTGCTTTTAGTATCTCCGAACTCTCGCTCTCTCCTGGGCTCCCGCTGCTTTTAGTATCTCCGAACTCTCGCTCTCTCCTGGGCTCCCGCTGCTTTTAGTATCTCCAAACACTCGCTCTCCTGGGCTCCCGCTGCTTTTAGTTTCTCCGAACTCTCGCTCCCTCCTGGGCTCCCGCTGCTTTTAGTATCTCCGAACTCTCGCTCTCTCCTGGGCTCCCGCTGCTTTTAGTATCTCCAAACTCTCGCTCCCTCCTGGGCTCCCGCTGCTTTTAGTACCTCCGAACTCTCGCTCTCCTGGGCTCCCGCTGCTTTTAGTATCTCCGAACTCTCGCTCTCTCCTGGGCTCCCGCTGCTTTTAGTATCTCCGAACTCTCGCTCTCCTGGGCTCCCGCTGCTTTTAGTATCTCCGAACTCTCGCTCTCCTGGGCTCCCGCTGCTTTTAGTATCTCCGAACTCTCGCTCTCTCCTGGGCTCCCGCTGCTTTTAGTACCGCCGAACTCTCGCTCTCTCCTGGGCTCCTGCTGCTTTGAGTACCGCCGAACTCTCGCTCTCTCCTGGGCTCCCGCTGCTTTTAGTACCGCCGAACTCTCGCTCTCCTGGGCTCCCGCTGCTTTTAGTACCGCCGAACTCTCGCTCTCTCCTGGGCTCCCGCTGCTTTTAGTATATCCGAACTCTCGCTCTCCTGGGCTCCCGCTGCTTTTAGTACCACCGAACCCTCGCTCTCCTGGGCTCCCGCTGCTTTTAGTACCACCGAACTCTCGCTCTCCTGGGCTCCCGCTGCTTTTAGTACCACCGAACTCTCGCTCTCCTGGGCTCCCACTGCTTTTAGTATCTCCGAACTCTCGCTCTCTCCTGGGCTCCCGCTACTTTATTAATTCATCTGCGCTATTAATTAATCTATTTTGTTGCGATTGCTTCGAGCATTCAGATATAGTGCCCTTAGCTTTGACGTTTTTCTCTTTTTTTCCCCTGATGTCACCTTAGTCACTGATGCCCTATTACCTTTGTTACTCTCTCTGTCCCT
Source organism: Squalus acanthias (assembly GCA_030390025.1). Classification (NCBI taxonomy): domain Eukaryota; kingdom Metazoa; phylum Chordata; class Chondrichthyes; order Squaliformes; family Squalidae; genus Squalus; species Squalus acanthias. The sequence continues at coordinate 3,644,525 of JASTWF010000037.1, read as the reverse complement.
TCCTGACCCACACTGCTTATTTTTTACCCAAAACCTCTACTCTGCTCTGGAGCCTTGACATTTCTCTTGCTGTTTTTAAATTTACTCTTTCCTGAATCCTCCAACCACCCCCCCATTCATTAGTTTAAAGCCCTGTCCACTGCCCTAGTTATTCAATTCGCCAGGACACTGGTCCCAACCCGGTTTAAGTGGAGCCCGTCCCAACGGAACAGTTCCCTCTTACCCCAGTACTGCTGCCAGTGCTCCATCAACTGAAACCCCTGCCTCCCACGCCACTCTTTGAGCCACACATTTAATCCTCTAATCTGTTTGTCCCTATGCCAATTTGCGCGTGGCTCAGGTAACAATCCAGAGATTATTACCTTTTGAGGTTCTGCTTTTTAATTTGGATCCTAGCTCCTCAAACTCCCTCAGCAGAACCTCATTCCTAGTTCTACCTATGTCGTTGGTTCCTACGTGGACCACAACAACTGGATCCTCCCCCTCCCACTCCAAGTTCTTCTCCAGCCACGACGAGATAACTTTAACCCTGGCACCGGGCAACCTTCGAAACTCCCGATCGCGGCTGCAGAGAACAGTATCTACTCCCCTGACTATACTGTCGCCTACCACAACTACATTCCTTTTCACTCCCCCCACTTGAATGGCCTCCTGCACCATGGTGTCCTGGTCAGTTTGCCCATCCACCCTGCAGACCTTGTTCTCATCCACACGGGTAGCAAGTACCTCATACCTGTTGGTCAAAGACAAGGGCCAAGGCTCCTCCATCACTACCTCCTGGGTCCCCATTCCTTCCTGACTCGCAGTCACACCCTCCTGTCCCTGACCATTGACTAACTCGAAAGTACTGCTTAATCTAAGGGCTGTGACTGCCCCCTGGAATAAAGTGTCCAGGTAACTCTCCCCCACTCCCTGATGCCCCGCAATGTCTGCACCTCAGACTCGAGCTCAACAACACTCAGCCCAAGTTCCTCGAGCTGCAGACAGTTACCGCTGATGTGGGATCTCGCTGATCGCCACAAACTCCCACATGCTGCAGTTACGGCCCACCAGCTGCCCTGCCATGTCTATCCAACCTTCTTTATTTTATTAGTTCATTCATGATTTAATTTTTAAAAATCAATTATTTTAGTTTTATTACTTAATTGGTTTATCTAGTTTTAGTTCCTAATTTAATAAAGTAAAGTTAGAGCAGTTTACAGTTTCTTAGCTCGCTTAGAGACCTGCTGCCCTGTGATGTCACTCCTTGATTTTTCTGTTCTCGCACTCTTTATAGTCCCGCTGATCCCACTCCCCTCGCACTCTTTATAGTCCCGCTGATCCCACTCCCCTCGCACTCTTTATAGTCCCGCTGATCCCACTCCCCTCGCACTCTTTATAGTCCCGCTGATCCCACTCCCCTCGCACTCTTTATAGTGTCGCTGATCCCACTCCCCTCGCACTCTTTATAGTCCCGCTGATCCCACTCCCCTCGCACTCTTTATAGTGTCGCTGATCCCACTCCCCTCGCACTCTTTATAGTCCCGCTGATCCCGCTCCCCTCGCACTCTTTATAGTCCCGCTGATCCCACTCCCCTCGCACTCTTTATAGTGTCGCTGATCCCACTCCCCTCGCACTCTTTATAGTCCCGCTGATCCCACTCCCCTCGCACTCTTTATAGTCCCGCTGATCCCACTCCCCTCGCACTCTTTATAGTGTCACTGATCCCACTCCCCTCGCACTCTTTATAGTGTCGCTGATCCCACTCCCCTCGCACTCTTTATAGTGTCGCTGATCCCACTCCCCTCGCACTCTTTATAGTGTCGCTGATCCCACTCCCCTCGCACTCTTTATAGTGTCACTGATCCCACTCCCCTCGCACTCTTTATAGTGTCGCTGATCCCACTCCCCTCGCACTCTTTATAGTGTCGCTGATCCCACTCCCCTCGCACTCTTTATAGTGTCGCTGATCCCACTCCCCTCGCACTCTTTATAGTCCCGCTGATCCCACTCCCCTCGCACTCTTTATAGTCCCGCTGATCCCACTCCCCTCGCACTCTTTATAGTCCCACTGATCCCACTCCCCTCGCACTCTTTATAGTCCCGCTGATCCCACTCCCCTCGCACTCTTTATAGTGTCGCTGATCCTGCTCCCCTCGCACTCTTTATAGTGTCGCTGATCCCACTCCCCTCGCACTCTTTATAGTCCCGCTGATCCCGCTCCCCTCGCACTCTTTATAGTGTCGCTGATCCCACTCCCCTCGCACTCTTTATAGTCCCGCTGATCCCACTCCCCTCGCACTCTTTATAGTCCCGCTGATCCCACTCCCCTCGCACTCTTTATAGTGTCACTGATCCCACTCCCCTCGCACTCTTTATAGTGTCGCTGATCCCGCTCCCCTCGCACTCTTTATAGTCCCGCTGATCCCGCTCCCCTCGCACTCTTTATAGTCCGCTGATCCCACTCCCCTCGCACTCTTTATAGTGTCGCTGATCCCACTCCCCTCGCACTCTTTATAGTGCCGCTGATCCCACTCCCCTCGCACTCTTTATAGTCCCGCTGATCCCACTCCCCTCGCACTCTTTATAGTGTCGCTGATCCCACTCCCCTCGCACTCTTTATAGTCCCGCTGATCCCGCTCCCCTCGCACTCTTTATAGTGTCGCTGATCCCACTCCCCTCGCACTCTTTATAGTCCCGCTGATCCCGCTCCCCTCGCACTCTTTATAGTGTCGCTGATCCCACTCCCCTCGCACTCTTTATAGTGTCGCTGATCCCACTCCCCTCGCACTCTTTATAGTCCCGCTGATCCCACTCCCCTCGCACTCTTTATAGTGTCGCTGATCCCACTCCCCTCGCACTCTTTATAGTGTCGCTGATCCCGCTCCCCTCGCACTCTTTATAGTGTCGCTGATCCCGCTCCCCTCGCACTCTTTATAGTCCCGCTGATCCCGCTCCCCTCGCACTCTTTATAGTGTCGCTGATCCCGCTCCCCTCGCACTCTTTATAGTCCCGCTGATCCCGCTCCCCTCGCACTCTTTATAGTCCCGCTGATCCCGCTCCCCTCGCACTCTTTATAGTGTCGCTGATCCCGCTCCCCTCGCACTCTTTATAGTGTCGCTGATCCCGCTCCCCTCGCACTCTTTATAGTGTCGCTGATCCCGCTCCCCTCGCACTCTTTATAGTCCCGCTGATCCCGCTCCCCTCGCACTCTTTATAGTGTCGCTGATCCCACTCCCCTCGCACTCTTTATAGTCCCGCTGATCCCGCTCCCCTCGCACTCTTTATAGTCCCGCTGATCCCACTCCCCTCGCACTCTTTATAGTCCCGCTGATCCCGCTCCCCTCGCACTCTTTATAGTGTCGCTGATCCCACTCCCCTCGCACTCTTTATAGTCCCACTGATCCCGCTCCCCTCGCACTCTTTATAGTCCCGCTGATCCCACTCCCCTCGCACTCTTTATAGTGTCGCTGATCCCACTCCCCTCGCACTCTTTATAGTGTCGCTGATCCCACTCCCCTCGCACTCTTTATAGTCCCGCTGATCCCACTCCCCTCGCACTCTTTATAGTCCCGCTGATCCCACTCCCCTCGCACTCTTTATAGTCCCGCTGATCCCACTCCCCTCGCACTCTTTATAGTGTCGCTGATCCCGCTCCCCTCGCACTCTTTATAGTGTCGCTGATCCCACTCCCCTCGCACTCTTTATAGTCCCGCTGATCCCACTCCCCTCGCACTCTTTATAGTGTCGCTGATCCCACTCCCCTCGCACTCTTTATAGTGTCGCTGATCCCACTCCCCTCGCACTCTTTATAGTGTCGCTGATCCCACTCCCCTCGCACTCTTTATAGTGTCGCTGATCCCGCTCCCCTCGCACTCTTTATAGTGTCGCTGATCCCACTCCCCTCGCACTCTTTATAGTCCCGCTGATCCCGCTCCCCTCGCACTCTTTATAGTGTCGCTGATCCCACTCCCCTCGCACTCTTTATAGTGTCGCTGATCCCACTCCCCTCGCACTCTTTATAGTCCCGCTGATCCCACTCCCCTCGCACTCTTTATAGTGTCGCTGATCCCACTCCCCTCGCACTCTTTATAGTGTCGCTGATCCCACTCCCCTCGCACTCTTTATAGTCCCGCTGATCCCACTCCCCTCGCACTCTTTATAGTGTCGCTGATCCCACTCCCCTCGCACTCTTTATAGTGTCGCTGATCCCGCTCCCCTCGCACTCTTTACAGTCCCGCTGATCCCACTCCCCTCGCACTCTTTATAGTGCCGCTGATCCCACTCCCCTCGCACTCTTTATAGTGTCGCTGATCCCACTCCCCTCGCACTCTTTATAGTGTCGCTGATCCCGCTCCCCTCGCACTCTTTATAGTCCCGCTGATCCCACTCCCCTCGCACTCTTTATAGTCCCGCTGATCCCACTCCCCTCGCACTCTTTATAGTGTCGCTGATCCCACTCCCCTCGCACTCTTTATAGTGTCGCTGATCCCGCTCCCCTCGCACTCTTTATACTGTCGCTGATCCCACTCCCCTCGCACTCTTTATAGTGTCGCTGATCCCACTCCCCTCGCACTCTTTATAGTCCCGCTGATCCTCCTCCCCTCGCACTCTTTATAGTGTCGCTGATCCCACTCCCCTCGCACTCTTTATAGTCCCGCTGATCCCACTCCCCTCGCACTCTTTATAGTGTCGCTGATCCCACTCCCCTCGCACTCTTTATAGTGTCGCTGATCCCACTCCCCTCGCACTCTTTATAGTGTCGCTGATCCCGCTCCCCTCGCACTCTTTATAGTGCCGCTGATCCCACTCCCCTCGCACTCTTTATAGTGTCGCTGATCCCGCTCCCCTCGCACTCTTTATAGTCCCGCTGATCCCACTCCCCTCGCACTCTTTATAGTCCCGCTGATCCCACTCCCCTCGCACTCTTTATAGTGTCGCTGATCCCGCTCCCCTCGCACTCTTTATAGTTTCGCTGATCCCACTCCCCTCGCTCTCTTTATAGTCCCGCTGATCCCACTCCCCTCGCACTCTTTATAGTCCCACTGATCCCACTCCCCTCGCACTCTTTATAGTGTCGCTGATCCCACTCCCCTCGCACTCTTTATAGTGTCGCTGATCCCGCTCCCCTCGCACTCTTTATAGTGTCGCTGATCCCACTCCCCTCGCACTCTTTATAGTGTCGCTGATCCCACTCCCCTCGCACTCTTTATAGTCCCGCTGATCCCACTCCCCTCGCACTCTTTATAGTGTCGCTGATCCCGCTCCCCTCGCACTCTTTATAGTGTCGCTGATCCCACTCCCCTCGCACTCTTTATAGTCCCGCTGATCCCACTCCCCTCGCACTCTTTATAGTGTCGCTGATCCCACTCCCCTCGCACTCTTTATAGTGTCGCTGATCCCACTCCCCTCGCACTCTTTATAGTCCCACTGATCCCACTCCCCTCGCACTCTTTATAGTCCCGCTGATCCCACTCCCCTCGCACTCTTTATAGTCCCGCTGATCCCACTCCCCTCGCACTCTTTATAGTGTCGCTGATCCCACTCCCCTCGCACTCTTTATAGTGTCGCTGATCCCACTCCCCTCGCACTCTTTATAGTGTCGCTGATCCCACTCCCCTCGCACTCTTTATAGTGTCGCTGATCCCGCTCCCCTCGCACTCTTTATAGTGTCGCTGATCCCACTCCCCTCGCACTCTTTATAGTCCCGCTGATCCCACTCCCCTCGCACTCTTTATAGTCCCGCTGATCCCACTCCCCTCGCACTCTTTATAGTCCCGCTGATCCCACTCCCCTCGCACTCTTTATAGCCCCGCTGATCCCACTCCCCTCGCACTCTTTATAGTGTCGCTGATCCCACTCCCCTCGCACTCTTTATAGTGTCGCTGATCCCACTCCCCTCGCACTCTTTATAGTCCCGCTGATCCCACTCCCCTCGCACTCTTTATAGTGTCGCTGATCCCACTCCCCTCGCACTCTTTATAGTGTCGCTGATCCCACTCCCCTCGCACTCTTTATAGTGTCGCTGATCCCACTCCCCTCGCACTCTTTATAGTGTCGCTGATCCCGCTCCCCTCGCACTCTTTATAGTGTCGCTGATCCCACTCCCCTCGCACTCTTTATAGTGTCGCTGATCCCACTCCCCTCGCACTCTTTATAGTCCCGCTGATCCCACTCCCCTCGCACTCTATAGTGTCGCTGATCCCGCTCCCCTCGCACTCTTTATAGTGTCGCTGATCCCACTCCCCTCGCACTCTTTATAGTGTCGCTGATCCCACTCCCCTCGCACTCTTTATAGTGTCGCTGATCCCACTCCCCTCGCACTCTTTATAGTGTCGCTGATCCCACTCCCCTCGCACTCTTTATAGTGTCGCTGATCCCACTCCCCTCGCACTCTTTATAGTCCCGCTGATCCCACTCCCCTCGCACTCTTTATAGTGTCGCTGATCCCCGCTCCCCTCGCACTCTTTATAGTCCACTGATCCCACTCCCCTCGCACTCTTTATAGTGTCGCTGATCCCACTCCCCTCGCACTCTTTATAGTGTCGCTGATCCCACTCCCCTCGCACTCTTTATAGTCCCGCTGATCCCACTCCCCTCGCACTCTTTATAGTCCCGCTGATCCCACTCCCCTCGCACTCTTTATAGTCCCGCTGATCCCACTCCCCTCGCACTCTTTATAGTCCCGCTGATCCCACTCCCCTCGCACTCTTTATAGTCCCGCTGATCCCACTCCCCTCGCACTCTTTATAGTGTCGCTGATCCCACTCCCCTCGCACTCTTTATAGTCCCGCTGATCCCACTCCCCTTGCACTCTTTATAGTGTCGCTGATCCCACTCCCCTCGCACTCTTTATAGTCCCGCTGATCCCACTCCCCTCGCACTCTTTATAGTGTCGCTGATCCCACTCCCCTCGCACTCTTTATAGTCCCGCTGATCCCACTCCCCTCGCACTCTTTATAGTGTCGCTGATCCCACTCCCCTCGCACTCTTTATAGTCCCGCTGATCCCACTCCCCTCGCACTCTTTATAGTCCCGCTGATCCCGCTCCCCTCGCACTCTTTATAGTCCCGCTGATCCCACTCCCCTCGCACTCTTTATAGTGTCGCTGATCCCACTCCCCTCGCACTCTTTATAGTGTCGCTGATCCCACTCCCCTCGCACTCTTTATAGTCCCGCTGATCCCACTCCCCTCGCACTCTTTATAGTCCCGCTGATCCCACTCCCCTCGCACTCTTTATAGTGTCGCTGATCCCACTCCCCTCGCACTCTTTATAGTCCCGCTGATCCACTCCCCTCGCACTCTTTATAGTGTCGCTGATCCCGCTCCCCTCGCACTCTTTATAGTCCCGCTGATCCCACTCCCCTCGCACTCTTTATAGTGTCGCTGATCCCACTCCCCTCGCACTCTTTATAGTGTCGCTGATCCCGCTCCCCTCGCACTCTTTATAGTGTCGCTGATCCCACTCCCCTCGCACTCTTTATAGTGTCGCTGATCCCACTCCCCTCGCACTCTTTATAGTGTCGCTGATCCCACTCCCCTCGCACTCTTTATAGTGTCGCTGATCCCACTCCCCTCGCACTCTTTATAGTCCCGCTGATCCCACTCCCCTCGCACTCTTTATAGTGTCGCTGATCCCACTCCCTCGCACTCTTTATAGGTCCGCTGATCCCACTCCCCTCGCACTCTTTATAGTCCCGCTGATCCCTCTCCCCTCGCACTCTTTATAGTCCCGCTGATCCCACTCCCCTCGCACTCTTTATAGTGTCGCTGATCCCACTCCCCTCGCACTCTTTATAGTCCCGCTGATCCCACTCCCCTCGCACTCTTTATAGTGTCGCTGATCCCACTCCCCTCGCACTCTTTATAGTCCCGCTGATCCCACTCCCCTCGCACTCTTTATAGTGTCGCTGATCCCACTCCCCTCGCACTCTTTATAGTGTCGCTGATCCCACTCCCCTCGCACTCTTTATAGTCCCGCTGATCCCACTCCCCTCGCACTCTTTATAGTGTCGCTGATCCCGCTCCCCTCGCACTCTTTATAGTGTCGCTGATTCCCACTCCCCTCGCACTCTTTATAGTGTCGCTGATCCCACTCCCCTCGCACTCTTTATAGTCCCGCTGATCCCACTCCCCTCGCACTCTTTATAGTGTCGCTGATCCCACTCCCCTCGCACTCTTTATAGTGTCGCTGATCCCACTCCCCTCGCACTCTTTATAGTGTCGCTGATCCCGCTCCCCTCGCACTCTTTATAGTGTCGCTGATCCCACTCCCCTCGCACTCTTTATAGTCCCGCTGATCCCACTCCCCTCGCACTCTTTATAGTGTCGCTGATCCCACTCCCCTCGCACTCTTTATAGTCCCGCTGATCCCGCTCCCCTCGCACTCTTTATAGTGTCGCTGATCCCGCTCCCCTCGCACTCTTTATAGTGTCGCTGATCCCACTCCCCTCGCACTCTTTATAGTGTCGCTGATCCCACTCCCCTCGCACTCTTTATAGTGTCGCTGATCCCACTCCCCTCGCACTCTTTATAGTGTCCGCTGATCCCGCTCCCCTCGCACTCTTTATAGTGTCGCTGATCCCGCTCCCCTCGCACTCTTTATAGTGTCGCTGATCCCACTCCCCTCGCACTCTTTATAGTGTCGCTGATCCCGCTCCCCTCGCACTCTTTATAGTCCCGCTGATCCCACTCCCCTCGCACTCTTTATAGTGTCGCTGATCCCACTCCCCTCGCACTCTTTATAGTGTCGCTGATCCCGCTCCCCTCGCACTCTTTATAGTGTCGCTGATCCCGCTCCCCTCGCACTCTTTATAGTCCCGCTGATCCCACTCCCCTCGCACTCTTTATAGTGTCGCTGATCCCACTCCCCTCGCACTCTTTATAGTGTCGCTGATCCCGCTCCCCTCGCACTCTTTATAGTGTCGCTGATCCCACTCCCCTCGCACTCTTTATAGTGTCGCTGATCCCACTCCCCTCGCACTCTTTATAGTGTCGCTGATCCCACTCCCCTCGCACTCTTTATAGTGTCGCTGATCCCACTCCCCTCGCACTCTTTATAGTGTCGCTGATCCCACTCCCCTCGCACTCTTTATAGTCCCGCTGATCCCACTCCCCTCGCACTCTTTATAGTCCCGCTGATCCCACTCCCCTCGCACTCTTTATAGTCCCGCTGATCCCACTCCCCTCGCACTCTTTATAGTCCCGCTGATCCCACTCCCCTCGCACTCTTTATAGTCCCGCTGATCCCACTCCCCTCGCACTCTTTATAGTGTCGCTGATCCCACTCCCCTCGCACTCTTTATAGTGTCGCTGATCCCACTCCCCTCGCACTCTTTATAGTGTCGCTGATCCCACTCCCCTCGCACTCTTTATAGTGTCGCTGATCCCGCTCCCCTCGCACTCTTTATAGTGTCGCTGATCCCACTCCCCTCGCACTCTTTATAGTCCCGCTGATCCCACTCCCCTCGCACTCTTTATAGTGTCGCTGATCCCACTCCCCTCGCACTCTTTATAGTGTCGCTGATCCCACTCCCCTCGCACTCTTTATAGGTCCGCTGATCCCACTCCCCTCGCACTCTTTATAGGTCCGCTGATCCCACTCCCCTCGCACTCTTTATAGTGTCGCTGATCCCACTCCCCTCGCACTCTTTATAGTCCGCTGATCCCACTCCCCTCGCACTCTTTATAGTGTCGCTGATCCCACTCCCCTCGCACTCTTTATAGTCCCGCTGATCCCACTCCCCTCGCACTCTTTATAGTGTCGCTGATCCCACTCCCCTCGCACTCTTTATAGTCCCGCTGATCCCACTCCCCTCGCACTCTTTATAGTCCGCTGATCCCACTCCCCTCGCACTCTTTATAGTCCCGCTGATCCCGCTCCCCTCGCACTCTTTATAGTGTCGCTGATCCCACTCCCCTCGCACTCTTTATAGTCCGCTGATCCCACTCCCCTCGCACTCTTTATAGTGTCGCTGATCCCACTCCCCTCGCACTCTTTATAGTGTCGCTGATCCCACTCCCCTCGCACTCTTTATAGTGTCGCTGATCCCACTCCCCTCGCACTCTTTATAGTCCCGCTGATCCCACTCCCCTCGCACTCTTTATAGTCCCGCTGATCCCGCTCCCCTCGCACTCTTTATAGTCCCGCTGATCCCACTCCCCTCGCACTCTTTATAGTGTCGCTGATCCCACTCCCCTCGCACTCTTTATAGTGTCGCTGATCCCACTCCCCTCGCACTCTTTATAGTGCCGCTGATCCCACTCCCCTCGCACTCTTTATAGTGTCGCTGATCCCAGCTCCCCTCGCACTCTTTATAGTGTCCGCTGATCCCACTCCCCTCGCACTCTTTATAGTCCCGCTGATCCCACTCCCCTCGCACTCTTTATAGTCCCGCTGATCCCACTCCCCTCGCACTCTTTATAGTGTCGCTGATCCCACTCCCCTCGCACTCTTTATAGTCCCGCTGATCCCACTCCCCTCGCACTCTTTATAGTGTCGCTGATCCCACTCCCCTCGCACTCTTTATAGTGTCGCTGATCCCACTCCCCTCGCACTCTTTATAGTGTCGCTGATCCCGCTCCCCTCGCACTCTTTATAGTGTCGCTGATCCCACTCCCCTCGCACTCTTTATAGTGTCGCTGATCCCACTCCCCTCGCACTCTTTATAGTCCCGCTGATCCCACTCCCCTCGCACTCTTTATAGTGTCGCTGATCCCGCTCCCCTCGCACTCTTTATAGTGTCGCTGATCCCACTCCCCTCGCACTCTTTATAGTGTCGCTGATCCCGCTCCCCTCGCACTCTTTATAGTGTCGCTGATCCCACTCCCCTCGCACTCTTTATAGTGTCGCTGATCCCACTCCCCTCGCACTCTTTATAGTCCCGCTGATCCCACTCCCCTCGCACTCTTTATAGGTCCTGATCCCACTCCCCTCGCACTCTTTATAGTCCGCTGATCCCACTCCCCTCGCACTCTTTATAGTGTCGCTGATCCCACTCCCCTCGCACTCTTTATAGTCCCGCTGATCCCTCTCCCCTCGCACTCTTATAGTGTCGCTGATCCCACTCCCCTCGCACTCTTTATAGTGCCCGCTGATCCCAGCTCCCCTCGCACTCTTTATAGTCCCGCTGATCTCCACTCCCCTCGCACGTCTTTATAGTGTCGCTGATCCCACTCCCCTCGCACTCTTTTATAGTCCCGCTGATCCCACTCCCCTCGGCACTCTTTATAGTCCCGCTGATCCCACTCCCCTCGCACTCTTTATAGTCCCGCTGATCCCACTCCCCTCGCACTCTTTATAGTGTCGCTGATCCCACTCCCCTCGCACTCTTTATAGTGTCGCTGATCCCACTCCCCTCGCACTCTTTATAGTGTCGCTGATCCCACTCCCCTCGCACTCTTTATAGTGTCGCTGATCCCACTCCCCTCGCACTCTTTATAGTGTCGCTGATCCCACTCCCCTCGCACTCTTTATAGTGTCGCTGATCCCACTCCCCTCGCACTCTTTATAGTGTCGCTGATCCCACTCCCCTCGCACTCTTTATAGTGTCGCTGATCCCACTCCCCTCGCACTCTTTATAGTCCCGCTGATCCCACTCCCCTCGCACTCTTTATAGTGTCGCTGATCCCACTCCCCTCGCACTCTTTATAGTCCCGCTGATCCCACTCCCCTCGCACTCTTTATAGTCCCGCTGATCCCACTCCCTCGCACTCTTTAGTGTCCCGCTGATCCCACTCCCCTCGCACTCTTTATAGTGTCGCTGATCCCACTCCCCTCGCACTCTTTATAGTGTCGCTGATCCCGCTCCCCTCGCACTCTTTATAGTGTCCGCTGATCCCACTTCCCTCGCACTCTTTATAGTGTCGCTGATCCCACTCCCCTCGCACTCTTTATAGTGTCGCTGATCCCACTCCCCTCGCACTCTTTATAGTGTCCGCTGATCCCACTCCCCTCGCACTCTTTATAGTGTCGCTGATCCCACTCCCCTCGCACTCTTTATAGTCCCGCTGATCCCACTCCCCTCGCACTCTTTATAGTCCCGCTGATCCCACTCCCCTCGCACTCTTTATAGTCCGCTGATCCCACTCCCCTCGCACTCTTTATAGTGTCGCTGATCCCACTCCCCTCGCACTCTTTATAGTGTCGCTGATCCCACTCCCCTCGCACTCTTTATAGTCCCGCTGATCCCACTCCCCTCGCACTCTTTATAGTGTCGCTGATCCCACTCCCCTCGCACTCTTTATAGGTCCGCTGATCCCACTCCCCTCGCACTCTTTATAGTCCGCTGATCCCACTCCCCTCGCACTCTTTATAGTCCGCTGATCCCACTCCCCTCGCACTCTTTATAGTCCCGCTGATCCCACTCCCCTCGCACTCTTTATAGTGTCGCTGATCCCGCTCCCTCGCACTCTTATAGTGTCGCTGATCCACTCCCCTCGCACTCTTTATAGTGTCGCTGATCCCGCTCCCCTCGCACTCTTTATAGTGTCGCTGATCCCAGCTCCCCTCGCACTCTTTATAGTGTCGCTGATTCCCACTCCCTCGCACTCTTTATAGTGTCGCTGATCCCACTCCCCTCGCACTCTTTATAGTCCCGCTGATCCCACTCCCCTCGCACTCTTTATAGTGTCGCTGATCCCACTCCCCTCGCACTCTTTATAGTGTCGCTGATCCCGCTCCCCTCGCACTCTTTATAGTCCCGCTGATCCCACTCCCCTCGCACTCTTTATAGTCCCGCTGATCCCACTCCCCTCGCACTCTTATAGTCGAGACCCCGCTTGATAGTCGCTGATCCCCTCGCACTCTTTATAGTGTCCGCTGATCCCACTCCCCTCGCACTCTTTATAGTGTCCGCTGATCCCACTCCCCTCGCACTCTTATAGTGTCGCTGATCCCAGCTCCCCTCGCACTCTTTATAGTGTCGCTGATCCCACTCCCCTCGCACTCTTTATAGTGTCGCTGATCCACTCCCCTCGCACTCTTTATAGTCCCGCTGATCCCACTTCCCCCTCGCACTCTTTATAGTCCCGCTGATCCCTCTCCCCTCGCACTCTTTATAGTGTCGCTGATCCCACTCCCCTCGCACTCTTTATAGTGTCGCTGAATCCCACTCCCCTCGCACTCTTATAGGTGTCGCTGATCCCGCTCCCCTCGCACTCTTTATAGTGTCGCTGAGCCCCGGCTCCCCTCGCACTCTTTACAGTCCGCTGATCCCACTCCCCTCGCACTCTTTATAGTGCCGCTGATCCCAGCTCCCCTCGCACTCTTTATAGTGTCCTGATCCCACTCCCCTCGCACTCTTTATAGTGTCGCTGATCCCGCTCCCCTCGCACATCTTTATAGTGTCGCTGATCCCACTCCCCTCGCACTCTTTATAGTCACGCTGATCCCACTCCCCTCGCACTCTTTATAGTCCCGCTGATCCCACTCCCCTCGCACTCTTTATAGTCCGCTGATCCCACTCCCCTCGCACTCTTTATAGTGTCGCTGATCCCACTCCCCTCGCACTCTTTATAGTGTCGCTGATCCCACTCCCCTCGCACTCTTTATAGTCCCGCTGATCCCACTCCCCTCGCACTCTTTATAGTGTCGCTGATCCCACTCCCCTCGCACTCTTTATAGTCCGCTGATCCCACTCCCCTCGCACTCTTTATAGTGCCGCTGATCCCACTCCCCTCGCACTCTTTATAGTGTCGCTGATCCCACTCCCCTCGCACTCTTTATAGTCCCGCTGATCCCACTCCCCTCGCACTCTTTATAGTGTCGCTGATCCCACTCCCCTCGCACTCTTTATAGTCCGCTGATCCCACTCCCCTCGCACTCTTTATAGTCCGCTGATCCCACTCCCCTCGCACTCTTTATAGTGTCGCTGATCCCACTCCCCTCGCACTCTTTATAGTGTCGCTGATCCCACTCCCCTCGCACTCTTTATAGTCCGCTGATCCCACTCCCCTCGCACTCTTTATAGTCCCGCTGATCCCACTCCCCTCGCACTCTTTATAGTGTCGCTGATCCCACTCCCCTCGCACTCTTTATAGTGTCGCTGATCCCGCTCCCCTCGCACTCTTTATAGTCCGCTGATCCCACTCCCCTCGCACTCTTTATAGTGTCGCTGATCCCACTCCCCTCGCACTCTTTATAGTCCCGCTGATCCCACTCCCCTCGCACTCTTTATAGTGTCCGCTGATCCCGCTCCCCTCGCACTCTTTATAGTGTCGCTGATCCCACTCCCCTCGCACTCTTTATAGTCCCGCTGATCCCACTCCCCTCGCACTCTTTATAGTGTCGCTGATCCCACTCCCCTCGCACTCTTTATAGTGTCGCTGATCCCACTCCCCTCGCACTCTTTATAGTGTCGCTGATCCCACTCCCCTCGCACTCTTTATAGTGTCGCTGATCCCACTCCCCTCGCACTCTTTATAGTGTCGCTGATCCCACTCCCCTCGCACTCTTTATAGTCCCGCTGATCCCACTCCCCTCGCACTCTTTATAGTCCGCTGATCCCACTCCCCTCGCACTCTTTATAGTCCGCTGATCCCACTCCCCTCGCACTCTTTATAGTCCGCTGATCCCACTCCCCTCGCACTCTTTATAGTGTCGCTGATCCCACTCCCCTCGCACTCTTTATAGTCCCGCTGATCCCACTCCCCTCGCACTCTTTATAGTGTCGCTGATCCCACTCCCCTCGCACTCTTTATAGTGTCGCTGATCCCACTCCCCTCGCACTCTTTATAGTGTCCGCTGATCCCACTCCCCTCGCACTCTTTATAGTGTCGCTGATCCCACTCCCCTCGCACTCTTTATAGTCCCGCTGATCCCACTCCCCTCGCACTCTTTATAGTGTCGCTGATCCCACTCCCCTCGCACTCTTTATAGTCCCGCTGATCCCACTCCCCTCGCACTCTTTATAGTCCCGCTGATCCCACTCCCCTCGCACTCTTTATAGTGTCGCTGATCCCACTCCCCTCGCACTCTTTATAGTCCCGCTGATCCCGCTCCCCTCGCACTCTTTATAGTGTCGCTGATCCCACTCCCCTCGCACTCTTTATAGTGTCGCTGATCCCACTCCCCTCGCACTCTTTATAGTCCCGCTGATCCCACTCCCCTCGCACTCTTTATAGTGTCCGCTGATCCCGCTCCCCTCGCACTCTTTATAGTGTCGCTGATCCCACTCCCCTCGCACTCTTTATAGTGTCGCTGATCCCACTCCCCTCGCACTCTTTATAGTGTCGCTGATCCCACTCCCCTCGCACTCTTTATAGTCCCGCTGATCCCACTCCCCTCGCACTCTTTATAGTCCCGCTGATCCCACTCCCCTCGCACTCTTTATAGTGTCGCTGATCCCACTCCCCTCGCACTCTTTATAGTGTCGCTGATCCCACTCCCCTCGCACTCTTTATAGTCCCGCTGATCCCGCTCCCCTCGCACTCTTTATAGTGTCGCTGATCCCACTCCCCTCGCACTCTTTATAGTGTCGCTGATCCCACTCCCCTCGCACTCTTTATAGTCCCGCTGATCCCACTCCCCTCGCACTCTTTATAGTGTCGCTGATCCCACTCCCCTCGCACTCTTTATAGTGTCCGCTGATCCCACTCCCCTCGCACTCTTTATAGTCCCGCTGATCCCGCTCCCCTCGCACTCTTTATAGTGTCGCTGATCCCACTCCCCTCGCACTCTTTATAGTCCCGCTGATCCCGCTCCCCTCGCACTCTTTATAGTCCCGCTGATCCCACTCCCCTCGCACTCTTTATAGTGTCGCTGATCCCACTCCCCTCGCACTCTTTATAGTGTCGCTGATCCCACTCCCCTCGCACTCTTTATAGTGTCGCTGATCCCACTCCCCTCGCACTCTTTATAGTCCCGCTGATCCCACTCCCCTCGCACTCTTTATAGTCCCGCTGATCCCACTCCCCTCGCACTCTTTATAGTGTCGCTGATCCCACTCCCCTCGCACTCTTTATAGTCCCGCTGATCCCACTCCCCTCGCACTCTTTATAGTGTCGCTGATCCCACTCCCCTCGCACTCTTTATAGTGTCGCTGATCCCACTCCCCTCGCACTCTTTATAGTGTCGCTGATCCCACTCCCCTCGCACTCTTTATAGTGTCGCTGATCCCACTCCCCTCGCACTCTTTATAGTGTCGCTGATCCCACTCCCCTCGCACTCTTTATAGTCCCGCTGATCCCACTCCCCTCGCACTCTTTATAGTGTCGCTGATCCCACTCCCCTCGCACTCTTTATAGTGTCGCTGATCCCACTCCCCTCGCACTCTTTATAGTGTCGCTGATCCCACTCCCCTCGCACTCTTTATAGTGTCGCTGATCCCACTCCCCTCGCACTCTTTATAGTGTCGCTGATCCCACTCCCCTCGCACTCTTTATAGTCCGCTGATCCCACTCCCCTCGCACTCTTTATAGTCCCGCTGATCCCACTCCCCTCGCACTCTTTATAGTGTCGCTGATCCCACTCCCCTCGCACTCTTTATAGTCCCGCTGATCCCACTCCCCTCGCACTCTTTATAGTGCCGCTGATCCCACTCCCCTCGCACTCTTTATAGTCCCGCTGATCCCACTCCCCTCGCACTCTTTATAGTGTCGCTGATCCCACTCCCCTCGCACTCTTTATAGTCCGCTGATCCCACTCCCCTCGCACTCTTTATAGTGTCCGCTGATCCCACTCCCCTCGCACTCTTTATAGTGTCGCTGATCCCACTCCCCTCGCACTCTTTATAGTGTCGCTGATCCCACTCCCCTCGCACTCTTTATAGTCCCGCTGATCCCACTCCCCTCGCACTCTTTATAGTGTCGCTGATCCCACTCCCCTCGCACTCTTTATAGTCCCGCTGATCCCACTCCCCTCGCACTCTTTATAGTGTCGCTGATCCCACTCCCCTCGCACTCTTTATAGTGTCGCTGATCCCACTCCCCTCGCACTCTTTATAGTCCCGCTGATCCCACTCCCCTCGCACTCTTTATAGTGTCGCTGATCCCACTCCCCTCGCACTCTTTATAGTCCCGCTGATCCCACTCCCCTCGCACTCTTTATAGTGTCGCTGATCCCACTCCCCTCGCACTCTTTATAGTCCCGCTGATCCCACTCCCCTCGCACTCTTTATAGTGTCGCTGATCCCACTCCCCTCGCACTCTTTATAGTCCCGCTGATCCCACTCCCCTCGCACTCTTTATAGTCCCGCTGATCCCACTCCCCTCGCACTCTTTATAGTGTCGCTGATCCCGCTCCCCTCGCACTCTTTATAGTCCCGCTGATCCCGCTCCCCTCGCACTCTTTATAGTGTCCGCTGATCCCACTCCCCTCGCACTCTTTATAGTCCCGCTGATCCCACTCCCCTCGCACTCTTTATAGTGTCGCTGATCCCACTCCCCTCGCACTCTTTATAGTGTCCGCTGATCCCACTCCCCTCGCACTCTTTATAGTGTCGCTGATCCCGCTCCCCTCGCACTCTTTATAGTGTCGCTGATCCCACTCCCCTCGCACTCTTTATAGGTCCGCTGATCCCACTCCCCTCGCACTCTTTATAGTGTCGCTGATCCCACTCCCCTCGCACTCTTTATAGTGTCGCTGATCCCACTCCCCTCGCACTCTTTATAGTGTCGCTGATCCCAGCTCCCCTCGCACTCTTTATAGTGTCGCTGATCCACTCCCCTCGCACTCTTTATAGTCGCGGATCCCACTCCCCTCGCACTCTTTAGAGTCGCTGATCCCACTCCCCTCGCACTCTTTATAGTGTCGCTGATCCCACTCCCCTCGCACTCTTTATAGTGTCGCTGATCCCACTCCCTCGCACTCTTTATAGTGTCGCTGATCCCTCTCCCCTCGCACTCTTATAGTGTCCGCTGATCCCACTCCCCTCGCACTCTTTATAGTGTCGCTGATCCCACTCCCCTCGCACTCTTTATAGTGTCGCTGATCCCACTCCCCTCGCACTCTTTATAGTCCCGCTGATCCCACTCCCCTCGCACTCTTATAGTGTCGCTGATCCCACTCCCCTCGCACTCTTTATAGTGTCGCTGATCCCACTCCCCTCGCACTCTTTATAGTGTCGCTGATCCCACTCCCCTCGCACTCTTTATAGTGTCGCTGATCCCACTCCCCTCGCACTCTTTATAGTCCCGCTGATCCCACTCCCCTCGCACTCTTTATAGTGTCGCTGATCCCACTCCCCTCGCACTCTTTATAGTCCCGCTGATCCCACTCCCCTCGCACTCTTTATAGTCCGCTGATCCCACTCCCCTCGCACTCTTTATAGTGTCGCTGATCCCACTCCCCTCGCACTCTTTATAGTGTCCGCTGATCCCACTCCCCTCGCACTCTTTATAGTGTCGCTGATCCCACTCCCTCGCACTCTTTATAGTCCCGCTGATCCACTCCCCTCGCACTCTTTATAGGTCCCGCTGATCCCACTCCCCTCGCACTCTTTATAGTCCCGCTGATCCCACTCCCCTCGCACTCTTTATAGTCCCGCTGATCCCGCTCCCCTCGCACTCTTTATAGTGTCGCTGATCCCACTCCCCTCGCACTCTTTATAGTGTCGCTGATCCCACTCCCCTCGCACTCTTTATAGTCCCGCTGATCCCACTCCCCTCGCACTCTTTATAGTCCCGCTGATCCCACTCCCCTCGCACTCTTTATAGTCCCGCTGATCCCACTCCCCTCGCACTCTTTATAGTGTCGCTGATCCCACTCCCCTCGCACTCTTTATAGTGTCGCTGATCCCACTCCCCTCGCACTCTTTATACTGTCGCTGATCCCACTCCCCTCGCACTCTTTATAGTGTCGCTGATCCCACTCCCCTCGCACTCTTTATAGTCCCGCTGATCCCACTCCCCTCGCACTCTTTATAGTGTCGCTGATCCCGCTCCCCTCGCACTCTTTATAGTCCCGCTGATCCCACTCCCCTCGCACTCTTTATAGTGTCGCTGATCCCACTCCCCTCGCACTCTTTATAGTGTCGCTGATCCCACTCCCCTCGCACTCTTTATAGTGTCGCTGATCCCGCTCCCCTCGCACTCTTTATAGTGTCGCTGATCCCACTCCCCTCGCACTCTTTATAGTCCCGCTGATCCCACTCCCCTCGCACTCTTTATAGTGTCGCTGATCCCACTCCCCTCGCACTCTTTATAGTCCCGCTGATCCCACTCCCCTCGCACTCTTTATAGTGTCGCTGATCCCACTCCCCTCGCACTCTTTATAGTGTCGCTGATCCCACTCCCCTCGCACTCTTTATAGTCCCGCTGATCCCACTCCCCTCGCACTCTTTATAGTGTCGCTGATCCCACTCCCCTCGCACTCTTTATAGTGTCGCTGATCCCACTCCCCTCGCACTCTTTATAGTCCCGCTGATCCCACTCCCCTCGCACTCTTTATAGTGTCGCTGATCCCACTCCCCTCGCACTCTTTATAGTCCCGCTGATCCCACTCCCCTCGCACTCTTTATAGTGTCGCTGATCCCACTCCCCTCGCACTCTTTATAGTCCCGCTGATCCCACTCCCCTCGCACTCTTTATAGTGTCGCTGATCCCACTCCCCTCGCACTCTTTATAGTGTCGCTGATCCCACTCCCCTCGCACTCTTTATAGTGTCGCTGATCCCACTCCCCTCGCACTCTTTATAGTGTCGCTGATCCCACTCCCCTCGCACTCTTTATAGTGTCGCTGATCCCACTCCCTCGCACTCTTTATAGTCCCGCTGATCCCACTCCCCTCGCACTCTTATAGTCCCGCTGATCCACTCCCTCGCACTCTTTATAGTCCCGCTGATCCCACTCCCCTCGCACTCTTTATAGTCCGCTGATCCCACTCCCCTCGCACTCTTTATAGTGTCGCTGATCCCACTCCCCTCGCACTCTTTATAGTGTCGCTGATCCCACTCCCCTCGCACTCTTTATAGTGTCGCTGATCCCACTCCCCTCGCACTCTTTATAGTGTCCGCTGATCCCACTCCCCTCGCACTCTTTATAGTGTCGCTGATCCCACTCCCCTCGCACTCTTTATAGTGTCGCTGATCCCACTCCCCTCGCACTCTTTATAGTGTCGCTGATCCCACTCCCCTCGCACTCTTTATAGTGTCGCTGATCCCACTCCCCTCGCACTCTTTATAGTCCCGCTGATCCCACTCCTCCTCGCACTCTTTATAGTCCGCTGATCCCACTCCCCTCGCACTCTTTATAGTCCCGCTGATCCCCTCCCCTCGCACTCTTTATAGTGTCGCTGATCCCACTCCCCCTCGCCACTTTTATAGTGTCCGCTGATCCCGCTCCCCTCGCACTCTTTATAGTCCCGCTGATCCCACTCCCCTCGCACTCTTATCCAGTGTCGCTGATCCCCTCCCCTCGCACTCTTTATAGTCCCGCTGATCCCACTCCCCTCGCACTCTTTATAGTCCCGCTGATCCCACTCCCCTCGCACTCTTATAGTCCCGCTGATCCCACTCCCCTCGCACTCTTTATAGGTCGCTGATCCCACTCCCCTCGCAACTCTTTATAGTGTCGTTGATCCCACTCCCCTCGCACTCTTTATAGTGTCGCTGATCCCACTCCCCTCGCACTCTTATAGTGTCGCTGATCCCACTCCCTCGCACTCTTTATAGTCCCAGCTGATCCCACTCCCCTCGCACTCTTTATAGTCCCGCTGATCCCACTCCCCTCGCACTCTTTATAGTGTCGCTGATCCCACTCCCCTCGCACTCTTTATAGTGTCCGCTGATCCCACTCCCCTCGCACTCTTTATAGTCCCGCTGATCCCACTCCCCTCGCACTCTTTATAGTCCCGCTGATCCCACTCCCCTCGCACTCTTTATAGTGTCGCTGATCCCACTCCCCTCGCACTCTTTATAGTGTCGCTGATCCCACTCCCCTCGCACTCTTTATAGTGTCGCTGATCCCACTCCCCTCGCACTCTTTATAGTCCCGCTGATCCCACTCCCCTCGCACTCTTTATAGTGTCGCTGATCCCACTCCCCTCGCACTCTTTATAGTCCGCTGATCCCACTCCCCTCGCACTCTTTATAGTCCCGCTGATCCCACTCCCCTCGCACTCTTTATAGTGTCGCTGATCCCACTCCCCTCGCACTCTTTATAGTCCCGCTGATCCCACTCCCCTCGCACTCTTTATAGTGTCGCTGATCCCACTCCCCTCGCACTCTTTATAGTGTCGCTGATCCCACTCCCCCTCGCACTCTTTATAGTACCCCCGCTGATCCCACTCCCCTTCGCACTCTTTATAGTGTCGCTGATCCAGCTCCTCCCTCGCACTCTTTATAGTCCCGCTGAGTCCCACTCCCCTCGCACTCTTTATAGTGTCGCTGATCCCACTCCCCTCGACTCTTCTTTATAGTGTCCCGCTGATCCCAGCTCCCCTCGCACTCTTTATAGTCCCGCTGATCCACTCCCCTCGCACTCTTTATAGTCCCGCTGATCCCACTCCCCTCGCGACTCTTTATAGTCCCGCTGATCCCACTCCCCTCGCACTCTTTTATAGGTGTCGCTGATCCCACTCCCCTCGCACTCTTTATAGTCCCGCTGATCCCGCTCCCCTCGCACTCTTTATAGTGTCCGCTGATCCCACTCCCCTCGCACTCTTTATAGTCCCGCTGATCCCGCTCCCCTCGCACTCTTTATAGTCCCGCTGATCCCACTCCCCTCGCACTCTTTATAGTGTCGCTGATCCCACTCCCCTCGCACTCTTTATAGTGTCGCTGATCCCACTCCCCTCGCACTCTTTATAGTCCCGCTGATCCCACTCCCCTCGCACTCTTTATAGTCCGCTGATCCCACTCCCCTCGCACTCTTTATAGTGTCGCTGATCCCACTCCCCTCGCACTCTTTATAGTGTCGCTGATCCCACTCCCCTCGCACTCTTTATAGTGTCGCTGATCCCACTCCCCTCGCACTCTTTATAGTCCGCTGATCCCCTCCCCTCGCACTCTTATAGTCCCGCTGATCCCACTCCCCTCGCACTCTTTATAGTGTCGCTGATCCCACTCCCTCGCACTCTTTATAGTGTCGCTGATCCCACTCCCCTCGCACTCTTTATAGTGTCGCTGATCCCACTCCCCTCGCACTCTTTATAGTCCCGCTGATCCACTCCCCTCGCACTCTTTATAGGTCCGCTGATCCCACTCCCCTCGCACTCTTTATAGTGTCGCTGATCCCACTCCCCTCGCACTCTTTATAGTCCCGCTGATCCCACTCCCCTCGCACTCTTTATAGTCCCGCTGATCCCACTCCCTCGCACTCTTTATAGTCCCGCTGATCCCACTCCCTCGCACTCTTTATAGTGTCGCTGATCCCACTCCCCTCGCACTCTTTATAGTCCCGCTGATCCCACTCCCCTCGCACTCTTTATAGTGTCGCTGATCCCACTCCCCTCGCACTCTTTATAGTCCGCTGATCCCACTCCCCTCGCACTCTTTATAGTCCCGCTGATCCCTCTCCCCTCGCACTCTTTATAGTGTCGCTGATCCCACTCCCCTCGCACTCTTTATAGTCCCGCTGATCCCACTCCCCTCGCACTCTTTATAGTGTCGCTGATCCCACTCCCCCTCGCACTCTTTATAGTGTCGCTGATCCCGCTCCCCTCGCACTCTTTATAGTCCCGCTGATCCCACTCCCCTCGCACTCTTTATAGTGTCGCTGATCCCACTCCCCTCGCACTCTTTATAGTGTCGCTGATCCCACTCCCCTCGCACTCTTTATAGTGTCGCTGATCCCACTCCCCTCGCACTCTTTATAGGTCGCTGATCCCCTCCCCTCGCACTCTTATAGTGTCGCTGATCCCACTCCCCTCGCACTCTTTATAGTCCCGCTGATCCCACTCCCCTCGCACTCTTTATAGTGTCGCTGATTCCCACTCCCCTCGCACTCTTTATAGTGTCGCTGATCCCACTCCCCTCGCACTCTTTATAGTCCCGCTGATCCCACTCCCCTCGCACTCTTTATAGTCCCGCTGATCCCACTCCCCTCGCACTCTTTAATAGGTCCGCTGATCCCACTCCCCTCGCACTCTTATAGTGTCGCTGATCCCACTCCCTCGCACTCTTTATAGTCCCCGCTGATCCCACTCCCCTCGCACTCTTTATATGTCACTCTCGCTGATCCCACTCCCCTCGCACTCTTATAGTCCGCTGATCCCGCTCCCCTCGCACTCTTTATAGTGTCGCTGATCCCACTCCCCTCGCACTCTTTATAGTCCCGCTGATCCCCTCCCCCTCGCACTCTTTATAGTCCGCTGATCCCACTCCCCCTCGCACTCTTTATAGTCCCGCTGATCCCACTCCCCTCGCACTCTTTATAGTCCCGCTGATCCCACTCCCCTCGCACTCTTTATAGTCCCGCTGATCCCCCTCCCTCGCACTCTTTATAGTGCGCTGATCCCACTCCCCTCGCACTCTTTATAGTGTCGCTGATCCCACTCCCCTCGCACTCTTTATAGTCCGCTGATCCCACTCCCCTCGCACTCTTTATAGTCCGCTGATCCCGCTCCCCTCGCACTCTTTATAGTGTCGCTGATCCACTCCCTCGCACTCTTTATAGTGTCGCTGATCCCACTCCCCTCGCACTCTTTATAGTCCGCTGATCCCCTCCCCTCGCACTCTTTATAGTCCCGCTGATCCCCTCCCCTCGCACTCTTTATAGTGTCGCTGATCCCTCTCCCCTCGCACTCTTTATAGTGTCGCTGATCCCACTCCCCTCGCACTCTTTATAGTGTCGCTGATCCCACTCCCCTCGCACTCTTTATAGTCCCGCTGATCCCACTCCCCTCGCACTCTTTATAGTGTCGCTGATCCCACTCCCCTCGCACTCTTTATAGTCCGCTGATCCCACTCCCCTCGCACTCTTTATAGTGTCGCTGATCCCACTCCCCTCGCACTCTTTATAGTGTCGCTGATCCCACTCCCCTCGCACTCTTTATAGTCCGCTGATCCCACTCCCCTCGCACTCTTTATAGTGTCGCTGATCCCACTCCCCTCGCACTCTTTATAGTCCCGCTGATCCCACTCCCCTCGCACTCTTTATAGTCCCGCTGATCCCACTCCCCTCGCACTCTTTATAGTGTCGCTGATCCCACTCCCCTCGCACTCTTTATAGTCCCGCTGATCCCACTCCCCTCGCACTCTTTATAGTGTCGCTGATCCCACTCCCCTCGCACTCTTTATAGTGTCGCTGATCCCACTCCCCTCGCACTCTTTATAGTGTCGCTGATCCCACTCCCCTCGCACTCTTTATAGTGTCGCTGATCCCACTCCCCTCGCACTCTTTATAGTGTCGCTGATCCCACTCCCCTCGCACTCTTTATAGTGTCGCTGATCCCACTCCCCTCGCACTCTTTATAGTGTCGCTGATCCCACTCCCCTCGCACTCTTTATAGTCCCGCTGATCCCACTCCCCTCGCACTCTTTATAGTGTCGCTGATCCCACTCCCCTCGCACTCTTTAGTCCCGCTGATCCCACTCCCCTCGCACTCTTTATAGTCCCACTGATCCCACTCCCCTCGCACTCTATAGTGTCGCTGATCCCACTCCCCTCGCACTCTTTATAGTCCCGCTGATCCCACTCCCCTCGCACTCTTTATAGTGTCGCTGATCCTGCTCCCCTCGCACTCTTTATAGTGTCGCTGATCCCACTCCCCTCGCACTCTTGAAAGTCCCGCTGATCCCGCTCCCCTCGCACTCTTTATAGTCCCGCTGATCCACTCCCCTCGCACTCTTTATAGTCCCGCTGATCCCACTCCCTCGCACTCTTTAGTCCGCTGATTCCCACTCCCCTCGCACTCTTATAGTGTCGCTGATCCCACTCCCCTCGCACTCTTTATAGTCCCGCTGATCCCACTCCCCTCGCACTCTTTATAGTCCCGCTGATCCCACTCCCCTCGCACTCTTTATAGTCCCGCTGATCCCGCTCCTCGCACTCTTTATAGTCGCTGATCCCACTCCCTCGCACTCTTTATAGTCCGCTGATCCCGCTCCCCTCGCACTCTTTATAGTGTCGCTGATCCCACTCCCCTCGCACTCTTTATAGTCCCGCTGATCCCACTCCCTCGCACTCTTTATAGTCCCGCTGATCCCACTCCCCTCGCACTCTTTATAGTCCGCTGATCCCGCTCCCCTCGCACTCTTTATAGTCCCGCTGATCCCACTCCCCTCGCACTCTTTATAGTCCGCTGATCCCACTCCCCTCGCACTCTTTATAGTCCCGCTGATCCCACTCCCCTCGCACTCTTTATAGTGTCGCTGATCCCACTCCCCTCGCACTCTTTATAGTCCCGCTGATCCCACTCCCCCTCGCACTCTTTATAGTGTCGCTGATCCCACTCCCCTCGCACTCTTTATAGTCCCGCTGATCCCACTCCCCTCGCACTCTTTATAGTGTCGCTGATCCCACTCCCCTCGCACTCTTTATAGTGTCGCTGATCCCACTCCCCTCGCACTCTTTATAGTCCCGCTGATCCCACTCCCCTCGCACTCTTTATAGTCCCGCTGATCCCACTCCCCTCGCACTCTTTATAGTGTCGCTGATCCCACTCCCCTCGCACTCTTTATAGGTCCGCTGATCCCACTCCCCTCGCACTCTTTATAGTCCGCTGATCCCACTCCCCTCGCACTCTTTATAGTGTCGCTGATCCCACTCCCCTCGCACTCTTTATAGTCCGCTGATCCCACTCCCCTCGCACTCTTTATAGTCCCGCTGATCCCACTCCCCTCGCACTCTTTATAGTCCCGCTGATCCCACTCCCCTCGCACTCTTTATAGTCCGCTGATCCCACTCCCCTCGCACTCTTTATAGTCCCGCTGATCCCACTCCCCTCGCACTCTTTATAGTGTCGCTGATCCCACTCCCCTCGCACTCTTTATAGTGTCGCTGATCCCACTCCCCTCGCACTCTTTATAGTGTCGCTGATCCCACTCCCCTCGCACTCTTTATAGTGTCGCTGATCCCACTCCCCTCGCACTCTTTATAGTGTCGCTGATCCCACTCCCCTCGCACTCTTTATAGTCCCGCTGATCCCACTCCCCTCGCACTCTTTATAGTCCGCTGATCCCACTCCCTCGCACTCTTTATAGTCCCGCTGATCCACTCCCCTCGCACTCCTTTATAGTGTCGCTGATCCCACTCCCCTCGCACTCTTTATAGTCCCGCTGATCCCACTCCCCTCGCACTCTTTATAGTGTCGCTGATCCCGCTCCCCTCGCACTCTTTATAGTGTCGCTGATCCCACTCCCCTCGCACTCTTTTATAGTCCGCTCGTTCCCATCCCTCGCACTCTTTATAGTCCCGCTGATCCCACTCCCCTCGCACTCTTTATAGTGTCCGCTGATCCCCTCTCCCTCGCACTCTTTATAGTGTCGCTGATCCCACTCCCCTCGCACTCTTTATAGTCCCGCTGATCCCACTCCCCTCGCACTCTTTATAGTGTCGCTGATCCCGCTCCCCTCGCACTCTTTATAGTCGCTGATCCCACTCCCCTCGCACTCTTTATAGTCCCGCTGATCCCACTCCCCTCGCACTCTTTATAGTCCGCTGATCCCACTCCCCTCGCACTCTTTATAGTCCCGCTGATCCCACTCCCCTCGCACTCT
The DNA here is from genome assembly GCA_030390025.1 of Squalus acanthias. Lineage (NCBI taxonomy): Eukaryota > Metazoa > Chordata > Chondrichthyes > Squaliformes > Squalidae > Squalus > Squalus acanthias. The sequence continues at coordinate 3,617,948 of JASTWF010000037.1, read as the reverse complement.
TTATAGTCCCGCTGATCCCACTCCCCTCGCACTCTTTATAGTGTCGCTGATCCCGCTCCCCTCGCACTCTTTATAGTCCCGCTGATCCCACTCCCCTCGCACTCTTTATAGTGTCGCTGATCCCACTCCCCTCGCACTCTTTATAGTGTCGCTGATCCCACTCCCCTCGCACTCTTTATAGTCCCGCTGATCCCACTCCCCTCGCACTCTTTATAGTGTCGCTGATCCCACTCCCCTCGCACTCTTTATAGTCCCGCTGATCCCACTCCCCTCGCACTCTTTATAGTGTCGCTGATCCCACTCCCCTCGCACTCTTTATAGTCCCGCTGATCCCACTCCCCTCGCACTCTTTATAGTCCCGCTGATCCCACTCCCCTCGCACTCTTTATAGTGTCGCTGATCCCACTCCCCTCGCACTCTTTATAGTGTCGCTGATCCCACTCCCCTCGCACTCTTTATAGTGTCGCTGATCCCACTCCCCTCGCACTCTTTAAGTCCCGCTGATCCGCTCCCTCGCACTCTTTATAGTCGCTGATCCCACTCCCCTCGCACTCTTTATAGTGTCGCTGATCCCACTCCCCTCGCACTCTTTATAGTGTCCGCTGATCCCGCTCCCCTCGCACTCTTTATAGTGTCGCTGATCCCGCTCCCCTCGCACTCTTTATAGTGTCGCTGATCCCACTCCCCTCGCACTCTTTATAGTGTCGCTGATCCCCACTCCCCTCGCACTCTTTATAGTCCGCTGATCCCGCTCCCCTCGCACTCTTTATAGTGTCGCTGATCCCGCTCCCCTCGCACTCTTTATAGTGTCGCTGATCCACTCCCCTCGCACTCTTTATAGTCCGCTGATCCCACTCCCCTCGCACTCTTTATAGTCCCCGCTGATCCCACTCCCCTCGCACTCTTTATAGTGTCGCTGATCCCACTCCCCTCGCACTCTTTATAGTGTCGCTGATCCCACTCCCCTCGCACTCTTTATAGGTCCGCTGATCCCACTCCCCTCGCACTCTTTATAGTCTCCCCTCGCACTCTTTATAGTGTCGCTGATCCACTCCCTCGCACTCTTTATAGTGTCGCTGATCCCACTCCCCTCGCACTCTTTATAGTGTCGCTGATCCCACTCTCCCCTCGCACTCTTTATAGTCCCGCTGATCCGCACTCCCCCTCGCACTCTTTATAGTCCCGCTGATCCACTCCCCTCGCACTCTTTATAGTGTCGCTGATCCCTCTCCCTCGCACTCTTTATAGTGTCGCTGATCCCACTCCCCTCGCACTCTTTATAGTCCCGCTGATCCCACTCCCCTCGCACTCTTTATAGTCTCGCTGATCCCACTCCCCTCGCACTCTTTATAGTGTCGCTGATCCCGCTCCCCTCGCACTCTTTATAGTGTCCGCTGATCCCACTCCCCTCGCACTCTTTATAGTGTCGCTGATCCCACTCCCCTCGCACTCTTTATAGTCCGCTGATCCACTCCCCTCGCACTCTTTATAGTGTCGCTGATCCCACTCCCCTCGCACTCTTTATAGGTCGCTGATCCCACTCCCCTCGCACTCTTTATAGTCCGCTGATCCCACTCCCCTCGCACTCTTTATAGTCCCGCTGATCCCACTCCCCTCGCACTCTTTATAGTGTCGCTGATCCCTCTCCCCTCGCACTCTTTATAGTGTCGCTGATCCCACTCCCCTCGCACTCTTTATAGTGTCGCTGATCCCACTCCCCTCGCACTCTTTATAGTCCCGCTGATCCCACTCCCCTCGCACTCTTTATAGTGTCGCTGATCCCACTCCCCTCGCACTCTTTATAGTCCCGCTGATCCCACTCCCCTCGCACTCTTTATAGTCCCGCTGATCCCACTCCCCTCGCACTCTTTATAGTGTCGCTGATCCCACTCCCCTCGCACTCTTTATAGTCCCGCTGATCCCACTCCCCTCGCACTCTTTATAGTGTCGCTGATCCCACTCCCCTCGCACTCTTTATAGTGTCGCTGATCCCACTCCCCTCGCACTCTTTATAGTCCCGCTGATCCCACTCCCCTCGCACTCTTTATAGTGTCGCTGATCCCACTCCCCTCGCACTCTTTATAGTCCCGCTGATCCCACTCCCCTCGCACTCTTTATAGTCCCGCTGATCCCGCTCCCCTCGCACTCTTTATAGTGTCGCTGATCCCACTCCCCTCGCACTCTTTATAGTCCCGCTGATCCCACTCCCCTCGCACTCTTTATAGTGTCGCTGATCCCGCTCCCCTCGCACTCTTTATAGTGTCGCTGATCCCACTCCCCTCGCACTCTTTATAGTGTCGCTGATCCCACTCCCCTCGCACTCTTTATAGTCCCACTGATCCCGCTCCCCTCGCACTCTTTATAGTGTCGCTGATCCCACTCCCCTCGCACTCTTTATAGTCCCGCTGATCCCACTCCCCTCGCACTCTTTATAGTGTCGCTGATCCCACTCCCCTCGCACTCTTTATAGTCCCACTGATCCCACTCCCCTCGCACTCTTTATAGTGTCGCTGATCCCACTCCCCTCGCACTCTTTATAGTCCCGCTGATCCCACTCCCCTCGCACTCTTTATAGTGTCGCTGATCCCACTCCCCTCGCACTCTTTATAGTCCCGCTGATCCCACTCCCCTCGCACTCTTTATAGTGTCGCTGATCCCGCTCCCCTCGCACTCTTTATAGTGTCGCTGATCCCACTCCCCTCGCACTCTTTATAGTCCCACTGATCCCACTCCCCTCGCACTCTTTATAGTGTCGCTGATCCCACTCCCCTCGCACTCTTTATAGTGTCGCTGATCCCACTCCCCTCGCACTCTTTATAGTCCCGCTGATCCCACTCCCCTCGCACTCTTTATAGTGTCGCTGATCCCACTCCCCTCGCACTCTTTATAGTCCCGCTGATCCCACTCCCCTCGCACTCTTTATAGTCCCACTGATCCCACTCCCCTCGCACTCTTTATAGTGTCGCTGATCCCACTCCCCTCGCACTCTTTATAGTCCCGCTGATCCCACTCCCCTCGCACTCTTTATAGTGTCGCTGATCCCGCTCCCCTCGCACTCTTTATAGTGTCGCTGATCCCACTCCCCTCGCACTCTTTATAGTGTCGCTGATCCCACTCCCCTCGCACTCTTTATAGTGTCGCTGATCCCACTCCCCTCGCACTCTTTATAGTCCCACTGATCCCACTCCCCTCGCACTCTTTATAGTGTCGCTGATCCCGCTCCCCTCGCACTCTTTATAGTCCCGCTGATCCCACTCCCCTCGCACTCTTTATAGTGTCGCTGATCCCACTCCCCTCGCACTCTTTATAGTGTCGCTGATCCCACTCCCCTCGCACTCTTTATAGTGTCGCTGATCCCACTCCCCTCGCACTCTTTATAGTGTCGCTGATCCCGCTCCCCTCGCACTCTTTATAGTCCCGCTGATCCCACTCCCCTCGCACTCTTTATAGTCCCGCTGATCCCGCTCCCCTCGCACTCTTTATAGTCCCGCTGATCCCACTCCCCTCGCACTCTTTATAGTCCCGCTGATCCCACTCCCCTCGCACTCTTTATAGTGTCGCTGATCCCACTCCCCTCGCACTCTTTATAGTCCCGCTGATCCCACTCCCCTCGCACTCTTTATAGTGTCGCTGATCCCACTCCCCTCGCACTCTTTATAGTGTCGCTGATCCCACTCCCCTCGCACTCTTTATAGTCCCGCTGATCCCACTCCCCTCGCACTCTTTATAGTGTCGCTGATCCCACTCCCCTCGCACTCTTTATAGTCCCGCTGATCCCACTCCCCTCGCACTCTTTATAGTCCCGCTGATCCCACTCCCCTCGCACTCTTTATAGTCCCACTGATCCCACTCCCCTCGCACTCTTTATAGTGTCGCTGAGCCCGCTCCCCTCGCACTCTTTATAGTGTCGCTGATCCCACTCCCCTCGCACTCTTTATAGTGTCGCTGATCCCACTCCCCTCGCACTCTTTATAGTCCCGCTGATCCCACTCCCCTCGCACTCTTTATAGTCCCGCTGATCCCACTCCCCTCGCACTCTTTATAGTGTCGCTGATCCCGCTCCCCTCGCACTCTTTATAGTGTCGCTGATCCCACTCCCCTCGCACTCTTTATAGTGTCGCTGATCCCACTCCCCTCGCACTCTTTATAGTGTCGCTGATCCCGCTCCCCTCGCACTCTTTATAGTCCCGCTGATCCCGCTCCCCTCGCACTCTTTATAGTGTCGCTGATCCCACTCCCCTCGCACTCTTTATAGTCCCGCTGATCCCACTCCCCTCGCATTCTTTATAGTCCCGCTGATCCCGCTCCCCTCACACTCTTTATCACGCCGCTGATCCCGCTCCCCTCGCTGCTGTCCTGTGATGTCACTGCTCCGGTGCTGCCGCCGCCCAGGTCCGCGCTGGTCTCAGCCTCCCGCTCCGTGTAAGCACTGCCGCCTCCTCCGGTGCTGCCGCTCAGGTCCGCGCTGGTCTCAGCCTCCCGCTCCCTGTAAGCACTGCCGCCTCCTCCGGTGCTGCCGCTCAGGTCCGCGCTGGTCTCAGCCTCCCGCTCCGTGTAAGCACTGCCGCCTCATCCGATGCTGCTGCCGCTCTGCGCAGCACCAAGACTGCAAGACACTTTCAGAGAGAGCTGGAAACTATAGTTTTCCAAAGATTCAGTGCTGTACGGGGGAGTGCTGCATTGCCGAAGATGTTGTCTTTCGGATGAGAAATTAAACTGAGACCGTGGGGGGCGGTGGCGGGGGGGGGGCACCAAAGATCCTGATGACACTATTTATGGATTCGCCCCTCCCTATCTCTGTAACCTACAACCCTCCGAGATCTCTGCGCTCCTCCAATTCTGGCCTCTTGCCCATCCCAGATTTTAATCGCTCCACCATTGGCGGCCGTGCCTTCAGCTGCCTGGAATTCCCTCCCTAAACCTTGCCGCCTCTCTCTCCTCCTTTAAGACGCTCCTTAAAACCTACCCCTTTGACCAAGCTTTTGGTCACCTGTCCCTAACATCTCCTTATGTGGCTCGGTGTCAAATTTTGTTTGATAATCGCTCCTGTGAAGCGCCTTGGGACGTTTTACTACGTTAAAGGCGCCGTATCAATGAAAGTTGTTGAAGAGCAGGGAGTTTATCCGGTATCCTGGCCAAGATGCCTCCCTCAATCAACACCAACACAAAAAGGAATACTTGTTTATTGTGGGATTGTGCCGGGAAAACGATTTACTTTTGTGAGGCTTATTGTTTCCAGTGTTGTTGAATTTAATTACTCATTGAAGCATGGATCCCTGGTTCCCAAAGCTCTCCGCCACTGGGGTTTTCCTTGCCTCGCATCTGGGTCCGTTCTGAATAATTGATAAAGATTTGATTGCTATGATTAGTCATCAATTGCAGTGTCGTTGCATTACCGGGAAGATTGAAGGCGAACCAGACATGCCTTGATCTTTCAGCATCTCTCTGAGAAATACAGACTGCCTGCCACATGCTGCCGCTTGAGTCATTTCATAAACTGTTTACCGTCTGTCGATGGTGTTCATTTTGCTTTTGGAACTGTGATGACTTAAAGGAGACTTGCATTATTACAGCACCTTTCCCGTTTGAAAGTCTCCAGACCCTTCACACAATGAATTACTTTGAGGAGCAGTGAGTTCATAGAATCACAGAAGGGTTGCAGCACGGAAGGAGGCCATTTGGCCCGTCCAGCCCGTGCCGGCTCTCTGCAAGAGCACTTCAGCTAGTTCCACCTCCCCCCCCCCCCCCCCCCCCACCCCCTGCCCTTTCCCCGTAGCCCTGCAAATTTCTTTCCTTCGGATACTTATCGAACTCCCTTTTGAAAGCCGTGATTGAGTCTGCCTCCACCACCCTTTCAGGCAGTGCATTCCAGATCACAACCACTGGCTGCATAAAAAAGTCGCCTTTGGTTGTTTTGCCAATCACCGACAGTGCAGCACTCCCTCAGTACTGCTCCTCCGACAGTGCAGCGCTCCCTCAGTACTGCCCCTCCGACAGTGCGGCGCTCCCTCAGTACTGCTCCTCCGACAGTGCAGCGCTCCCTCGGTACTGCCCCTCCAACAGTGCAGCGCTCCCTCAGTACTGCCCCTCCGACAGTGCAGTGCTCCTTCAGTACTGCCCCTCCGACAGTGCGGCGCTCCCTCAGTATTGCCCTGAACATTTGAAATACTTTGATGACTGATTGTCTCTTTGAAAGCTGTTTTCCACGCTGGTGATGTCTGGGCGTTTAGGCTATGCCCGACAAATGCTGGGTGTGGGAACGGTCTGTTCAACATTATTTCTTTCCTTGTTCAAAGAATCGTTCACAGTTTTCCCTAATTCCCAACGGCTTGTCTTTAATTCACAGAATCTCTCCTCTCAGAACCCCATCTTAAAAAACATCACGGATTACCTGATTGAGGAGGTGAGTGCGGAGGAAGAGGAGTTACTGGGAAATGCCACAGACACTGCTGACGACGGACCAAAGGAAGGAAACCCAGAGGTCAATATTGAGAGGGATGAGAAGCTCATTAAGGTACGGTGTGTCTTAGTCGCTGTTAGAACAGCGATTAGTCTCAAAACATCAACTACCCAGCCAGCACGTAGTGTCTGGGACGCCTCAGATGCTGAGATATCAATATATGTAAAAATACACAAGTGAAAACTGGGACACTAAAGTTCTTCCGGACACCGAGACAGCTCAGTGAGATTGGGGTACAGTATTAACTCGCATATAGGCTGCATTTTCAGTTTAGGTTTCAGTTGTGGCCTCTCTGAGTTAAGATGTAGTTTCAGAAGGCTAAACATCTCTGCTTTGGGTTATGTTCCAAAGAGCTTGTTAGATGATATAAGCAGTTAACTGTGCTGACAGTGGGTTCAGTAAAAGTAGACTGACTGTATAGTGGATCGGATTTCACACAATTAAGCTTAAAGCACGCAGCATTTCAATTCTCGATCTTGTCTTTCCAAATTTTGGGTACTGTCTGAGACAGTATTCTGAGCTGAATAACACTGGGGTACAGTACTGGTGGGTACAGGTCTGTCGCTGTATAATACTGGGGTACAGTACTGGTGGGTACAGCTCTGTCGCTGTATAACACTGGGGTACAGTACTGGTGGGTACAGGTCTGTCGCTGTATAACACGGGGTACAGTACTGGTGCGTACAGGTCTGTCACTGTATAACACGGGTACAGTACTGGTGGGTACAGGTCTGTCACTGTATAACACTGGGGTACAGTACTGGTGGGTACAGGTCTGTCACTATAATACTTGGGTACAGGTCTGTCACTAACACGGGTGCAGTACTGGTGGGTACAGGTCTGTCACTGTATAACACTGGGTACAGTACTAGTGTGTACAGGTCTGTCACTAACACGGGTACAGTACTAGTGGGTACAGGTCTGTCACTGTATAATACTGGGGTACAGTACTGGTGGGCACAGGTCTGTCTCTGTATAACACTGGGGTACAGTACTGGTGGGTACAAGTCTGTCACTGTATAACACTGGGGTACAGTACCGGTGGGTACAGGTCTGTCACTGTATAACACGGGTACAGTACTGGTGGGTACAGGTCTGTCGCTGTATAACACTGGTACAGTACTGGTGGGTACAGGTCTGTCACTAACACTGGGGTACAGTACTGGTGGTACAGGTCTGTCTCTGTATAACACTGGGGTACAGTACTGGTGGGTACAGGTCTGTCACTGTATAACACTGGGGTACAGTACTGGTGGGTATAGGTCTGTCGCTGTATAACACTGGGGTACAGTACTGGTGGGTACAGGTCTGTCACTGTAGAACACGGGTACAGTACTGGTGGGTACAGGTCTGTCTCTGTATAACACGGGTACAGTACTGGTGGGTACAGGTCTGTTACTGTATAACACTGGGGTACAGTACTGGTGGGTACCGGTCTATCACTATAACGGGTACAGTACTGGTGGGTACAGGTCTGTCACTGTATAACACTGGGATACAGTACTGATGGGTACAGGTCTGTCACTGTATAACACGGGTACAGTACTGGTGGGTACAGGTCTGTCACTGTATAACACGGGTACAGTACTGGTGGGTACAGGTCTGTCGCTGTATAACACGGGTACAGTACTGGTGGGTACAGGTCTGTCACTGTATAACACGGGTACAGTACCGGTGGGTACAGGTCTGTCACTGTATAACACTGGGGTACAGTACTGGTGGGTACAGGTCTGTCACTGTAACACTGGGGTACAGTACTGGTGGGTACAGGTCTGTCACTGTATAACACGGGTATAGTACTGGTGGGTACAGGTCTGTCACTGTATAACACTGGGGTACAGTACTGGTGGGTACAGGTCTGTCACTGTAACACTGGGGTATAGTACTGGTGGGTACAGGTCTGTCACTGTATAACACTGGGGTACAGTACTGGTGGGTACAGGTCTGTCACTGTAACACTGGGGTACAGTACTGGTGGGTACAGGTCTGTCACTGTAACACTGGGGTACAGTACTGGTGGGTACAGGTCTGTCACTGTAACACTGGGGTACAGTACTGGTGGGTACAGGTCTGTCACTGTATAACACTAGGGTACAATACTGTCTGAGCGGCGGTACTGAGGGAGCACTGCATTGTCGGAGGTGCAGTCCTTCGGATGTATCGTTAAACTGCCCCTTTGGGTAGATGTAAAAGATTCCAGTGTCCTGGCTAACATTTATCCCTCAACCCACATCTATCAGCAGATTATCTGGTCATTGCTGTTTGTGGGAGTTTGCTATGTGCAAATTGGCTGCCACGTTTCCAACATTACAACAGTGACTACACTTTTTTTTTTAAGTACTTAATTGGCTGTAAAGCGCTTTGGGATGTCCTGAGACTGTGAAAAGCACTGTAGAAGTAAATGCAAGTCTTTCTTGTCCTAAATTCCCAGGAGGGAGGCCTGGGACTAGTTGTTCCCTCGGCTTAAAAAAATATGAGAAAGGGATCCTTAGTAAGAAAAGACACCCTTCAGCCATTTGAATTTTTTTTAAACAAGGTGTGCCTGGGTTAACCTCCTTAACAAATGCTTGTTGCTGTACAGGTTCTGGACAAGCTGCTGCTTTACCTGCGCATCGTGCATTCCATCGACTACTACAACACCTGCGAATACCCAAACGAGGACGAGATGCCCAACCGTTGTGGGATTGTACACGTCCGCGGACCTCTGCCTCCCAACCGAGTCTCGCAGCATGAAGGTAGCATCAGAAGCGAATATCTGAGCAACCCTGGGCTTTGGGTGGGTGGTGAGGGTCTGCCTTATTTTCGAGAGGCTTTCTGTGCCGGGGAAGGAATAAAATCAGCCGTCCACCCCGCTGCTCCTGGCCACCTATCCAGTGACGCCTGCAAGTGTGGTCTGTGGTCGCCAGGTGAGGCGGCGCACTAGGATTGAGGGTACTACCTGCCACAGTTGTGTACCCCTGCCAGCACCCGCTGTCTGGACTCGCACGTGCTGATCTCCGACTCGGGCGAGTCACCAGAGGGATGTCTGTGGAAGAGTAGTGCACCGTTGTCCGTGCCTTCAGCTGAGGGGTGGCATGCCTTGCCCCTAGGTTTTCTACGTGATGTGGTGCGGACGGTGTGAATCCTGTTGCACTCCGTATCATTATAAGACGGTCCTCGGGAGCAGTGTGTTTTCTGTATTTCAACAAGATCTGATAATCTAGCAGATATTCTGATGGCGGGAGGGGCGGTAACCAGAGGACACAGATTGAAGATAATTTGCAGAAGAACCAGAGGGGGAGATGAGGAGAATATATATTTTTTTTAAACTCAGCGAGTTGTTGTGATGTGGAACGCGCTGCCTGAAAGGGCGGTGGAAGCAGATTCAATAGGAACTTTCAAAAGGGAATCGGATAAATACTTGAAAAGGGAAAATTTGCAGGACCATAGGGAAATAGCAGAGGAGTGGCCTTTATTATAAAAGGATTTGAGTATAAGAGTGAAGACGTCTTACTGCAATTATATAGGGCCCTGGTGAGACCACACCTGGAGTATTGTGTACAGTTTTGGTCTCCTTACTTAAGGAAGGATATACTTGCCATAGAGGGAGTGCAACGAAGGTTCACCAGACTGGTTCCTGGGATGGGGGGATTGTCCTATGAGGAGAGATTGAGTAGACTAGGTCTATATTCTCTAGAATCTAGAAGAATGAGAGGTGATCTCATTGAAACAGACAAAATTCTTACAGGGCTTGACAGGGTAGATGCAGGGAGGATGTTTCCCCTGGCTGGAGAGTCTGGAACCAGGAGTCACAGTCTCAGGATAAGGGGTCGGCCATTTAGGACTGATATGAGGAGGAATTTCTTCACTCAGAGGGTGGTGAATCTTTGGAATTCTCTACCCCAGAGGGCAGTGGAGGCTCAGTCGTTGAGTATATTCAAGACAGTGATCGATAGATTTTTGAATATTAAGGGAATCAAGGGATATGGGGAGAGTGCAGGAAAGTGGAGATGAGGTAGAAGATCAGCCATGATCTTATTGAATGGCGGAGCAGGCTCGAAGGGCCAAATGGCCGACTCCTGCTCCTAATTCTTAAGTTCTTATGGGTGGAACTAATTGGTTAACTCTCAGAGCTGGCACAGGCACGATGGGCCGAATGGCATCTTTCTGTGCTGTCAGATTCTATGATGAGCATTAAAGCTGGGTGCAGTAGCCTGACAAAGATGCGAGAGAGCTCTAACTGAGTCTTCTGTTCCATGGGTAGATAATAGCCTTACAGTTGAGGCGGGATGTCCAAGCCATGGATTGGGATAGACTGAAATGTTATCGGGAGAGAGCTGTTGTTTTTATTTTTATTGAGCAACCCAGCTGTGGGTCAGTGCAGGGCAGCGGCGAGATTGAAGAGTAAGAGTGAAGAGGTAAATCAAAGTGGTGGTTCGGAGATTTTAAAAGCCTGCAGATCTCTGGAGGGAGGGAGGGAAGGAGCACCGCAGCTTCCAGCTCCCGGGAAAGGGCGAGTTGGATGAGTACGGTGGGTCAGCAGAGAGAGGCTGCAGGAGCAGGAAGAATGTGCAGGGTGACTGGCACTGCTAATGAGCATGTGCTCCTGTTTAGTTGCGGAGTGGCAGAAGATGTTTGAGGAGAAGTTGACGCCTCTTTTCAGCGTGAGAGAGAGTCTTTCTGAAGAAGAGGCGACGAAGATGGGCAAGAAAGACCCCGAGCAGGAAGTGGAGAAGTTTATCGTTGCCAACACACAGGAACTCGCCAAGGACAAGTGGCTGTGTCCTCTGAGTGGAAAGAAGTTCAAGGTGAGCAAAGATCCCAGCATGCTCTTCCTGCCTGTATCTACATTGGGTTGAAAGCAAGACTGAATTGCGGTCTCCTAACTCATTCTTTACCAGGGCTTCCAACTCCTTCAGTCTTTTCTTCCCACTCCAAGCCACAGGCTTCTAAAGCCAAAGTCAGTGCCACCCTAATTGCCCATGCCTTCAGTTGCTTTGTCAGTTCAGAAACCGGGAACCTTGGCTTTCTGTGTAGCTGTGTATAACGAGTGTGGTGCATTTACTCATCGAGTCATTGCGGGGGGGGGAGCCTGATGGTGAGCGTGAAGCAGGTTATCTAAGAGAGCCGTGATTTGGCCTTGCTTCCAATAGAAGCAAGAACTGGCATTTCTATGGCTCCTGTCACCTCCTCGGGTCATCCCAAAGTGCTTTACAGCCGATGAATTGCAATCGGAAGCAAGCTGTCCCCCACAGGGAGGGAGGGCAAAGTGGCTACCTCAGAGGAAGGGCAAGGCAGCTCCCTCGGCGGGAGGGGGAATAAGAAGTCTCCCTCGGGAGGGGGAATAAGGAGTCACCCTCGAAGGGGGGAGGGAGAATAAGGAGTCACCCTCGGGAGGGAGGGAGAATAAGGAGTCACCCTCGAAGGGGGGAGGGAGAATAAGGAGTCACCCTCGGGAGGGAGGGAGAATAAGGAGTTTCCCTTTGGGGGAGGGAGAATAAGGAGTCACCCTCGAAGGGGGGAGGGAGAATAAGGAGTCTCCCTCGGGAGGGAGGGAGAATAAGGAGTTTCCCTTTGGGGGAGGGAGAATAAGGAGTCACCCTCGGGAGGGAGGGAGAATAAGGAGTCACCCTCGGGAGGGAGGGAGAATAAGGAGTTTCCCTTTGGGGGAGGGAGAATAAGGAGTCACCCTCGGGAGGGAGGGAGAATAAGGAGTCACCCTCGAAGGGGGGAGGGAGAATAAGGAGTTTCCCTTTGGGGGAGGGAGAATAAGGAGTCTCCCTCGGAGGAAGGGAGGGGGAATAAGGAGTCACCCTCGGGAGGGAGGGAGAATAAGGAGTCACCCTAGGGAGGGAGAATAAGGAGTCACCCTTGAAGGGGGGAGGGAGAATAAGGAGTTTCCTTCGAAGGGGGGAGGGAGAATAAGGAGTTTCCCTTTGGGGGAGGGAGAATAAGGAGTCTCCCTCGGAGGGAGGGAGGGGGAATAAGGAGTCACCCTCGGGAGGGAGGGAGAATAAGGAGTCACCCTCGGGAGGGAGGGAGAATAAGGAGTCACCCTCGGGAGGGAGGGGGAATAAGGAGTCACCCTCGGGAGGGAGGGAGAATAAGGAGTCACCCTCGGGAGGGAGGGAGAATAAGGAGTCACCCTCGGGAGGGAGGGGGAATAAGGAGTCACCCTCGGGAGGGAGGGAGAATAAGGAGTCACCCTCGGGAGGGAGGGAGAATAAGGAGTCACCCTCGAAGGGGGGAGGGAGAATAAGGAATCACCCTCGGGATGGAGGGAGAATAAGGAGTCTCCCTCGGAGGGAGGGGCAATAACGAGTTTCCCTCGGAGACAGGGAGGAGCAACAGGGAGTCTCCCTTGGAATGAGGGAGGGGCAATAAGGAGTCTCCCCCCGGAGGGAAAGCAATGTGTCTATCAGAGGGAGGTAGGAGTCTCCCCACCCATAATCATTTTAAGTCTCCTTTAATTTGGCATTTGCATACCTAATTGGATTTTTTAAAGTTTTAAGCACCAAACCGCAGCAGACAGGGTAGCTTGGTGACAGGTTTCCCCTCGGCGCTCTATACTAGACTTAAAAAGACCATGGAAGGCAGGTGGAGCTCCTCGCTCCCTGTGAAGAAGCCAGTGGCTTGTGAGCAGGGATGGACAGCTGTGTCCTGCCACTATTAGGTGCGAGTGGTTACAACACACGGTAGTGTGCTGGTACGCGATCTTTGGAAAATGGGAGAAAAGCATTGTCTTGTTTTTGACTAGCGTTTCACTGTTGACACTTTGCCTGCAGGGGCCGGAGTTTGTCCGTAAGCACATCTTCAACAAACACAGCGAGAAGATTGAAGAGGTTAAAAAGGAGGTCTCATTTTTCAACCACTTCCTCATGGATGCAAAGAGACCTGCTCTGCCGGAGATTAAACCAAATCAGCCACCGGCACCTGGAGCCCAGCCAATGGGTGAGTAAAGCTCCCTCTACACTGTTCCATCAAACACTCCCAGGGCAGGTACAGCACGGGTTAGATACAGAGTAAAGCTCCCTTTACACTGTCCCCATCAAACACTCCCAGGGCAGGTACAGCACGGGTTAGATACAGAGTAAAGCTCCCTCTACACTGTCCCCATCAAACACTCCCAGGGCAGGTACAGCACGGGGTTAGATACAGAGTAAAGCTCCCTGTACACTGTCCCCATCAAACACTCCCAGGGCAGGTACAGCACGGGGTTAGATACAGAGTAAAGCTCCCTCTACACTGTTCCCATCAAACACTCCCAGGGCAGGTACAGCACGGGTTAGATACAGAGTAAAGCTCCCTCTACACTGTTGCATCAAACACTCCCAGGACAGGTACAGCACGGGTTAGATACAGAGTAAAGCTCCCTCTACACTGTTCCATCAAACACTCCCAGGACAGGTACAGCACGGGTTAGATACAGAGTAAAGCTCCCTCTACACTGTCCCATCAAACACTCCCAGGACAGGTACAGCACAGGTTAGATACAGAGTAAAGCTCCCTCTACACTGTTCCATCAAACACTCCCAGGACAGGTACAGCACGGGTTAGATACAGAGTAAAGCTCCCTCTACACTGTCCCATCAAACACTCCCAGGGCAGGTACAGCACGGGTTAGATACAGAGTAAAGCTCCCTCTACACTGTCCCATCAAACACTCCCAGGGCAGGTACTGCACGGGTTAGATACAGAGTAAAGCTCCCTCTACCCTGCCGTTTCCTATTGCAGCCATCACTGTTGCTGTCACCATTCATTCTGCACTGTGGTCTCGCCTTCTCTCGTGTCAGAGTCTGTCCCTCTCCAGGGTGTATGTTTTGAAGTTGCTGTGGGGTGAGGTGCTGTGTTGCCTGCAGCTAATGTGGATTAAGCAGCCAGTTGTGTTTGTCTTGCAGGTTTGACTCCGGCCATGGGTTACCCCCACCATTCTCCTCAAGGCTTGTTGGGATTCGGTCAGCCCCGCCCACCCGTCATGGGATACGGAGGTAAGATAACCGACGTTAAATTGGCTAGTCTTCAGCTGATTAAACCTTTACTGATGAGTTGCGGGTAGTTTAGCTCCTCCATTCTGTATACGAGTGCTGAAAAATTACAGCGAGTCTGCAGCACAGGAACCAGCCATTCAGCCCAACTGGTCCATGCCGGCTGCACAAGAGCGGAATTAAACAGAGTGGACTTGAACAGAGTGCTTTGGTTGGGAATTTGGGAAGAGTGGGAATTTCTGGTAAGTATTGGGTAAGTAGAAGCTGGAAAAAAGTGAAATTTAGTTCAAGATTTTGATTTTAACATCGAGCTTAAACTTTTAAAACTGTAGTTAACAGAAGCTGCCTGCCAGTGGCAGTTAACGGTCAGTCAGGTGTAAGTGCTTGTCTTAAGTAGGCGCTAATCACCAGGAGCAGCGGAGCTGAATCATCACTTGTAAATTGGGTGAGGCTCCAAGTGTATAAAAGTAAACATTTCTGCAGAGCACAGCGCGGGATTAATGGGAGTAGACTTGCACGGAGTGCTTTGGTTGGGAATTTGGAGAAGAGAGGGACGGAGTTGCTGCTTTTTGCCTACACTACTTGTAGTGCTTTGTGTTACAGGTCGATATTTAATTGCAGTACCCTTATCATAATCTAGATGAAGTAAGTAGTCAGGAAACTACACAAAACTAAGTTACCTAATTACAAATGTAATTAAATACATCAAGGTCATATAGGGATGGCAGTGCCGGCGGTGTGCCGCAACAGCAGCATGTGGGAGTTTGTGAAGAGCATTGTAATCCCGGACAACCACATTTGCAGTAAATGCCTGCATCTTATTATCTTAGCAAGTTATTATCTTAATGGCGAGAAACTGGAAAGTACTGCAGTACAAAGGGATCTGGGGGTCCTAGTGCAAGAAAATCAAAAAGTTAGTATGCAGGTGCAGCAGGTGATCAAGAAGGCCAACAGAATGTTGGCTTTTATTGCTAGGGCGATAGATTATAAAAACAGGGAGGTATTGCTGCAGTTATATAAGGTATTGGTGAGACCGCACCTGGAATACTGCATACAGTTTTGGTGTCCCTACTTAAGAAAAGACATACTTGCTCTCGAGACAGTACAAAGAAGGTTCACTCGGTTAATCCCGGGGATGAGGGGGTGGACATATGAGGAGAGGTTGAGTAGATTGGGACTCTACTCATTGGAGTTCAGAAGAATGAGAGGCGATCTTATTGAAAGATATAAGATTGTGAAGGGGCTTGATCGGGTGGATGCGGTAAGGATGTTCCCAAGGATGGGTGAAACTAGAACTAGGGGGCATAATCTTAGAATAAGGGGCTGCTCTTTCAAAACTGAGATGAGGAGAAACTTCTTCACTCAGAGGGTAGTAGGTCTGTGGAATTTGCTGCCCCAGGAAGCTGTGGAAGCTACATCATTAAATAAATTTAAAACAGAAATAGACAGTTTCCTAGAAGTAAAGGGAATTAGGGGTTACGGGGAGCGGGCAGGAAATTGGACATGAGGCTGAGTTCGGATCGGTCAAGGCCCTGTGGGTGGCGGAGCGGGCCCAGAGGCTGAGTGGCCGGGTCCTGCTCCTACTTCTTGTGTTCTTTAGATTTGAGGTTAGGATCAGATCAGCCATGATCTTATTGAATGGCGGAGCAGGCTGGAGGGGCCGATTGGCCTACTCCTGCTCCTATTTCTTATGTTCTTGAGGAACTTCAGTTCAGAGTTTTTGAGCTGGAGTCTTGAGGTGCAGACTTTGCGGGGCATCGGGGATGGGGAGAGTTACCTGGGCACTTTGATCCAGGAGGCAGTCACACCCCTTGGGTTAGGTAGTGGTGCAGGTCTGGTTAGTGGCCAGGGACAGGAGGGTGTGACTGCAATTCAAGCAGGTAAGGGGATCCCAGGTGCAGTGCTGGAGGAGCCTCAGCCTTTGTCCTTGTCCAACAGGTATGAGGTTCTTGCTGCCTGTGTGGATGAGGGAAAAGCCTGTAGGATGGATGAGCAGGCTGACGACGGCACCATGGTACAGGAGGCCATTCAAGTGGGGGGAGTGAAAGGAAATGTAGTGGTGGTAGGGGACAGTATAGTCAGGGGGATAGATACTCTTCTCTGCAGCCGCGATCGAGAGTTCCAAAGGTTGTGTTGCTTGCCCCGTGCCATTAGTAAAGACATCTCCTCACGGCTGGAGAAGAACTTGAAGTGGGAGTGGGAGGATCCAGTTGTCGTGGTCCACGTAGGAACCAACGACATAGGTAAAACTAGGGATGAGGTTCTGTTGAGGGAGTTTGAGGAGCTAGGATCCAAATTAAAAAGCTGAACCTCAAAGGTAATAATCTCTGAATTGTTACCTGAGCCACGCGCAAATTGGCACAGGGACAAACAGATTAGAGGATTAAATGTGTGACTCAAAGAGTGGTGTGGGAGGGAGGGGTTTCAGTTGATGGGGCACTGGCAACAGTACTGGGGAAAGAGGGAGCTGTTCCGTTGGGACGGGCTCCACTTAAACCGGGCTGGGACCAGTGTCCTGGCGAACCGAATAACTAGGGCAGTAGACAGGGCTTTAAACTAATGAAGGGGGCGGGAGGATTCAGGAAAGAGTAAATTTAAAAGCAGCGAGAGAAATAGCAAGGCTCCAGAGCAGAGTGGGTCAGGAAGGGACAGAGAGAGTAACAAAGGTAATAAGGCATCAGTGACTAAGGTGATATCAGGGAAAAAGAGAAATAAGTCAAAGCTAAAGGCACTATATCTGAATGCATGAAGCAATCGCAACAAAATAGATGAATTAATAGCGCAGATAGAAATTAACAGGTTTGATCTAATAGCCATAACAGATACGTGGTTGCAAAATGGCCTGATAATAAAGGATCGGATAAAGACAGTAGAGAGAAAGGATCTTAGCTCTGAAAACATTGGTGGGAGTTGTTTATAGGGCCCCCAGACAGTAGTTGTAATGTAGGGCAGACTATAAATCAGGAAATCAGAGGTGCATGTAACAAGGGTAATGCAATAATCATGGGGGGCTTTAATCTACATATAGACTGGGCAAACTGCAGTAATAGTGTGGAGGACAAATTCATGGAATATATGCAAGATAGTTTTCTAGATCAAGAGGAACCAACTAGGGAACAGACTATTTTAGATGTAGTATTGTGCAATGAGAAAGGGTTAATTAATAACCTTGAAGGAAGGGGCCTTTAGGGAAGAGTGACCATAATATGATAGAATTTTATATTGAGTTTGAAAGTGACTTAGTTAAATCCGAAACTAGGGTCTTAAATCTAAACAAAGCAAACTACGTAGGTATGAGGGGTGAGATTGGGAAACTACATTAAAAGGTATGACAATGGACGAGCAATAGCTAGTATTTAAAAAAATTAATACATAATTTACAGCAGGTATACATTCCTTTAAGGCGCAAAAACCCCACAGGAAAAGTGATCCAACCAGGGCTAACAAGAGAAGTTAAAGATAGTATTAGATCAAAGGAAGAGGCTTGTAATGTTGCCAAAAAGAGTAGTAAGCCTGAGGATTGGGAGGATTTTAGAATTCAGCAAAGGAGGACCAAGAAATTGATAAAGAAAGGGAAAATAGAATGAGAGTAAACTAGCGAGAGACATAAAAACAGACTGTAAAAGCTTCCATAAGTATGTAAAAAGGAAAAGATTAGCAAAAGTAAATGTGGGTCCTTTACAGGCTGAGACAGGAGAAATTATAATGGGGAATAAGGAAATGGCAGAGAAATTAAACAAATACTTTGTGTCTGTCTTCACAGAAGAAGACGCAAAAAACTTTCCGGAAATAGTGGAGAACCAAGGGTCTAGCGAGAATGAGGAACTGAAAGAAATTAGTATTAGTAAAAAAGTAGTACTGGAGAAATTAATGGGAGTGAAAGCTAATAAATCCCCTGGACCCTGATGGCCTACAATCTAGGGTTTTGAAAGAGTTGGCTATAGAGATAGTGGATGCATTGGTTGTCATTTTCCAAAATTCCATAGATTCTAGAACGGTTCCCACGGATTGGAAGGTAGCAAATGTAATCCCACTATTTAAGAAAGGAGGGAGAGAGCAAACGGGGAACTACAGACCAGTTAGTCTGACATCAGTAGTCGGTAAAATGCTTGGAATTAAGGATTGGGCAGAGTCAACACGGATTTATGAAAGGGAAATGGTGTTTGACAAATCTATTAGAATTTTTTGAGGTTGTAACTAGCAGAATAGATAAGGGGGATAGCAGAATGAGAGGGGATCTCATTGAAATGTGTTAAATTCTGACAGGGCTGGACAGACTGGATGCAGGGAGGATGCTTCCCCTGGCTGGGGGGTCTAGAACAGTCTCAGGATACGGGGTAGGACATTTAGGACTGAGATGAGAAATTTCTTCACTCAGAGGGTGGTGAACCTGTGGAATTCTCTACCACAGAAGGCTGTGGAGGCCAAGTCACTGAATATATTTAAGAAGGCGATAGATAGATTTCTAGACACAAAAGGCATCAAGGGATATGGGGAGAGAGCGGGAATATGGTATTGAGATAGAGGATCAGCCATGATCATATTGAATGGCGGCGCAGGCTCGAAGGGACGAATGGCCTACTCCTGCTCCTATTTTTCTATGTTTCTATGGATGTGGTGTATTTGGATTTTCAGAAGGCATTCGATAAGGTGCTACACAAGAGGTTATTAAACAAAATTAGGGCTCATGGGATTGGGGGTAATATACTAGCATGGATTGAGGATTGGTTAACAGACAGAAAACAGAGAGTAGGAATAAACTGGTCATTTTCGGGTTGGCAGGCTGTAACTAGTGGGGTACCGCAAGGATCAGTGCTTGGGCCTCAGCTATTCACAATCTACATCAATGATTTGGATGAGGGGACCAAATGTAATATATCCAAGTTTGCTGATGATGCAAAGCTGGGTGGGAATGTAAGTTGTGAGGAGGCTTCAAGGGAATATAGACAGGCTAAGTGAGTGGGCAAGAACATGGCAAATGGAATATAATGTGGAGAAATGTGAAGTTATCCACTTTGGTAGGAAAAATAGAAAAGCAGAGTATTTTTTAAATGGTGAGAGATTGGGAAATGTTTGCACTCAGAGGGACCTGGGTGTCCTTGTACACGAATCACTGAAAGTTAACATGCAGGTACAGCAAGCAATTAGGAAAGCAAATGGTATGTTGGCCTTTATTACAAGAGGATTTGAGTATAAGAGTAAAGACGTCTTACTGCAATTATATAGGGCCCTGGTGAGACCACACCTGGAGTATTGTGTACAGTTTTGGTCTGCTTACCTAAGGAAGGATATACTTGCCATAGAGGGAGTGCAACGAAGGTTCACCAGACTGGTTCCTGGGATGGGGGATTGTCCTATGAGGAGATTGAGTAGACTAGGCCTATATTCTCTAGAGTTTAGAAGAATGAGAGATGATCTCATTGAAACGTACAAAATTCTTACAGGGCTTGACAGGGTAGATGCAGGGAGGATGTTTCCCCTGGCTGGGGAGTCTAGAACCAGGGGTCACAATCTCAGAATAAGGGGTCGGCCATTTAGGACTGAGATGAGGAGAAATTTCTTCACTCAGAGGGTGGTGAATCTTTGGAATTCTCTACCCCAGAGGGCTGTGGAGGCTCAGTCGTTGAGTATATTCAAGATAGAGATCAATAGATTTTTGAATATTAAGGGAATCAAGGGATATGGGGATAGTTCAGGAAAGTGGAGATGAGGTAGAAGATCAGCCATGATCTTATTGAATGGCGGAGCAGGCTCGAGGGGCCAAATGGCCGACTCCTGCTCCTGTTTCTTATGTTCTTATGAGCCTCCTCCGACCCCTCCTCATCTCACCCTGTCAGCATATCCTTCTATTCCTTTCTCCCTCGTGCTTATCCAGCTTCCCCTTAAATGCATCTGCTATTCGCCACAACCTCTCCTTGTAGTAGCGAGTTCCATATTCTCACCGCTCTCTGGGCTAAGAAAATGTGGAACAAAGGAATGGAGTGTGTGATGCATTTAAGCACAGCCGAGGAGACCCCCCCCCCCTCCAACTCACTGAAGTGCATTGTTAAGATAGTGATCTCGTTTAACAGCGTCTTGGCTTTCTTTCTCTCTCCTATTTTGCTACGTGGGGCATTGGTGTTGGTCGTGCTGGTGCAAGGGAGCTGCAACAAGGCAGCGAAATGTCAGTGGCCCCTCCTGTGCCCTTATACCCGAGTCAGTGTCAGTCAGGCTGTGTGACAGCAGGAGGCTGCAGTCTGTAACCTGCTGCACAAGTGGGGTTTTCTCTCATTTCTTTGCGTGTTTTAGATTATAAGATTACTTTGCAAGAGAACAAACGGAAGTTAAAGGGAGCAGGTCGTACTCGGTTATCTCGCTTCCACGTCTTGAACCACGAAACAAGTCAAAACAGTTGCACGTTCTAAATGTGAGCAACGCGAGTAAAACAAATATAGTCAGCTTTAACCAGTCCGTGTCAAATTACTGTTCTGCAGCTCACATTGAGAGCTTTCGTGAAATGGGAAAGAGAAATCATGTTGCAGGATCCGTAGCTGCCCTTATCGATGGAAGGGTTGGGCAGAAATATTGGGGTCAGGAACAAGCTAGTAGCAAGGTTTATAGTCTCTGCTGCTTGCAGTGACTTCAAGTAAGAGGCGTTTGGGCAGCCTCCCCAGTAACTTTGAATTCATGGCACAGAGTTTGCCACAATTTAGCATTAATAGCCAATCTCACTCAGAGGCCGTGAATGTGGCCCCTGTGGGAAAGGTGAATATCACACGTTGCAGTACATGGGAACAGGAGGAGGCCATTCAGCCCCTCGAACATGTTTCGCCGTTCAATTAGATCGTGGCTGATCTGTATTTTATCCCAATTTACCCGCTTTGGTTCCCTAATACCTTTACCCAACAAAAATCTATCGAAGGGAGTAGGGAGCACCCAAGTGGCATTTAAGCACATTATTGGGGTAGCTTTACTCTGTATCTAACCCGTGCTGTACCTGCCCTGGGAGTGTTTGATGGGACATTGTAGAGGGAGCTTTACTCTGTATCTAACCCGTGCTGTACCTGTCCTGGGAGTGTTTGAGGGGACAGTGTAGAGGGAGCTTTACTCTGTATCTAACCCGTGCTGTACCTGCCCTGGGAGTGTTTGATGGGACAGTGTAGAGGGAGCTTTACTCTGTATCTAACCCGTGCTGTACCTGCCCTGGGAGTGTTTGATGGGACAGTGTAGAGGGAGCTTTACTCTGTATCTAACCCCATGCTGTACCTGCCCTGGGAGTGTTTGACGGGACAGTGTAGAGGGAGCTTTACTCTGTATCTAACCCCATGCTGTACCTGCCCTGGGAGTGTTTGATGGGACAGTGTAGAGGGAGCTTTACTCTGTATCTAACCCGTGCTGTACCTGCCCTGGGTGTGTTTGATGGGACAGTGTAGAGGGACCTTTACTCTGTATCTAACCCGTGCTGTACCTGCCCTGGGAGTGTTTGACGGGACAGTGTAGAGGGACCTTTACTCTGTATCTAACCCGTGCTGTACCTGCCCTGGGAGTGTTTGATGGGACAGTGTAAATGAAAGTTTGCCTGTCAGGTTACCCATCTAATTCTGCTTGGCTTTACTAACGGAGTGGGCCTGGCATTGCTGGCTATCTGTTGAGTGCTGGTGATGGATAAGTCCTTGTTGACTGTGTCTGTGCTTTGATTACAGCGGGACCTGCCTATCCTCCTCCACAGTATGGCGGGCGAGGCTCCTATGATGCATATCGAGGACAGGGAGGCTACCCGGGGAAGCCGAGGAACAGGTTTGTACTGGTGACTTGTTTATAAAGAATCATTTGTCTGTAAAGAAATATTTTGGAGTAACTCCAGGCATATGTGCTCACTGACCATGTCTTCAACTCTCTCCCTGCCCTCTTGCCCATCCCCGACTTTAATCGCTCCACCACTGGCGGCCGTGCCTTCAGCTGCCTGGGCCCCGAGCTCTGGAATTCCCTCCCTAAACCTCTCCGCCTCTCTCTCCTCCTTTAAGACGCTCCTTAAAACCGACCTCTTTGACCAAGCCTTTGGTCGCCTGCCCTAATATCTCCTTATGGGGATCGGTGTCAACTTTTGTCTGTTAATCGCTCCTGTGAAGCACCTTGGGACGTTTTACTACGTTAAAGGCGCTGTATAAATACACGTTGTTGTATGCTGTTAATCTGTCGTTGATTTACAACTTTCTCCTTTTTGTAAGTCTCCATGTATATTCTTTATTTAAACAAGAATCAGATTCCTTCCTTCGTTCCCACTTGTTGTACGCATTAACTCTCTAGTTAAGGGCATGCGTGCTTCTGCAGTCTTGCAAGTAAGTGTTAGGAAATCTGCAGGGGAATGTTTGATGAGTTGAATTGTCTTTTCCCCCCCACCAGCCCCTCCATGGTGGGGAGGGATAGGCATGTCACTCATCGGATTGCCGTAGCCTTATCCCATCCCAATTTTTTCCGACCTGGTCTATCCAATGCGAAGAGTTACCAGAACATTGGCAAAATGCAGCCGGGGCTCGACTCACTGTAGAAATTGCTGGGCTCTGATAATGCAGTGCAGCGTGCTTGACTGATCTACATAGAACTGGGCTGCTAGATTTGCACAGACTGGGGCTGGTTACATAACGCGGACCTTGTCTGGGCAAAGGGTTACCTCCAGAGGTGGACTGTGATCACAGAATCACACAGAATTCCCCACAGTGCAGATAGAGGCCATTTCGGCCCATCGAGCCTGCACCGACACATATCCCACCCTATCCCCGTAACCCCACGTATTTAATCCCCCTAACACTAAGGGTCAATTTATCATAGCCAAATCAACCTAACCCGCACATCTTTGGACTGTGGGAGGAAACCGGAGCACCCGGAGGAAACCCACGCAGACACGGGGAGAATGTGCAAACTCCACACAGACAGTCACCCGGGTCCCTGGCGCTGTGAGGCAACAGTGCTAGCCACTATGCCACCGTGTTGCGCTGCTCCTTCGTCAGGTAAAGTGAGGGAATACTTCACCTGACGAAGGGGCAGCAGCTCCGAAAGCTCGTAATTTCAAATAAAACTGTTGGGGGGAAAAATTCAGCTGCTTGCGCCTCCCGTTAGCGCCTTAAGAGGGCGCTAATGGGGCGTAAAGCAGCTAACGCCCGGGCGCAGCGCCGCCCACGCCTCCCGAAAAATTCAGCGGGAGGTTAGCGGCGGCGCCAGCCGGTAGCGCCCTGTGGCGCTGCGCCGCCGGCGATGACGTCATCGCCGTGCGCAGCACCCCGCTCGCGCTCCAGCCGCGATCTTCAGTCGCGCCCCCTGATTTACCGCC
The DNA here is from genome assembly GCA_030390025.1 of Squalus acanthias. Classification (NCBI taxonomy): domain Eukaryota; kingdom Metazoa; phylum Chordata; class Chondrichthyes; order Squaliformes; family Squalidae; genus Squalus; species Squalus acanthias. The sequence goes on along the minus strand of JASTWF010000037.1, from coordinate 3,594,217 downwards.
AGACGCTATGTCAGACGGGTTCAGGGAGGCGTACGTGCGGCCGGGGCGGCGATATTTAAAGGGGAGGTGGCAGGCGGCCATTTTTGTTGCTGGCCGCCTGCCAGCATCTGCCCCCGTTGCTGTCCCCGGCCCCCGTGAAGCCCCCCCACCGTGAAGTGCCGGCTGCGCTCCAAGAGCCCGCACTTCTCTTGAGTGCCGGGCTCTTTTGCCGGCACTCCCGATCCCTGGGGGCCCAGCTGGGCCCCGGTTCGCGCTGCGCAGGGTCCCTCCCCTTTAAGAAGGGGAGGAAGGCCTGCAATACCGCGGCGCGACGTGCCGCAGCGCGTGGCGCTGCAGCACGTAGCGCCAGGATATTCCCTCGCAGCGCCCCAAGAGGGATGCGGGGTGCTTCCAGTGGCGCCCCGCTTCCCTCTTGGGGCGCAACCACTGAAGTTCCGGCGCGGGGCCGCTAATTTTTTCGGGGCGCTAAAAGTCGCGCCCCGGCGAGGTTAGCGCCCCAAATGGGGCGCGACTCAATTTTTACCCCTTGGACTATAACCTGGTGTTGTGCGACTTCTCATTTTTGTCCACCCCAGTCCAACACCAGCATCTCCGCATTAAAGTTTTGTGCCTATCCTGGTGCTTTCTTCAGTCAGTGTCTTGTCTCTGGCCCTGAGCTCTCTGGACTATGCTGCACTGGGACCCAGTATCTGGGTCTGATGGGGTTTATCGACCTGGTGACGTGTCTCTCAAACCTGTATCTGATCTGAAATGTGCATAGGATGTCCTGTTTCAGCCAGTCGGTTAGTTTCCAGATAACAAGGTTTTCTCCCACCTAAGGTTTGGTAACTTTAATCTTGCTGTCGATCAGGTTTGCATGGCTGTCTTGTTTTCTCCCCTGCATAGTTTAGCCTGCTACGACCTGGATTACTGGCAAGCGGTTTCTTTCTGAAACGGGTCCAAAAGATTTCAAACCTGAGCAGATGTGTTTCGCTTCAACTTTCGGAGAATTCTGTAAACAAATACCCCGTGCGGTTCTTGAACCCATAGAACCGTAGGAGTCTCCGGCACAGAGTTAGGCCGTTCGGCCCCTCATCCAAAACTCATCCCGCTCTCTCTCTCTGCCCCCCCCCCAGTCTCTTTGTCTGCTTCACGTACTTTCCTTTTAAAAGGCGGAATGATTAATGCCTCGACCACTCCCTGTGGCAGAACATTCCATGCTGCAAACCGCCTAAAGAAGCATTGTCTGTCTGGCGGGTGAATACTGTTTGTTGCTGGTTTAGTTGTGGCTTGTTTCGCATGGCACCTACTCAACCCATGCTGTTTTGCATCCTATACAAAGAAATTATTTTTACTTCCGTGTTTGTGACGAATTGCTGGTATTTGAGTTAACATCCAAAGTGAGCGAGCGGCATGGGGCTGAAGAGGGCGGGGTGGGGGGCTACCCCCTCCTTTTGGGTGTTGGTACAGATCGGGCCCGGACTGATCGGTTGAAAGTCTCGTCTCCCCTGCAAGGGCCCTAAGTGAAATGGGTTTGGCTGGTGGTACCCAGATTCCCAGTGTGTAGGAGTCCACCACCTCGCAGTACCGCTCGTGCTTTGTCATGGGCAGGCAGGCAGTCTCACGGTGAGGGGTGCTCCCCCTAATGCACTAAGGTGTGTTGTTACGCTGCAACCTGAGTTTGAACCGAAACTTGAGCTCACCCGAAACTGCTGCCCCCGTGTCCTAACTCGCACCGAGTCCCGTTCACCCATCACCCCCCCGGTGCTCACTGACCTACACTGGCTCCCGGTCCGGCAACGCCTCGATTTTAAAATTCTCATCCTCCTGTTCAAATCCCCCCATGGCCCTCGCCCCCCTCCCTATCTCTGTAACTTCCTCCAGCATCGCAACCCTCCGAGATCTCTGCGCTCCTCCAATTCTGGCCTCTTGAGCATCCCCCCGATTTCCATCGCTCCACCATTGGCGGCCGTGCCTTCAGCTGCCTGGGCCCTGAGCTCTGGAATTCCCTCCCTAAACCTCTCCGCCTCTCTCTCCTCCTTTAGAAGACGCTCCTTAAAACCAACCTCTTCGACCCAGCTTTTGGTCACCTGTCCCTAATATTTCCCTATGTGGCTCGGTGTCAAATTTTGTTTGATAATCGCTCCTGTGAAGCGCCTTGGGACGTTTTACTACGTTAAAGGCGCTGTATAAATGCAAATTGTGGTTGTTGTAACTGCCCAACTCTGCCACGTAGCGGACTCTGGAGTTTAACGATGATGTGGGGTGAAGGGAAAAGTTCCTGCGTCCTGGCTGATGTCACCTGACCTCGGAAGCTAAAGATAAAAAAGTAGAAACGGTGACAGATATTGGTAATAAACCGTGAACGCTACTCGGAGCGACGTGATGCGGGAGGGCTTGTCTGCTTTCCTGAACCCTTTGTTCCTTCTGCGTCAAGTGTGTGCTGTGTGCAGGCTTTGCAATTGATGTAGTTTCCCCATCATTAACATCCCTCACTGCCATCAGCACGCACCTCACTTTAAAAAGAGTGGTTTCTTGTTTTCGAAGGCTGCTGGGAAAGTTCTTGCTGCGTGCTGTTGCGAAATGTGACTTGCGCTGACAAGAGTGAAAAAAACAGGACACGATTGTTATCTTCAAGGAAATGAAAGGTCGTAATCTCGGCTTGTAAAAGCTCAGCGCTCGTGCTTGAAGCCCTGTTTTTGTGCAGTCGTGCAGAACATTGTCCCCCCGGCGCTACCATCCCCACTCCGTTAGTGCGCCCGTTAATCACACCCAGCTTGGCACACTCCAGAGAACAGCATCGGAAGCAACTTATTGAGCAGTTTGGGTGTGAAGCGTGTGCACCCTACATTGAGCAGGGAAAAAACATGTGGTACATTGGGGGGGGTGTTTGACCTTGCTTTCCCCCCTCGGCCTTAGTCTGTCTTCTCTCCCCGCGTGCATTTTATTCTGCTGTGCTTTTTCTTCCTCTGCTAGCTGTTGCTTCTCTTATTCTCCAGTTGCTCCCCCGCCCCCCCCCCCCCCCCGCCCCCCGAAGCTCTTGTTGAGGTTCAGATCCGCAGGTGCCTTCTTGACATGTCAGTTTGGACAGCGAAGTCTCGGCTCGCTTTTCGATCAGCCTGCCTGATGATTGAGTCAAATAGGGACAGAGGGAAGGTGGAGGCCGCTGGGCCCCACACGGACAGCCCTCCCCCAGCAGGATGGCTGTTGCCCCCACACTGACGGGGGGCCCCCCCCTCCCCCACAGCCGAGGGGAGGGGAGGGGGGGCGGGGGTCGTGCGAGACCATTCTGTGGTGAACCGTGTAAATATGTGCTGCCCACGCTTTTGACGCCTCCTTTTGGTCTGGTTACAGGATGCTGAGGGGTGACCCCAGGAACATTGTGGAGTACAGGGACCTGGACGCTCCAGAAGACGTGGACTTTTTTTAAATGGTCCCAACATGGATGTCCGTCCGTCACAGCATTTATTACTTTGTTCCCTTCGTTACGTTAAGGAAACCTTTCGGAAGGTTGGCATTATATTGTTCAGACAGACACAATGTGTTCTAATGTAGAATTTAGTTTTCTCTGGAAACTCTTTAACTAACACACACACACACACACACACTGCTGTAATGTGTCTTTCTGAAGTGTTTGAAATAAAAGGAAGTATGAAACCTGGTTTTACTTCACATTCAAGGCTCTTGACATTCCGCGAGAGATGAAAGATTAACACTGGGGCGGTTGCACTTCTCCGACACACACCGACAGCGGAACAGGGAGGGAGCAGCTCCTTAATGAAAGGGGCCTACGACACACGGGGGTGGGGGGGGGGGGTCCCTGTCGCTTGATGTCTGGAGGGGGGGGTCCCTGTCGTTCGTGGGTGGGGGAGCTGTTGCTTGATGTCTGGAGGGGGTCCCTGTCGCTTGATGTCTGGCGGGGGTCCCTGTCATTCGTGGGTGGGGGAACTGTCACTCGGGGAGGGGGTCCCTGTCGCTTGATGTCTGGAGGGGGTCCTTGTTATTCGTGGGTGGGGGAGCTGTCACTCGGGGAGGGGGTCCCTGTCGCTTGATGTCTGGAGTGGGTCCTTGTTATTCGTGGGTGGGGGAACTGTCGCTTGATGTCTGGAGGGGGTCCTTGTTATTCGTGGGTGGGGGAACTGTCACTCGGGGAGGGGGTCCCTGTCGCTTGATGTCTGGAGGGGGTCCCTGTCAGTCATAGGTGGGGGAACTGTCACTCGGGGAGGGGGTCCCTGTCGCTTGATGTCTGGAGGGGGTCCCTGTCATTCGTGGGTGGGGGAGCTGTCACTCGGGGAGGGGGGGGGTCCCTGTCGCTTGATGTCTGGAGGGGGTCCCTGTCAGTCATAGGTGGGGGAACTGTCACTCGGGGAGGGGGTCCCTGTCGCTTGATGTCTGGAGGGGGTCCTTGTTATTCGTGGGTGGGGGAGCTGTCCCTGTTACTCGAGGAGGGGGTCCCTTGTCATTCGTGGCCCGGGGGTGGAGGAGCTGTCCCTGTCACTCGGAGGGGGTCCCTTGTCAGTCGTGGCCCGGGGGTGGGAGAGCTGTCCTTGTCACTCGAGGAGGGGGTCCCTGTCAGTCGTGGCCCGGGGGTGGGGGAGCTGTCCCTGTCACTCGGAGGGGGTCCCTTGTCAGTCGTGGCCCGGGGGTGGGAGAGCTGTCCTTGTCACTCGAGGAGGGGGTCCCTGTCAGTCGTAGGGGGAGGGTCTCTGCCACTCTGTGCCTGGGTGAGGGTGGCTGCATTCGGACCCGGGTCGATTGGGGGATGGGAGGCGTCCCTGCCCCTCGGGGCCTGGCCCGGCCTGCCATATCTGCAGCTTGTAGCGTGCTTCTCCGGTGTTCAGCAGCACTGTGTTGGCTCTGGGTTGAGTCCAAGCTCTCGTCTGACTCAAAATCCACAGACGTTGATCTCAGTACATTTTTAAAAGTATAATGCGTCCAACAAATACTCGCCCCGGCCATTCCTTCCCTATTACTCACGAACAGAGAAACGCCGGAACTGCCCGAGCTTCCCTGCAGAGCACCGTCGCAACACTCGAGATTTTACAAACTTCCAATCAATTGCACGTGGTTTCAAGGGAGGAACGGACGCTGCTTCGGCTCCACTGCCTTTTAATGGTTTGGCAGCTGGACTGAGCCCTGTGTACTCTATTGATGCGAGAGAAAGATAGACGCATTTCTATAGTGTCTTTCACCAGAGCAGGACATCCTTTACAGCCAATGAAGTACGTTTTGAAGTGCAGCCACTGTTGTAATGAAAAAATGCGGCAACCAATTTGTGCACAGCAAGCTCCCACAAATAGCAATGTGATAGTGTTTTTTTCTAGTGATGTTGGTTGAAGGATAAATATTGGCCAAGAACACCGGGGAGAACACCCCTGCTCCTCTTCGATGTAGTGCCATGGTATCTTTTACATCCACCTGAGAGCGCAGACGGGGCCTCGGTTTAACGTCTTATCCGAAAGACGGCACCTCCGACTGCAGCACTCCCTCAGTACTGCCCCTCCGACAGTGCGGCGCTCCCTCAGTACTGCCCCTCCGACAGTGCGGCGCTCCCTCAGTACCGCCCCTCCAACAGTGCGGCGCTCCCTCAGTACTGCCCCTCCGACAGTGCTGCGCTCCCTCAGTACTGCCCCTCCGACAGTGCTGCGCTCCCTCAGTACTGCCCCTCCGACAGCGCGGCGCTCCCTCAGTACTGCCCCTCCGACAGCGCGGCGCTCCCTCAGTACTGCCCCTCCGACAGCGCGGCGCTCCCTCAGTACTGCCCCTCCGACAGCGCGGCGCTCCCTCAGTACTGCCCCTCCGACAGCGCGGCGCTCCCTCAGTACTGCCCCTCCGACAGCGCTGCGCTCCCTCAGTACTGCCCCTCCGACAGCGCGGCGCTCCCTCAGTACTGCCCCTCCAACAGCGCGACGCTCCCTCAGTACTGCCCCTCCGACAGCGCGACGCTCCCTCAGTACTGCCCCTCCGACAGTGCAGCACTCTCTCAGTACTGCTCCCCTGACAGGGTAGCGCTCCCTCAGCACTGCCCCTCCGACAGTGCGGCGCTCCCTCAGCACTGCCCCTCCGACAGTGCGGCGCTCCCTCAGCACTGCCCCTCCGACAGTGCGGCGCTCCCTCAGCACTGCCCCTCCGACAGTGCGGCGCTCCCTCAGCACTGCCCCTCCGACAGTGCGGCGCTCCCTCAGCACTGCCCCTCCGACAGTGCGGCTATCCATCAGTACTGCCCCTCCGACAGTGTGGCGCTCCATCAGTACTGCTCCTGCGGTTGTTTATCCCTCAACCAATCGTACCAAAACAACTACCTTGTTTCCATCTTTTTTGTTTTACCACTGCTCTCTGAGCCAGCTTAGGTCATAGAGAGAATGTGTATAAAGGATTTTGTGGAATGTGCGACCTTAGCACTCTACAGCAAATCTCTGTCGAATCTGTTGGAAGCAGCATGGTATTGAATGGAGGTTTGACTCGCTCTGGTGAAGGTACGCAAGCGATGCTGCTCCTGGTGCCGCCCTCGTTCTGATGGGCTGATCATGCAACTTCTATGGAGGATTAACCATTAGTCAAAGAGTTGCGGGCTGAAGGTAGGTCATTGAACCTTCATTGAACCTTCTGATCTCTCATCGTGGTTTTATTGTGGCATTCAAAGGTGTGGTAAGTTTTGTTCTACAATGGATCTCGGCACCAGTGGGCTGGGCAGTGAAAATGCAGTCAGGGTTCCTGTTAATCAGTGACTGCTGTTGGATCGCGCACGCGTGTGGGCGTTGACAAGGATAGGATTGGCTCCGACTACGGAAGGTGGCAGAATCAGACAGCTGGTAAGTCCCGAAGTGAATTTATTGACCATTAAACAGGTAAATGCACTCGGTGCAAACAGGTAATTTATGTAATTACTAACGTTGCTGTTCTTCTCAAAATGTCAGAAGAGCAAAGATGTTTCTCCTGTGCTAACCATCAACAAACAATTGAGCCAGGGCGGGTCCATGTTAGAACGCTGGAGAGAGACAAACCCCATGGGTGGAATGGCTTTTTACTCATGCCCAACCTCTTGTGTCTTCTGAACCCAATTCAGTTATCCTCCCCTTGACATCCGAACATTAGCAATTTTCCACCAGCAGTCCCTGAATAGCGATGGTAAGCCAGGAGCCAAGCCAAGGAGCATTGAAGCCAATTATAGTCTGCCAATTGCTGCCATGACGAAGATCAGCTAACTGTGCACAGACTGAGGGCGCAATCTGGGATATTCCAGGTGTCCGTGGATCAATTGCACGGCGCACGGAATATCTACCCTCTGAGGGCGGTTGCTTTAATAACGGGAAGGGACTGTGCAGTGTGCCTGGAGTTGCTGTTTGAGATTTAGTTAAAAGGTGGAGAGGTAATGCTATTAGGACCACAGGAACAGGAGGAGGCCATTCAGCCCCTCGAGCCTGTTCCACCATTCAATTAGATTGTGGCTGATCTGTACCTCAACTCCATTTACCCGCCTTTGCTCCAAAGCCCTTAATACCCTTACCTGATAAAAAATCTGTCCATCTCAGTCTTGGAAATTTCGACTGACCCCCCCAGCATCCACAGCCTTTTGGGGGAGAGAGTTCCAGATTTCCACTACCCCTTGTGTGAAGAAGTGCATTCTAATTTTATTCTTCGCTGGCCTGGCTCTAATTTTAAGGTTATGTGCTCTTGTTCTGGACTCCCCCGCCAGAGGAAATAGTTTCTCTCTTATCAACCCTATCAAATCCTTTTTATAATTTTAAACACTAAGATTAAATAACCCCTGAACTGTCTAAACTTGAGGGAATACAAGCCCAGTCTGTGCAACCTGTCCTTGTAATTTAACCCTTTTAGCCCCCGGGTATCATTCTGGTGAATCTGCGCTGCTCCCCCTCCAAGGCCGATATATCCTTCCTGAGGTGCGGAGCCTAGAACTGAACGCAGTCACTCCAGATGGGGTCTGACCAGAGGTTTGTTCAACTGAAGCATCCCTTCCTCCCCTTTGTATTCCAACCCCCTTGAGATAAAGGCCAACATTCCATCAGCATTTTTGATTACTTTTTGAACCCGTGCACTAGCTTTTAGTGGTTTGTGTACAAGGACCCGTAACTCCACAGTCCCCCGTCTCTCGTCATTCAGAAAATATATGTCTTTCTCCGATCATAAGTGGATAACCTCACACTTTCCCACATTGAACTCAACCTGCCACAGTTTTGCCCACCTCTATGTCCCTTTGTCGCTTCCTGCTCCCATCCACACAACTTATTGTGCCTCCGAACTTAGTCCCATCTGCAAACTTAGATACAGAACTCTCTCTTCCTTCATCCAAGTCATTGATGTATATGGTAAACAGCTGAGGCTCCAGTACAATCCCTGGGGGAACACCACTTGTCACATTCCGACGATCAGAAAACGTTCGCTTTTGTCCCGACTCTCCGTCTCCTTCCCCTGCCTTCCAACCAATTGCCAACCCTCACCACAAGGCTCCCTCCAATTCAGTGTGAAAAATTCTCATTTTTCTTGTCTGTTGTGTGGCACCTTATCGAATGCCATCTAGAAGTCCATATAGATAACATCCGTAGACACTCCCCTACCCACCATTCAAAAGATTACTCCCATTTGACCTAGCCTTCAGAAATCCATCGGGTTGATCAACTCATTCTTGTTCAAGTGCTCATTTGCTCTCCCTGACGGAGATTTAGTTTACTTGTATTAATTCCAGTGAGTTCCTCCAGTTGATTTATTTTTTAATTCCTTTGTCCTCTTCCTCTATTGTGAAAACCAGCCACAAATTATTCATTAACAAGTCTGCCATTTCCTTATCCATTATAGTATCACCTGCATCTGTCTTTCATGGGCCCACATTTCCCCTTAACACTTTCTTATTATCCAAGATTATATACCAATATCCTGGGGGGTCGCCATTGACCAGAAACTTAACTGGACCAGCCACATAAATACTGTGGTTACAAGAGCAGTTCAGAGGGTCGGAATTCTGCAGCGAGAGACTCACCTGCTGATCAGTGATCCCTCTCATTTATTTTTGGTGCACGGTAGCAGCCCAATTCAAATTTTGCCGCATTTGCGGTTTCTTGTATTGAAAAGCCGTTGAGCAGCCTGCGCGGGACCTCCAGGCTGCTGCGCCGCCGCACAGCTTAGCGGGAACGTTGCTCCTGACTCCCCAAAGCCTTTCCACCATCTACAAGGCACAAGTAAGGAATGGAATACCCTCCACTTGCCTGGATGAGTGCAGCTCCAACAACACTCAAGAAAGTCGACACCATCCAGGACAAAGCAGCCCGCTTGATCGGCACCCCATCCACCACCTTAAACATTCACTCCCTCCACCACCGGCGCACCGTGGCTGCAGTGTGCACCATCTCCAAGATGCACTGCAGCAACTCGCCAAGGCTTCTTTGGCAGCACCTCCCAAACCAGCGACCTCTACCACCTAGAAGGACAAGGGCAGCAGGCACATGGGAACACCAACACCTCCAAGTTCCCCTCCAAGTCACATATCATCCTGACTTGGAAATATATCGCCGTTCCTTCATCGTCACTGGGACAAAATCCTGGCCCTCCCTAACAGCACTGTAGGAGCACCTTCACCACACGGACTGCAGCGATTCAAGAGGCGGCTCACTACCACCTTCTCGAGGGCAATAAATGCTGGCCTTGCCAGCGATGCCCACATCCCGTGAATTAATAATTTAAAAAAATTTGACCTGGTTTGTGTATTATACACACAGAAAATGCTAGAAATGCTCAGCCAGTCAGGCAGCATCTGGAGAGAGAGAAACAGTTAATGTTTCAGGTCGATGACCCTTTGTCAGAACTGGAAAAAGCTGGAGATGGAACAGGTTTTTAAGCACGTGTAGGGGCAGGGAAAAGGGGGAGGGGAGGAAAGAACAAAAGGGAAGGTCTGTGATAGGCTGGAAGGCAGGAGAGATGAAGAGACAAAAGGGATGATGGTGGAAGGCAAAAGGAGATGGTAATGGGACAAGTTAAGAAACAAAAGATGACTCTAGATGAAGTGTAAATGGCAAGAGTGAAAGACAGCTGCCATGTGTGAGAGAGAAAAAACTAAATGGGAAAAAAAAGATAGGGGCAGAGGTTATGGTCTGAAATTGTTGAACTCGATGTTGAGTCCAGAAGGCTGTAAAGTGCCAGATCGAAAGATGAGGTGCTGTTCCTCGAGCTTACGTTGAGCTTCATTGGAACAGTGTAAGAGGCCGAGGACGGAGAGGTCAGAGTGGGAGTGGAGCGGAATATTAAAGTGACAGGCGACCGGGAGCTCGGGGTCACCCTTACGGACTGAACGGAGGTGTTCCACAAAGCGGTCACCCAATCTGCGTTTGGCCTCCCCAATGTAGAGGAGACCGCATCGTGAGCAGCGAATACAGTATACTAAATTGCAGGAAGTACAAGTAAATCGCTGTTTCGCCTGGAAGGGGTGTTTGGGGCCCTGGACAGTGGGAAGGGAGGAGGTAAAAGGGCAGGTGTTGCATCTCCTGCGCTTGCACAGGAAGGTGCCGGGCGAAGGGGAAGGGGTGTTGGAGGAGTGGACTAGGGTGTCGCAGAGGGAGCGGTCCCTTCAGACTGCTGAAAGGGGAGGTGAGGGGAAGAAGCATCTCTCCACAGATGCTGCCTGACCTGCTGAGTATTTCCAGCATTTTCTGTTTTTATTTCAGATTTCCAGCATCTGCAGTATTTTGCTTTTCATAGAGTTATACAGCACAAAAAGAGGCCCATCGTGTCCGCACCGGCCATCAAGCCCTGTCTATTCTAATCCCATTTTCCAGCACTTGGTCCGTAGCCTTGGATGCTATGGCGTTTCAAGTGCTCATCTAAATGCTTCTTGAATGTTGTGAGGGTTCCTGCCTCTACCACCCTTTCAGGCAGTGAGTTCCAGATTCCAACCACCCTCTGGGTGAAAAAGTTTTTCCTCAAATCCCCTCTAAACCTTCTGCCCCTTACCTTGAAACTATGCCCCCTGGTTACTGACCCCTCTACTAAGGGGAAAAGTTCCTTTCTATCTACCCTATCCATGTCCCTCATAATTTTGTACACTTCAATCAGGTTCCCCCCCCCCCCCCCCCCCCTCAGCCTTCTCTGCTCTAAGGAAAACAACCCCAGCCTGTCCTGTCTCTCTTCATAGCTGAAGCGCTGCAGCCCAGGTAACATCCTGGTGAATCTCCTCTGCACCCTCTCCAATGCAATTACATCCTTCCTATAGTGTGGCGACCAGAACTGCACACAGTATTCCAGCTGTGGCCTAACTAGCGTTTTGTACAGCTCCATCATAACCTCCCTGCTCTTATATTCTATGCCTCGGCTAATGGAGGCAAGTATCCCATATGCCTTCTTAACCACCTTATCTACCTGTCCTGCTGCCTTCAGGGATCTATGTACATGCACACCAAGATCCCTCTGATCCTCTGTCCTTCCTAGGATCCTACCATTCATTGTGTAGTCCCTTGCCTCGTTAGTCCTCCCAAAATGCATCACCTCACACTTTTCAGGGTTACATTCCATTTGCCACTGTTCTGCCCATCTGACCAACCCGTCTATATCGTCCTGTAGCCTGAGGCTTCCCTCCTCGCTATTTACCACTCCACCAATTTTTGTGTCATCTGCGAACTTACTGATCATACCTCCTACATTCATATCTAAATCATTAATGTACACTACAAACAGCAAAGGACCCAGCACCGATGCCTGCGGTACACCACTGGACACAGGCTTCCAGTCACAAAAACAACCTTCGACCATCACCCTCTGCCTCCTGCCACTAAGCCAATTTTGGATCCAATGTGCCAAATTGCCCTGGATCCCATGGGCTCTTACCTTCTTGACCAGTCTCCCATGCGGGACTTTGTCAAAAGCCTTACTGAAGTCCATGTAGACTACATCAACTGCACTGCCCTCATCCACACACCTAGTCACCCCCCGAAAAATTCAATCAAATTGGTTAGACATGATCTCCCCCTGACAAAGCCATGCTGACTATCCTTGATTAATCCTTGCCTCTCCAAGTGGAGACTAATTCTGTCCCTCAGAATTTTTCCAATAATTTCCCTACAACTGATGTTAGGCTCACTGGCCTGTAATTCCATGGTTTATCCCTACTACCCTTCTTGAATAATGGTACTACGTTGACTGTCCTCCAGTCCTCTGGCACCTCCCCTGTGGCCAGAGAGGTTCTGAAAATTTGTGTCAGAGCCCCTGCAATCTCCTCCCTTGCCTCACATAGCAGCCTGGGATACATCTTGTCTGGGCCTGGGGATTTATCCACTTTTAAGCCCGCTAAAACCGTTAGTACCTCCTCCCTCTCAATACTAATTTGTTCAAGTATATCACAATCCCCCTGCCTGATTTCTATGCCTACATCGTCCTTCTCCATAGTGAACACAGATGCAAAATATTCATTTAAAACCTCACCTACATCTTTCGGCTCTACACACAGATTGCCACTTTGGTCCCTAATGGGCCCTACTCTTTCCCTGGTTATCCTCTTGCCCTTAATATACTTATAAAACACCTTGGGATTTTCCTTTATTTTGCCCGCCAGTGTTTTTTCATGCCCCCTCTTCGCTCTTCCAATTTCTTTTTTAAGTACCCCCCCTGCACTTTCTATACTCCTCTAGGGCTTCCACTGTTTTTAGTCCTTTGTATCTGCCAAAAGCCTCCCTCATCGAAACATATAAAATTCTGACAGGTCTGGACAAACTAGATGCAGGAAGAATGTTCCCGATGGTCAGAGAGTCCAGAACCAGGGGTCATAATCTAAGGATAACGGGTAAGCCATTTAGGACAGAAATGAGGAAGAATTTCTTCACCCAGAGAGTGGTGAACCTGTGGAATTCTCTACCACAGAAGATAGTTGAGGCCAAGTCATTAAATATATTCAAGAATGAGTTAGATATATTTCTTAAAGCTAAAGGTATCAAGGGATATGGGGAGAAGGCAGGTATAGGGTACTGAGTTTGGATGATCAGCCATGATCTCATCGAATGGCGGAGCAGGCTCGAGGGGCCGAATGGCCGACTCCTGCTCCTATCTTCTATGCTTCTATGTTATTTTCCTAATCCATTCTTGTATATCCCTTAACATCCAGGGTTCCCTGGGCTTGTTGGTCCCACCCTTGACCTTTACGGGAACATGTTGGCGTTGTACTCTCTCTATTTCCTTTCTGAAAGACTCCCACTGCTCTGATGTGGATTTTCCAACAAGTAGCTGATCCCAGTCCACTTTGGCCAGATCCTGCCTTATCATATTAAAATCGGCCTTTCCCCCAATTTAGAACCTTTATTTCCGGTCCATCTTTGTCCTTTTCCATGACTACCTTAAATCTCACCAAATTATGGTCACTGTCACCAAAATGCTCTCCTACTGACACATCTACCACTTTCCCGGCTACATGCCCTAGAATTAGGTCCAGTACCGCCCCCTCTCTTGTTGGACTTTCTACATGCTGGCTTAAAAAGCTCTCCTGGATGCACTTTAAGAATTCCGCACCCTCTAAGCCTTTCACACTCTGACTATCCCAGTTAATATTGGGGAAGTTGAAATCCCCTACTAATGGCCCAAAAATTCATCCCGGTGCGCGAGAGTACGCACTGCGTACTCTCGCATATTCCCTCTGCAATTGCCGGTTTTCTGCATGCCCTGCGCATGCGCTGAAAACCGGCAATTGCTCTTTTGAAAAGGGGGCGGGTCCTCGGTGCATCGCGTGCGCGCTACAGGCTGCGCGCACGCTGTGCACTTCATGCTTTGGACGCGCAGGTAAGTACTGAAGATTTTAGAAATGTAAAAAGGAGGAGTAAGACCCACTTTTAACAAGGTAAGTAGTGAATTAAGTATTTTTTTGAATTTTTTTTTTACAGGTATATCTTTTTTAGAGACTTTAAAGACAGGTAAGTTTATTTTTATAACTTTTTAAAAGATTTTAAATTTTTTCAAAAATTTAATTTTTTATTTAAAATGGTTAATTTATTTAACTATACTTATTTTATTAATGTGATGGTTTTTTTTTTAATTTAATTGAGGTTTAGCTGTTATTTTGGGGGGGTGTAAGATGCATAGATTTCACAGCCGTGCTGTGAAACTTATGAATGGAAGATGGTGTGCTGCCATTGGCTCTAACTGAGTCACGTGATCCCACAGCTCGCACGAATTCACTACGCCGGTGGGATACGCAAGCACTGCCCGGCTGATGTCTGGAACATCAAGTTCGTGCGAGCTGGATCTGAAAAAGCACAAGCGAGGTGAGAGATCGCGGGGAAGGCTTACCCCCGCGGGAACAGAGCGAGATCAATTTCTGGGCCATTATTACCGTATTATTTCTACACTTCTCTTTTGCATCTATATTTATACTGATGTGTACACTTGATTTGCATATTATAGCTACACCCTGTATATAGTACGTGCATTGTTCTGAATGCCCTGTGATGGATGCACGGAATTTGGTTGCAGGTCGTAAAAAAACAATAGCTCTTTTGTAAAACCGGTAAGTTAGAGCTTTGGATTGACTGCAAACTACAAAGTGGCAGCAAGGTGTGACGAAAAAACACAATTAATAGACTACTGAAAATTTTGGAACTCTGAAGGTTCTATTTCGGTAACATGGAACCAGAGATCCGAGAGAATAGAACCAGGGAGCGATCCTTATATGTGGGAGATCCCGGAGTGTGGGACCGGTGGGAGATCACGGAGTGTGGGTCCGGTGGGAGATCACGGAGTGTGGGACCAGTGGGAGATCCCGGAGTGTGGGACCGGTAGGAGATCCCGGAGTGTGGGTCCGGTGGGAGATCCCAGAGTGTGGGTCCAGTGGGAGATCCCAGAGTGTGGGACCGGTGGGAGATCCCGGAGTGTGGGTCCGGTGGGAGGTCCCAGAGTGTGGGTCCGGTGGGAGGTCCCGGAGTGTGGGTCCGGTGGGAGATCCCAGAGTGTGTGTCCAGTGGGAGATCCCGGAGTGTGGGTCCGGTGGGAGATCCCGGAGTGTGGGTCCAGTGGGAGGTCCCGGAGTGTGGGACCGGTGGGAGATCCCGGAGTGTAGGTCCGGTGGGAGATCCCGGAGTGTGGGTCCGGTGGGAGATCCCGGAGTGTGGGTCCGGTGGGAGATCCCGGAGTGTGGGTCCGGTGGGAGGTCCCGGAGTGTGGGACCGGTGGGAGATCCCGGAGTGTGGGTCCGGTGGGAGGTCCCGGAGTGTGGGTCCAGTGGGTATCCCAGAGTGTGGGTCCGGTGGGAGATCCCGGAGTGTGGGTCCGGTGGGAGATCCGGAGTTTGACAGCACTAGGTCCCACACTCCGGGATCTCCCACATATAAGGATCGCTCCCTGGTTCTATTCTCCAGGATCTCTGGTTCCATGTTACCGAAATAGAACCTTCAGAGTTCCAAAATTTTCAGTAGTCTATTAATTGTGTTTTTTCGTCATACCTTGCTGCCACTTTGTAGTTTGCAGTCAATCCAAAGCTCTAACTTACCTTCTGTTTTACGGTACTGGAGGATGGAGTTGGTCAGCATTCCAAGGGGAAAATTTTGAGTTTGAAAACATTGGGGCAGGTGGAGTGAAACAAATGGTTGGTTTGGTAGCACTGGAGGGAATCCTGGGGTCTAACTGCACGGAGGGCTCCTTCTAGTTTGACAGTACTGAGGGTGGGGGTTTCCAGGGACTGGGACATGCGAGAGATGTGGGAATACTTGGACAACACAAACTTGCACCTTTAACGTAGAGAACTATCCCAAGTGGCCTCACAGGAAAAAACAAATAGATGCTGAACCACAGAAGAAGACATTGGGGAGGGTGAAATGAAGCTTGAACAAAGAGGTGAGTTTTAAGAAGTGTGTTAAAGGACTAGAGGGAGGTGGACAGGCTTCGGGAGGGTATTCCAGTGCTTAGGCCCGAGGCAGCTGATGGCATAGCCGCCATTGGTTGGGTAGTCACTGGAGTAAACAGAATGCAGAGTGATCGGAGAGTTGTAGAGCTGGAGAAGGTGACTGTGATAGAGTGAGCAAAAACTAGGTGCAAGATGAGACAGGGGCAGCGGATGAGCTGGAGGATGGGAGGCTGGCCAGGAGATCTTTGGAATAGTCGATTCTGGAGTTGAAGACCGTGGGTGAGGGTTTCAGCAGTAGGTAGGTTGCAGTAGCGGTGGAGACGGGCGATGTTGCGGAGGTGGAAGTAGGCGGTCTTTGTGATGGAGAGGATATGGGGTGGAAATCTCAGCTTAGGGGTCAAGTAGGGGGCTGCAGTTGCGAAGGGTGCGAGACAGTAGCCGAGGAGGAGGATGGAATCAGTGTCGAGGGTGCGGAGTTTGTGCGAGGATCGGTCTTCCCAATGTTTAGCTGGAACAGTCGCAGCTGATCTGGGGCTGGAGGTCTGACAAGCAATCTGAAGACAGGCAGTGGAGGGGTCGAGAGGCAGTGGAGAGGTAGAGCTGGGTCGTCAGCGTGCATGTGGAAGCTGACCCCATGGATGATGTCGCCAAAGGACAGCATGTCGATGGGGGAAGAGGAAGGGGCCAAGAATAGATCTTTGAAGGACTCTACAGGGAGCGGTGCGTGGGCGGGAAGATTGGATCCAAGCAAGGGAAGTCCCACTGAGCTTGATGGCAGAGCAGAGGCGTTGGAGGAGGATGGTGTGGTGAACAGTGTCAAAGGCTGCAGATGCGGAGATGCCGGTGTTGGACTGGGGTGGACAAAAATGAGAAGTCGCACAACACCAGGTTATAGTCCAACAGTTTTATTCGAAATTACGAGCTTTCAGAGCTCTGCTCCTTCGTCAGGTACAGTGAGGGAATACAAATCGATTACAAAGTATATATAGACAGAGAACAATGTGTCTGCAGAGATACAATCCGTCAGGGAGGCATTACATCAAAGACACAGCAGAATACAGCCAAGACAATGAGGTGGGGTCACAGGGGGTCCAACGTGTCAAATGCTGCAGTCTGCAGTTAAGCTTTTTACTTTTTTTTTAAACTGGAAATCTGTGAACCAGACAACGATGTCAAGTCACGTCCTGTAGCGTGACATGAAACCGAGATCCCGGTTGAGGCCGTCGTCATGGGTGCGGAACTTGGCTATCAGTTTCTGCTCGATGATATTGCGTTGTCGTGTGTCTCAAAGGCCACCTTGGAGAACGCTAACCCGCAGATCCGAGGCTGACTGTCCTGCTGCAGAGGTCACTCTTCTCCTTTCTCTCTCTCTTGCTTACCTTTCCTTTCCTTTCCCTCTCCTCCTTTCTCTCACTCCCTCCTTCCTTTTTCTCACTTCCTATTGCTTTCTCCCTCTTTGTTTTCTTTCTCACATTCTCCTTCCTCCTCCTTTCTACTTTCAGCCAATGGCTCAGTGGGCAGCACTTTTGCCTCTGAGTCAGAAGGTTGTGAGTTCAAGTCCCACTCCAGAGACTTAAGCACAAAAATTGAGGCCGACACTCCCAGTGTCAGTGCTGAGGGAGTGCCGCACTGTCGCAGGGGCAGTACTGAGGGAGTGCTGCACTGTCGGAGGGGCAGTACTGAGGGAGCGCCGCACTGTCGCAGGGGCAGTACTGAGGGAGCGCTGTACTGTCGGAGGGGCAGTACTGAGGGAGCGCCGCACTGTCGGAGGGGCAGTACTGAGGGAGCGCCGCACTGTCAGAGGGGCAGTACTGAGGGAGCGCCGCACTGTCGGAGGTGCTGTCTTTCGGACGAGACGTTAAACCGAGGCCCCGTCTGCTCTCTCGGGTGGACATGAAAGATTCCATGGCACTATTTGAAAGAAGAGCAGGGGAGTTCTCCCCGGTGTCCTGGGGCCAATATTTATCCCTCAACCAACATCACTAAAACAGATGATCTGGTCATTATCACATTGCTGTTTGTGGGAGCTTGCTGTGTGAAGATTGGCTGCCGCGTTTCCCACATTACAACAGTGACTACACTTCAAAAAGTGCTTCATTGGCTGTAAAGCGCTTTGGGACGTCTGGTGGTGAAAGGCGCTGGAGAGATGCAAGTCTTTCTTTTTTGATCTCTCTTTCACTCCTCCCTTCTGTTGTAGAGTTGTACACTGTATAAATAAGCCATGAGGCAGAAATTAGGCTCGCCACGGGTGAGTACGCACTATGTACTCACCCGTGGACGGAACGAAAGTGCCGGTTTCTTGCATGCACTGCGCATGCGCGGGAAACCGGCACTTCCGTTCCCCTGAAGGAAAGGGTTCAGAGGTCGAACGCGCATGCTGGAGAGGCAGCGCGTTCGCCTCGCACTTCGGGGTTTTTTTACAGGTTCCTCCGTGAGGGTAAGCACGGAGAAGATACACTTTGAAAAAGGAGGCGCAAGGCCTTCTTTTAACAAGGTAAGTGGTGATTTTATTCAAATTTAAACATTTTTTTCACAGATTTATCTTTTTTAATTACTTTAAAGAAAGGTAAATTTAGTTTTAGCCCCGTTAATTATTGTTTTCAAAAATTTTAATTTTTGTTTAAAATAGTTAATTATGTTATTTATAGTTATTTTAAAAATGTGATTTTTTAAAATTTATTTGTAGTTTTAGGGCGGTTTGGGGGCCGATTTGTATTCATAGATTTGACAGGTCCTGTCAAATCTATGAATGAAAGATGGCCTGCTGCCATTGGCTCTCCATGGACCACGTGATCCCAGGGGACGCATCGCACTAACTACGCCCCTGGGATACGCAAGCACTGCGCGCCAGCAGTTGGAGGAGGCCCAGGAGCCGAACTCCCCGCGGGCCCAGAGGTCAACGGCAGGCGCGGTAGGTAGGTGCGCGCGCGATCCTTGCACCCGCGGGAAGCCAGGGAGCCGAATTTCTGGCCCCATGTCTTTTGAGCTTTAGGGGGAGAATCCTCGTGTGTGCTCAGAAATGGTTGCCCGGAGTGGAGTGGAATTAAATAAGCAAGATCCAGCTTGTAGATTGTGTGGGAGATCTTATCTGCGCTACAGTTTTCTGCAATCTGCAAATTTATTTTATAAGATCTCTGTTATACAGATTACAGCAAGAATGCTATTTTCAGTCTTAGTTTATACTTTGCCTGAAAACTTTAAATTTATTTGCATTAAAGCAATTTGATTGAGAGCGAGACTGGGGCAGAGTGAAAGAGAGTGGGTGACACGGAGGGAGAGATATTTGTCTTTACCCCTTGGGTGTAAAGCATCACCAAGGCTCAGCTCAGAGCATGTCACGGGCCCGTGATGGAGCAGATTTCCCTTTTAAATGAGTGGAAAGGAAATCCGTTGGGTTTTAGCACAATTCTTTCGTAGGATTTGCCTCTCTGTGTCTCCGCCCAGGCGATGCGCAACACCCAGGGAGTGAAGGGAAAAATCCGCCCCAAAGAATGGGTGATGGATGGACCCTGCTGAGTTTTTGCGGCCCCTGCTGGGGTTTTTTTCAGATCCTGCTGGGGTTAGGGAGGGCCCCTGCTGGGGTTTGGGCGGGTTTACCCTTCCCACGAGCAAATAGTCCTGTGTCATTTCTTATAGTTTTACAATCTCATGTATAAACATCACATGTTGTAAGGGAAGAGTGACCATAATATGATAGAATTTTATATTGAGTTTGAAAGTGATTTAGTTAAATCCGAAACTAGGGTCTTCAATCTAAACAAAGCAAACTACGTAGGTATGAGGGGCGAGTTGGCCAAGGTAGATTGGGAAGCTACATTAAAAGGTGTGACAGTAGACAAGCAATGGCAAGCATTTAAAGAATGAATACATAATTTACAACAAATATACATTCCTTTAAGGCACAAAAACCCCACAGGAAAAGTGGTCCAACCGTGGCTAACAAGCGAAGTTAAAGATCGTATTAGATCAAAGGAAGAGGCTTATAATGTTGCCAAAATAGTAGTAAGCCTGAGGATTGGGAGCAGTTTAGAATTCAGCAAAGGAGGACCAAGAAACTGAGAAGGAAAGAGAAAAAAGAATGAAAGTAAACGTGGGCCCATTAGAGGCAGAGACAGGAGAAATTATAATGGGCAATA
Source organism: Squalus acanthias (assembly GCA_030390025.1). NCBI lineage: Eukaryota > Metazoa > Chordata > Chondrichthyes > Squaliformes > Squalidae > Squalus > Squalus acanthias. The sequence goes on along the minus strand of JASTWF010000037.1, from coordinate 3,574,276 downwards.
AGGAAATGGCAGAGACATTAAACAAATACTTTGTATTGTCTTCACGGTAGAAGACACAAAAAACATTCCAGAAATAATGGGGAATCAAGGGTCTAGAGAGAATGAAGAACTTAAAGAAATTAATAGAAATTAAGACATAGTACTGGAGAAATTAATGGGACTAAGTGGCGACAAATCCCCTGGACCTGACGACCTGCATCCTAGGGTTTTAAAAGAGGTAGCTGCAGAGATAGTGGATGCATTGGTATTAATCTTCCAAAATTCCTTAGATTCCAGAACAGTCCCCAAGGATTGGAAGGTAGCAAACATAACCCCACTATTTAAGAAAGGAGGAAGAGAAAAAACAGGGGAACTATAGGCCAGTTAGCCTGACATCAGTAGTAGGCAAAATGCTAGAATCTATTATTACGGACGTGGTAACAGGACACTTAGAAAATCATAATATGATTAGGCAGAGTCAACATGGTTTTATGAAAAGGAAATCTTGTTTGACAAATCTGTTAAGAGTTTTTTGAAGATATAACTAGTAGGATAGATAAGGGGGAACCAGTGGATGTCATGTAATTGGATTTCCAAAAAGCGTTCAATAAGATGCCACACAAGAGGTTATTACACAAAATTAGGACTCATGGTATTGGCGGTAATATATTTGCACGGATTGAGGATTGGTTAATGGACAGAAAACAGACAGTAGGAATAAATGGGACTTTTTCAGGTTGGCAGGCTGTAACTAGCGGGGTACAGCAAGGATCAGTGCTTGGGCCTCAGCTATTTACAATCTATATTAATGACTTAGATGAAGGGACTGAATGTAACGTATCCAAGTTTGCTGATGATACAAAGTTAGGTGGGAAAGTAAGCTGTGAGGAGGACGCAGAGAGGCTGCAGAGAGATATAGACAGGTTGACTGAGTGGGCAAGAACATGGCAAATTGAATACAATGTGGGGAAGTGTGAAGTTATCCACTTTGGTAGGAAAAACAAAAAAGCAGAATATTTTTTAAATGGTGAGAGACTGGGAAATGTTTGCACTCAGAGGGACCTGAGTGTCATTGTACATAGAAGCATAGAGGATAGGAGCAGGAGTAGGCCATTCGGCCCCTCGAGCCTGCTCCGCCATTTAATGAGATCATGGCTCATCATCCAAATTCAGTACCCTGTCCCTGCTTTCTCCCCATATCCCTTGATCCCTTTAGCCTTAAGAAATATATCTATCTCCTTCTTGAATATATTTAATGAATTGACCTCAACTGCCTTCTGTGGTAGAGAATTCCACAGGTTCACCACTCTCTGGGTGAAGAAATTCCTCCTCATCTCAGTCCTAAATGGCTTACCCCTTATCCTTAGACTGTGACCTCTGGTTCTGGACTCCCCCACCATCGGGAACATCCTTCCTGCATCCAGTCTGTCTAGTCCTGTTAGAATTTTATAAGTTTCAATGAGATCCCCTCTCATTCTTCGAAACTCTAGCGAATATAAGCCTAATCGACCCAATCTCTCTTCATACGTCATTCCTGCCATCCCAGGTATCAGTCTGGTAAATCTTCGCTGCACTCCCTCCATGGCAAGAACATCCTTCCTCAGATAAGGCGACCAAAACTGCACACAATACTCAAGGTGTGGTCTCACCAAGGCCTTGTACAACTGCAGCAAGACATCCTTGTTCCTGTACTGGAATCCTCTCGCTATGAAGGCCAACATACCATTTGCCTTCTTAACCGCCTGCTGCACCTGCATGCTTACCTTCAGCGACTGGTGCACAAGGACTCCCAGATCTCGTTGCACTTCCCCTTCTCCCAATCTATTGCCGTTCAGATAATAATCTGCTTTTCTGTTTTTGCCACCAAAGTGGATAACCTCGCATTTATCCACATTGTACTGCATCTGCCATGCTTCTGCCCAATCACCCAACCGGTCCAAATCATACTGCGGTACCCCACTAGTCACTGCCTGCCACTCGGAAAAAGACCCGTTTATTCCAACTCTTTGCTTCCTGTCTGCCAACCAGTTCTCTATCCAAATCAGTACCTTACCCCAATCCCATGTGCTTTAACTTTGCACGCTAATCTCTTATGCGGGACCTTATCGAAAGCCTTCTGAAAGTTCAAATACACCACATCCACTGTTTCTCCCTTATCTATTCTACCAGTTACATCCTCAAAAAATTCCAGTAGATTAGTCAGGCATGATTTCCCTTTTGTAAATCCATGTTGACTTTGTCCGATTCTGTCATTGTTTTCCAAGTGCTCTGCTATTACATCTTTTATAATGGACTCTAGCATTTTCCCCACTACCGATGTCAGGCTTACCGGTCTATAATTCCCGTTTTTTCTCTGCCACCTTTTTTAAATAGTGGGGTTACATTAGCTACCCTCCAATCCATGGGAACTGTTCCAGAGTCCATAGAATTTTGAAAGATGACCAGCAATGCATCTACTATTTCTAGGGCCACTTCCTTAAGTACCCTAGGATGTAGATTATCAGGCCCTGGGGAGTTATCGGCCTTCAATCCCGTCAATTTCCCTAACACAATTTCCCTACAAATACTGATTTCATTCAATTCCTCCTTCTCATTAGACCCTATGCTCCCCGACATCTCTGGGAGGTTATTTGTGTCCTCCTTTGTGAAGACAGAACCAAAGTATGTATTTAATTCGTCAGCCATTTCTTTGTTCCCCATTATAAATTCCCCTGATTCTGACTGCAAGGGACCTACGCTTGACTTCACCAATCTTTTTCTCTTCACATATCTATAGAAGCTTTTACAGTCAGTTTTTATGTTCCCTGAAAGCTTACTCTCATATTCTATTTTCCCCCTCTTAATTAATCCCTTTGTCCTCCTTTGCTGAATCCTAAACTGCTCCCAATCCTCAGGTTTGCTGCTTTTTCTGACAATTTATATGTCCTCTCCTTGGATCTTATGCTATCCCTAATTTCCCTTGTTAGCCACGGTTGAGTCACCTTTTTTGTTTTATTTTTATGCCAAACAGGGATGAACAAATTCTGTAGTTCATCCGTGCCATCTTTAAATGTTTGCCATTGCCTATCCTCCGTCAACCCTTTAAGTAACGCTCCCCAATCCATCCTAGCCAACTCGCGCCTCATATCATTGTAGTTTCCTTTATTTAAATTCAGGACCCTAGTCTCTGAGTCAACTACTTCACTCTCCATCTTAATTAAGAATTCTATCATATTATGATCGCTCCTCCCCAAGGGGCCTCGCACAACAAGATTGCTAATTATCCTTTCTCATTACATAATACCCAGTCTAAGATGGCCTGATCTCTAGTTGGTTCCTCGACATATTGGTCCAGGAAACCATCCCGTATACACTCTAGGAATTCCTCCTCCACAGTATTGTTACTAATTTGGTTAGCCCAATCTATATGTAGATTAAAGTCACCCATGATAACTGCTGTGCCCTTATTGCACGCATCTCTAATTTCCTGTTTAATGCCATCCCCAACCTCAGCATGTAGCCCTGTTTGATTTACACCCTTGATTTCTCTGCCTTCCACTTTTGCTTTTCTCCTTCCTGTCTATTGCTTCTATCCTTGCTTCTCTTTCCTCTGTCTCCCTGCACAGGTTCCCAACCCCCTGCCATTTTAGTTTAAACCTTCCTCAACAGCACTAGCAAACACTCCCCCTAGGACATCGTTCCCGGTCCTGCCCAGGTACAAACCGTCCAGTTTGTACTGGTCCCACCTCCCCCAGAACCGGTTCCAATGTCCCAGGAATTTGAATCCCTCCCCCTTGCACCATTCCTCTAGCCACGTATTCATCTGAAATATCCTTCTATTTCTACTCTGACTAGCATGTGGCACCGGTAGCAATCCTGAGATTACTACCTTTGAGGTCCTATTTTTTAATTTACCTCCTAACTCCCTATATTCAGCTTTTAGGACCTCATCCCGTTTTTTACCTATATCATTGGTACCTATATGCACCACGACAACTGGCTGTTCACCCTCCCCCTCCAGAATGCCCTGCAGCCGCTCCAAGACATCCTTGACCCTTGCACCAGGGAGGCAACATACCATCCTGGAGTCTCGTTTGCGGCCGCAGAAACGCCTATCTATTCCCCTTACAATAGAATCCCCTATCACTATAGCTCTCCCGCTCTTTTTCCTCCCGTCCTGTGCAGCAGAACCACCCATGGTGCCAGGAAGTTGGCTGCTGCTGCCTTCCCCCGATAAGCCATCTCCCTCAACAATATCCAAAGTGGTATATCTGTTTGAGAGGGGGATGTCCACAGGGGACCCCTGCACTACCTGCCTGAGCCTACTACTCTGCCTGGTGGTCACCCATTCCCTTCCTGCCTGTGCAGCCTTTACCTGCAGTGTGACCAACTCCCTAAACGTGCTATCCATGATGTCCTCAGCATCGCGAATGCTCCAGTATGCATCCATTCGCAGCTCCAGCCCCGCAATGCGGTCTGCCAGTAGCTGCAGCTGGATACACTTCCCGCACACGTGGTCAACAGGGACACAGGAAGTGTCCCTGATTTCCCACATAGTGCAGGAGGAGCATGCCACGGGGCTGAGCTGTGCTGCCATGACTTATCCTTTAATGAATTTAAATTAACTCAAATCAATACCACAAATTACACTACAATTAAATGATATACTCAAGGGCCCTTGTATGCGAGCACTCCCTGCTACACACAGAGACCTTAGAAACTATAACCACAAAAATTATGACCTACTAAACTTTATAAACTATTAACCTTAACTGTCAAACTACAGAGTAGTATAAATACTCACCTGGC
>JASTWF010000037.1:3507585-3569309 GCA_030390025.1 Squalus acanthias | reverse complement strand
CCCCAGTGCCCTGTGGGACTGGGCCCTTCCCCCGGGGCCCTGTGGGACTGGGCCCTTCCCCCGGTATCCTGTGGGACTGGGCCCTTCCTCCTGATGCCCTGTGGGACTGGGCCCTTCCCCCGGTGCCCTGTGGGATTGGGCCCTTCCCCTGGTGTCCTGTGGGATTGGGCCCTTCCCCCGGTGTCCTGCCTGTGGGACTGGGCCCTTCCCCTGATGCACTGTGTGACTGGGCCCTTCCCCCGGCGCCCTGTGTGACTGGGCCCTTCCCCTGATGCCCTGTGGGACTGGGCACTTCCCCCGGTGCCCTGTGAGACTGGGCCCTTACCCCGGTGCCCTGTGGGACTGAGCCCTTCCCCCAGTGTCCTTTGGGACTGGGCCCTTCCCCCGGTGCCCTGTGGGACTGGGCCCTTCACCCGGTGTCCTGTGAGACTGGGCCCTTCCCCCAGTGTCCTGTGGGACTGGGCCCTTCCCCCGGTGCCCTGTGGGACTGGGCCCTTCCCCAGGTGCCCTGTGGGACTGGGCCCTTCCTCCGGTGCCCTGTGGATCTGGGCCCTTCCCCCGGTGTCCTGTGGGACTGGGCCTTTCCCCCGGTGCCCTGTGGGACTCGGCCCTTCCCCCGGTGCCCTGTGGGACTGGGCCCTTCCCCCGGTGCCCTGTGGGACTGGGCCCTTCCCCCGGTGCCCTGTGGGACTGGGCCCTTCCCCCGGTGCCCTGTGGGATTGGGCCCATCCCCTGGTGTCCTGTGGGACTGGGCACTTCCCCCGGTGTCCTGCCAGTGGGACTGGGCCCTTCCCCTGATGCACTGTGTGACTGGGCCCTTCCCCCGGTGCCCTGTGGGACTGGGCCCTTCCCCCTGGGCCCTGTGTGACTGGGCCCTTCCCCTGATGCCCTGTGGGACTGGGCCCTTCCCCCGGTGCCCTGTGGGACTGGGCCCTTCCCCCTGGGCCCTGTGTGACTGGGCCCTTCCCCCGGTGCCCTGTGGGACTGGGCCCTTCCCCCGGTGCCCTGTGTGACTGGGCCCTTCCCCTGATGCCCTGTGGGACTGGGCCCTTCCCCCAGTGTCCTGTGGGACTGGGCCCTTCCCCCGGTGTCCTGTGGGACTGGGCTCTTCCCCCGGTGCCCTGCCCTGTGGGACCGGGCCCTTCCGCCGGAGTCCTGTGGGACCGGGCCCTTCCCCCGGTGCCCTGTGGGACTGAGCCCTTCCCCCAGTGTCCTGTGGGACTGGGCCCTTCCCCCGGTGCCCTGTGGGACTGGGCCCTTCCCCCGGTGTCCTGTGAGACTGGGCCCTTCCCCCAGTCTCCTGTGGGACTGGGCCCTTCCCCCGGTGCCCTGTGGGACTGGGCCATTCCCCCGGTGCCCTGTGGGACTGAGCCCTTTCTCCGGTGTCCTGTGGGACTGGGCCCTTCCCCCGGTGCCCTGTGGGACTGGGCCCTTCCCCCGGTGCCCTGTGGGATTGGGCCCATCCCCTGGTGTCCTGTGGGACTGGGCCCTTCCCCCGGTGTCCTGCCAGTGGGACTGGGCCCTTCCCCTGATGCACTGTGTGACTGGGCCCTTCCCCCGGTGCCCTGTGTGACTGGGCCCTTCCCCTGATGCCCTGTGGGACTGGGCCCTTCCCCCGGTGCCCTGTGAGACCGGGCCCTTCCCCCGGTGCCCTGTGGGACTGAGCCCTTCCCCCAGTGTCCTGTGGGACTGGGCCCTTCCCCCGGTGCCCTGTGGGACTGGGCCCTTCCCCCGGTGTCCTGTGAGACTGGGCCCTTCCCCCAGTCTCCTGTGGGACTGGGCCCTTCCCCCGGTGCCCTGTGGGACTGGGCCCTTCCCCCGGTGCCCTGTGGGACTGGGCCCTTCCCCCGGTGCCCTGTGGATCTGGGCCCTTCCCCTGGTGTCCTGTGGGACTGGGCCCTTCCCCCGGTGCCCTGTGGGACTGGGCCCTTCCCCCGGTGTCCTGTGGGACTGGGCCTTTCCCCCGGTGTCCTGTGGGACTGGGCCCTTCCCCCGGTGTCCTGTGGGACTGGGCCTTTCCCCCGGTGTCCTGTGGGACTGGGCCCTTCCCCCGGTGCCCTGTGGGACTGGGCTCTTCCCCCGGTGCCCTGTGGGACTGGGCCCTTCCCCTGGTGTCCTGTGGGACTGGGCCTTTCCCCCGGTGCCCCATGGGACTGGGCCCTTCCCCCGGTGCCCTGTGGGACTGGGCCCTTCCCCCGGTGCCCTGTGGGACTGGGCCCTTCCCCCGGTGCCCTGCCCTGTGGGACTGGGCCCTTCCACCGGTGCCCTGTGGGACTGGGCCCTTCCCCCGGTGCCCTGCCCTGTGGGACTGGGCCCTTCCCCTGGTGTCCTGTGGGACTGGGCCCTTCCCCTGGTGTCCTGTGGGACTGGGCCCTTCCGCTGGTGCCCTGTGGGTCTGGGCCCTTCCCCCGGTGCCCTGTGGGACCGGGCCCTTCCGCCGGAGTCCTGTGGGACCGGGCCCTTCCCCCAGTGCCCTGCGGGACTGGGCCCTTCCCCCGGTGCCCTGTTGGACTGGGCTCTTCCCCCGGTGCCCTGTGGGACTGGGCCCTTCCCCCGGTGCCCTGTGGGACTGAGCCCTTTCTCCGGTGTCCTGTGGGACTGGGCCCTTCCCCCGGTATCCTGTGGGACTGGGCCCTTACTCCTGATGCCCTGTGGGACTGGGCCCTTCCCCCGGTGCCCTGTGTGACTGTGTCCTTCCCCTGGTGTCCTGTGGGACTGGGCCCTTCCCCCGGTGCCCTGTGGGACTGGGTCCTTCCCCTGGTGTCCTGTGGGACTGGGCCCTTCCCCCGGTGCCCTGTGGGACTGAGCCCTTCCCCCAGTGTCCTGTGGGACTGGGCCCTTCCCCCGGTGCCCTGTGGGATTGGGCCCTTCCCCTGGTGTCCTGTGGGACTGGGCCCTTCCCCCGGTGTCCTGCCTGTGGGACTGGGCCCTTCCCCTGATGCACTGTGTGACTGGGCCCTTCCCCCGGTGCCCTGTGTGACTAGGCCCTTCCCCTGATGCCCTGTGGGACTGGGCCCTTCCCCCGGTGCCCTGTGAGACTGGGCCCTTCCCCCGGTGCCCTGTGGGACTGAGCCCTTCCCCCAGTGCCCTGTGGGACTGGGCCCTTCCCCCGGGGCCCTGTGGGACTGGGCCCTTCCCCCGGTATCCTGTGGGACTGGGCCCTTCCTCCTGATGCCCTGTGGGACTGGGCCCTTCCCCCGGTGCCCTGTGGGATTGGGCCCTTCCCCTGGTGTCCTGTGGGATTGGGCCCTTCCCCCGGTGTCCTGCCTGTGGGACTGGGCACTTCCCCCGGTGCCCTGTGAGACTGGGCCCTTACCCCGGTGCCCTGTGGGACTGAGCCCTTCCCCCAGTGTCCTTTGGGACTGGGCCCTTCCCCCGGTTACCTGTGGGACTGGGCCCTTCCCCCGGTGCCCTGTGGGACTGGGCCCTTCCCCAGGTGCCCTGTGGGACTGGGCCCTTCCTCCGGTGCCCTGTGGATCTGGGCCCTTCCCCCGGTGTCCTGTGGGACTGGGCCTTTCCCCCGGTGCCCTGTGGGACTCGGCCCTTCCCCCGGTGCCCTGTGGGACTGGGCCCTTCCCCCGGTGCCCTGTGGGACTGGGCCCTTCCCCCGGTGCCCTGTGGGACTGGGCCCTTCCCCCGGTGCCCTGTGGGATTGGGCCCATCCCCTGGTGTCCTGTGGGACTGGGCCCTTCCCCCGGTGTCCTGCCAGTGGGACTGGGCCCTTCCCCTGATGCACTGTGTGACTGGGCCCTTCCCCCGGTGCCCTGTGTGACTGGGCCCTTCCCCCGGTGCCCTGTGAGACTGGGCCCTTCCCCCGGTGCCCTGTGGGACTGAGCCCTTCCCCCAGTGTCCTGTGGGACTGGGCCCTTCCCCCGGTGCCCTGTGGGACTGGGCCCTTCCCCCGGTGTCCTGTGAGACTGGGCCCTTCCCCCAGTCTCCTGTGGGACTGGGCCCTTCCCCCGGTGCCCTGTGGGACTGGGCCCTTCCCCTGGTGTCCTGTGGGACTGGGCCCTTCCCCCGGTGCCCTGTGGGACTGGGCCCTTCCCCTGATGCACTGTGTGACTGGGCCCTTCCCCCGGTGCCCTGTGTGACTGGGCCCTTCCCCTGATGCCCTGTGGGACTGGGCCCTTCCCCTGGTGCCCTGTGAGACCGGGCCCTTCCCCCGGTGCCCTGTGGGACTGAGCCCTTCCCCCAGTGTCCTGTGGGACTGGGCCCTTCCCCCGGTGCCCTGTGGGACTGGGCCCTTCCCCCGGTGTCCTGTGAGACTGGGCCCTTCCCCCGGTCTCCTGTGGGACTGGGCCCTTCCCCCGGTGCCCTGTGGGACTGAGCCCTTCCCCCAGTGTCCTGTGGGACTGGGCCCTTCCCCCAGTGTCCTGTGGGACTGGGCCTTTCCCCCGGTGCCCTGTGGGACTGGGCCCTTCCCCCGGTGCCCTGTGGGACTGGGCCCTTCCCCTGGTGTCCTGTGGGACTGGGCCTTTCCCCCGGTGTCCTGTGGGACTGGGCCCTTCCCCCGGTGCCCTGTGGGACTGGGCCCTTCCCCCGGTGCCCTGTGGGACTGGGCCCTTCCCCTGGTGTCCTGTGGGACTGGGCCCTTCCCCCGGTGCCCTGTGGGACTGGGCCCTTCCCCCGGTGTCCTGTGGGACGAGGCCCTTCCCCCGGTGCCCTGTGGGACTGGGCCCTTCCCCTGGTGTCCTGTGGGACTGGGCCCTTCCCCCGGTGCCCCATGGGACTGGGCCCTTCCCCCGGTGCCCTGTGGGACTGGGCCCTTCCCCCGGTGCCCTGTGGGACTGGGCTCTTCCCCCGGTGCCCTGTGGGACTGGGCTCTTCCCCCGGTGCCCTGTGGGACTGGGCCCTTCCCCTGGTGTCCTGTGGGACTGGGCCCTTCCCCCGGTGCCCCATGGGACTGGGCCCTTCCCCCGGTGCCCTGTGGGACTGGGCCCTTCCCCCGGTGCCCTGTGGGACTGGGCTCTTCCCCCGGTGCCCTGTGGGACTGGGCCCTTCCCCCAGTGCCCTGTGGGACTGGGCCCTTCCCCCGGTGCCCTGTGGGACTGGGCCCTTCCCCCGGTGCCCTGCCCTGTGGGACTGGGCCCTTCCACCGGTGCCCTGTGGGACTGGGCCCTTCCCCCGGTGCCCTGCCCTGTGGGACTGGGCCCTTCCCCTGGTGTCCTGTGGGACTGGGCCCTTCCCCTGGTGTCCTGTGGGACTGGGCCCTTCCGCTGGTGCCCTGTGGGTCTGGGCCCTTCCCCCGGTGCCCTGCCCTGTGGGACCGGGCCCTTCCGCCGGAGTCCTGTGGGACCGGGCCCTTCCCCCAGTGCCCTGCGGGACTGGGCCCTTCCCCCGGTGCCCTGTTGGACTGGGCTCTTCCCCCGGTGCCCTGTGGGACTGGGCCCTTCCCCCGGTGTCCTGTGGGACTGGGCCCTTCCCCCGGTGCCCTGTGGGACTGGGCCCTTCCCCCGGTGTCCTGCCCTGTTGGACTGGGTCCTTCCCCTGGTGTCCTGTGGGACTGGGCCCTTCCCAAGGTGCCCTGTGTGACTGAGCCCTTCCCCCAGTGTCCTGTGGGACTGGGCCCTTCCCCCGGTGCCCTGTGGGATTGGGCCCTTCCCCTGGTGTCCTGTGGGACTGGGCCCTTCCCCCGGTGCCCTGTGTGACTGGGCCCTTCCCCCGGTGCCCTGTGAGACTGGGCCCTTCCCCCGGTGCCCTGTGGGACTGGGCCCTTCCCCCGGTGTCCTGTGAGACTGGGCCCTTCCCCCAGTGTCCTCTGGGACTGGGCCCTTCCCCCGGTGTCCTGTGGGACTGGGCCCTTCCCCCGGTGCCCTATGGATCTGGGCCCTTCCCCCGGTGTCCTGTGGGACTGGGCCTTTCCCCCGGTGTCCTGTGGGACTGGGCCCTTCCCCCGGTGCCCTGTGGGACTGGGCCCTTCCCCCGGGGCCCTCTGGGACTGGGCCCTTCCCCCGGTATCCTGTGGGACTGGGCCCTTCCCCAGGTGCCCTGTGGGACTGGGCCCTTCCTCCGGTGCCCTGTGGATCTGGGCCCTTCCCCCGGTGTCCTGTGGGACTGGGCCTTTCCCCCGGTGCCCTGTGGGACTCGGCCCTTCCCCCGGTGCCCTGTGGGACTGGGCCCTTCCCCCGGTGCCCTGTGGGACTGGGCCCTTCCCCCGGTGCCCTGTGGGACTGGGCCCTTCCCCCGGTGCCCTGTGGGATTGGGCCCATCCCCTGGTGTCCTGTGGGACTGGGCCCTTCCCCCGGTGTCCTGCCAGTGGGACTGGGCCCTTCCCCTGATGCACTGTGTGACTGGGCCCTTCCCCCGGTGCCCTGTGTGACTGGGCCCTTCCCCCGGTGCCCTGTGAGACCGGGCCCTTCCCCCGGTGCCCTGTGGGACTGAGCCCTTCCCCCAGTGTCCTGTGGGACTGGGCCCTTCCCCCGGTGCCCTGTGGGACTGGGCCCTTCCCCCGGTGTCCTGTGAGACTGGGCCCTTCCCCCAGTCTCCTGTGGGACTGGGCCCTTCCCCCGGTGCCCTGTGGGACTGGGCCCTTCCCCTGGTGTCCTGTGGGACTGGGCCCTTCCCCCGGTGCCCTGTGGGACTGGGCCCTTCCCCTGATGCACTGTGTGACTGGGCCCTTCCCCCGGTGCCCTGTGTGACTGGGCCCTTCCCCTGATGCCCTGTGGGACTGGGCCCTTCCCCCGGTGCCCTGTGAGACCGGGCCCTTCCCCCGGTGCCCTGTGGGACTGAGCCCTTCCCCCAGTGTCCTGTGGGACTGGGCCCTTCCCCCGGTGCCCTGTGGGACTGGGCCCTTCCCCCGGTGTCCTGTGAGACTGGGCCCTTCCCCCGGTCTCCTGTGGGACTGGGCCCTTCCCCCGGTGCCCTGTGGGACTGAGCCCTTCCCCCAGTGTCCTGTGGGACTGGGCCCTTCCCCCAGTGTCCTGTGGGACTGGGCCTTTCCCCCGGTGCCCTGTGGGACTGGGCCCTTCCCCCGGTGCCCTGTGGGACTGGGCCCTTCCCCTGGTGTCCTGTGGGACTGGGCCTTTCCCCCGGTGTCCTGTGGGACTGGGCCCTTCCCCCGGTGCCCTGTGGGACTGGGCCCTTCCCCCGGTGCCCTGTGGGACTGGGCCCTTCCCCTGGTGTCCTGTGGGACTGGGCCCTTCCCCCGGTGCCCTGTGGGACTGGGCCCTTCCCCCGGTGTCCTGTGGGACGAGGCCCTTCCCCCGGTGCCCTGTGGGACTGGGCCCTTCCCCTGGTGTCCTGTGGGACTGGGCCCTTCCCCCGGTGCCCCATGGGACTGGGCCCTTCCCCCGGTGCCCTGTGGGACTGGGCCCTTCCCCCGGTGCCCTGTGGGACTGGGCTCTTCCCCCGGTGCCCTGTGGGACTGGGCTCTTCCCCCGGTGCCCTGTGGGACTGGGCCCTTCCCCTGGTGTCCTGTGGGACTGGGCCCTTCCCCCGGTGCCCCATGGGACTGGGCCCTTCCCCCGGTGCCCTGTGGGACTGGGCCCTTCCCCCGGTGCCCTGTGGGACTGGGCTCTTCCCCCGGTGCCCTGTGGGACTGGGCCCTTCCCCCGGTGCCCTGTGGGACTGGGCCCTTCCCCCGGTGCCCTGTGGGACTGGGCCCTTCCCCCGGTGCCCTGCCCTGTGGGACTGGGCCCTTCCACCGGTGCCCTGTGGGACTGGGCCCTTCCCCCGGTGCCCTGCCCTGTGGGACTGGGCCCTTCCCCTGGTGTCCTGTGGGACTGGGCCCTTCCCCTGGTGTCCTGTGGGACTGGGCCCTTCCGCTGGTGCCCTGTGGGTCTGGGCCCTTCCCCCGGTGCCCTGCCCTGTGGGACCGGGCCCTTCCGCCGGAGTCCTGTGGGACCGGGCCCTTCCCCCAGTGCCCTGCGGGACTGGGCCCTTCCCCCGGTGCCCTGTTGGACTGGGCTCTTCCCCCGGTGCCCTGTGGGACTGGGCCCTTCCCCCGGTGTCCTGTGGGACTGGGCCCTTCCCCCGGTGCCCTGTGGGACTGGGCCCTTCCCCCGGTGTCCTGCCCTGTTGGACTGGGTCCTTCCCCTGGTGTCCTGTGGGACTGGGCCCTTCCCAAGGTGCCCTGTGTGACTGAGCCCTTCCCCCAGTGTCCTGTGGGACTGGGCCCTTCCCCCGGTGCCCTGTGGGATTGGGCCCTTCCCCTGGTGTCCTGTGGGACTGGGCCCTTCCCCCGGTGCCCTGTGTGACTGGGCCCTTCCCCCGGTGCCCTGTGAGACTGGGCCCTTCCCCCGGTGCCCTGTGGGACTGGGCCCTTCCCCCGGTGTCCTGTGAGACTGGGCCCTTCCCCCAGTGTCCTCTGGGACTGGGCCCTTCCCCCGGTGTCCTGTGGGACTGGGCCCTTCCCCCGGTGCCCTATGGATCTGGGCCCTTCCCCCGGTGTCCTGTGGGACTGGGCCTTTCCCCCGGTGTCCTGTGGGACTGGGCCCTTCCCCCGGTGCCCTGTGGGACTGGGCCCTTCCCCCGGGGCCCTCTGGGACTGGGCCCTTCCCCCGGTATCCTGTGGGACTGGGCCCTTACTCCTGATGCCCTGTGGGACTGGGCCCTTCCCCCGGTGCCCTGTGTGACTGTGTCCTTCCCCTGGTGTCCTGTGGGACTGGGCCCTTCCCCCGGTGCCCTGTGGGACTGGGTCCTTCCCCTGGTGTCCTGTGGGACTGGGCCCTTCCCCCGGTGCCCTGTGGGACTGGGCCCTTCCCCCGGTGCCCTGTGGGATTGGGCCCTTCCCCTGGTGTCCTGTGGGACTGGGCCCTTCCCCCGGTGTCCTGCCTGTGGGACTGGGCCCTTCCCCTGATGCACTGTGTGACTGGGCCCTTCCCCCGGTGCCCTGTGTGACTGGGCCCTTCCCCTGATGCCCTGTGGGACTGGGCCCTTCCCCCGGTGCCCTGTGAGACTGGGCCCTTCCCCGGTGCGCTGTGGGACTGAGCCCTTCCCCCAGTGTCCTGTGGGACTGGGCCCTTCCCCCGGTGCCCTGTGGGACTGGGCCCTTCCCCCGGTGCCCTGCCCTGTGGGACTGGGCCCTTCCCCTGGTGTCCTGTGGGACTGGGCCCTTCCCCTGGTGCCCTGTGGGACTGGGCCCTTCCCCCGGTGCCCTGCCCTGTGGGACCGGGCCCTTCCGCCGGTGTCCTGTGGGACCGGGCCCTTCCCCCAGTGCCCTGTGGGACTGGGCCCTTCCCCCGGTGCCCTGTGGGACTGGGCTCTTCCCCCGGTGTCCTGTGAGACAGGGCCCTTCCCCCAGTGTCCTGTGGGACTGGGCCCTTCCCCTGGTGTCTTGTGGGACTGGGCCTTTCCCCCGGTGTCCTGTGGTACTGGGCCCTTCCCCCGGTGCCCTGTGGGACTCGGCTCTTCTCCCGGTGCCCTGTGGGACTGGGCCCTTCCCCCGGTGCCCTGTGAGACTGGGCCCTTCCCCCGGTGCCCTGTGGGACTGGGCCCTTCCCCCGGTGCCCTGTGGGACTGGGCCCTTCCCCCGGTGCCCTGTGGGACTGGGCCCTTCCCCCGGTCCCCTGTGGGACTGTGTCCTTCCCCTGGTGTCCTGTGGGACTGGGCCCTTCCCCCGGTGCCCTGTGGGACTGAGCCCTTCCCCCAGTGTCCTGTGGGACTGGGCCCTTCCCCCGGTGCCCTGTGGGATTGGGCCCATCCCCTGGTGTCCTGTGGGACTGGGCCCTTCCCCCGGTGTCCTGCCAGTGGGACTGGGCCCTTCCCCTGATGCACTTTGTGACTGGGCCCTTCCCCCGGTGCCCTGTGTGACTGGGCCCTTCCCCTGATGCCCTGTGGGACTGGGTCCTTCCCCCGGTGCCCTGTGAGACTGGGCCCTTCCCCCGGTGCCCTGTGGGACTGAGCCCTTCCCCCAGTGTCCTGTGGAACTGGCCCCTTCCCCCGGTGCCCTGTGGGACTGGGCCCTTCCCCCGGTGCCCTGTGGGACTGGGCCCTTCCCCCGGTGTCCTGTGAGACTGGGCCCTTCCCCCAGTGTCCTGTGGGACTGGGCCCTTCCCCCGGTGCCCTGTGGGACTGGGCCCTTCCCCCGGTGCCCTGTGGGACTGGGCCCTTCTCCCGGTGCCCTGTGGATCTGGGCCCTTCCCCCGGTGTCCTGTGGGACTGGGCCTTTCCCCCGGTGTCCTGTGGGACTGGGCCCTTCCCCCGGTGCCCTGTGGGACTGGGCTCTTCCCCCGGTGCCCTGTAGGACTGGGCCCTTCCCCCGGTGCCCTGTGGGACTGGGCCCTTCCCCCGGTGCCCTGCCCTGTGGGACTGGGCCCTTCCCCTGGTGTCCTGTGGGACTGGGCCCTTCCCCTGGTGTCCTGTGGGACTGGGCCCTTCCCCTGGTGCCCTGTGGGACTGGGCCCTTCCCCCGGTGCCCTGCCCTGTGGGACCGGGCCCTTCCGCCGGTGTCCTGTGGGACCGGGCCCTTCCCCCAGTGCCCTGTGGGACTGGGCCCTTCCCCCGGTGCCCTGTGGGACTGGGCCTTTCCCCCGGTGTCCTGTGGGACTGGGCGCTTCCCCCGGTGCCCTGTGGGACTGGGCCCTTCCCCCGGTGTCCTGTGGGACTGGGCCCTTCCCCCGGTGCCCTGTGGGACTGGGCCCTTCCCCCGGGGCCCTGTGGGACTGGGCCCTTCCCCCGGTATCCTGTGGGACTGGGCCCTTCCTCCTGATGCCCTGTAGGACTGGGCCCTTCCCCGGGTGCCCTGTGGGACTGTGTCCTTCCCCCGGTGCCCTGTGAGACTGGGCCCTTCCCCCGGTGCCCTGTGGGACGGAGCCCTTCCCCCAGTGTCCTGTGGGACTGGGCCCTTCCCCCGGTGCCCTGTGGGCCTGGGCCCTTCCCCCGGTGTCCTGTGAGACTGGGCCCTTCCCCCAGTGTCCTCTGGGACTGGGCCCTTCCCCCAGTGCCCTGTGGGACTGGGCCCTTCCCCCGGTGCCCTGTGGGACTGGGCCCTTCCCCCGGTGCCCTGTGGGACTGGGCCCTTCCCCCGGTGCCCTGTGGGACTGGGCCCTTCCCTCGGTGCCCTGTGGATCTGGGCCCTTCCCCTGGTGTCCTGTGGGACTGGGCCCTTCCCCTGGTGTCCTGTGGGACTGGGCCCTTCCCCTGGTGCCCTGTGGGACTGGGCCCTTCCCCCGGTGCCCTGCCCTGTGGGACCGGGCCCTTCCGCCGGTGTCCTGTGGGACCGGGCCCTTCCCCCAGTGCCCTGTGGGACTGGGCCCTTCCCCCGGTGCCCTGTGGGACTGGGCCTTTCCCCCGGTGTCCTGTGGGACTGGGCGCTTCCCCCGGTGCCCTGTGGGACTGGGCCCTTCCCCCGGTGTCCTGTGGGACTGGGCCCTTCCCCCGGTGCCCTGTGGGACTGGGCCCTTCCCCCGGGGCCCTGTGGGACTGGGCCCTTCCCCCGGTATCCTGTGGGACTGGGCCCTTCCTCCTGATGCCCTGTGGGACTGGGCCCTTCCCCGGGTGCCCTGTGGGACTGTGTCCTTCCCCCGGTGCCCTGTGAGACTGGGCCCTTCCCCCGGTGCCCTGTGGGACTGAGCCCTTCCCCCAGTGTCCTGTGGGACTGGGCCCTTCCCCCGGTGCCCTGTGGGCCTGGGCCCTTCCCCCGGTGTCCTGTGAGACTGGGCCCTTCCCCCAGTGTCCTCTGGGACTGGGCCCTTCCCCCAGTGCCCTGTGGGACTGGGCCCTTCCCCCGGTGCCCTGTGGGACTGGGCCCTTCCCCCGGTGCCCTGTGGGACTGGGCCCTTCCCCCGGTGCCCTGTGGGACTGGGCCCTTCCCTCGGTGCCCTGTGGATCTGGGCCCTTCCCCTGGTGTCCTGTGGGACTGGGCCTTTCCCCCGGTGTCCTGTGGGACTGGGCCCTTCCCCCGGTGCCCTGTGGGACTGGGCCCTTCCCCCGGTGCCCTGTGGGACTGGGCTCTTCCCCCGGTGCCCTGTGGGACTGGGCCCTTCCCCTGGTGTCCTGTGGGACTGGGCCCTTCCCCCGGTGCCCCATGGGACTGGGCCCTTCCCCCAGTGTCCTGTGGGACTGGGCCCTTCCCCCGGTGCCCTGTGGGACTGGGCCCTTCCCCCGGTGCCCTGTGGGACTGGGCCCTTCCCCCGGTGCCCTGCCCTGTGGGACTGGGCCCTTCCACCGGTGCCCTGTGGGACTGGGCCCTTCCCCCGGTGCCCTGCCCTGTGGGACTGGGCCCTTCCCCTGGTGTCCTGTGGGACTGGGCCCTTCCCCTGGTGTCCTGTGGGACTGGGCCCTTCCCCCGGTGCCCTGCCCTGTGGGACCGGGCCCTTCCGCCGGAGTCCTGTGGGACCGGGCCCTTCCCCCAGTGCCCTGCGGGACTGGGCCCTTCCCCCGGTGCCCTGTTGGACTGGGCTCTTCCCCCGGTGCCCTGTGGGACTGGGCCCTTCCCCCGGTGCCCTGTGGGACTGAGCCCTTTCTCCGGTGTCCTGTGGGACTGGGCCCTTCCCCCGGTGCCCTGTGGGACTGGGCCCTTCCCCCGGTGTCCTGTGGGACTGGGCCCTTCCCCCGGTGCCCTGTGGGACTGGGCCCTTCCCCCGGGGCCCTGTGGGACTGGGCCCTTCCCCCGGTATCCTGTGGGACTGGGCCCTTCCCCCTGATGCCCTGTGGGACTGGGCCCTTCCCCCTGATGCCCTGTGGGACTGGGCCCTTCCCCCGGTGCCCTGTGGGACTGTGTCCTTCCCCTGGTGTCCTGTGGGACTGGGCCCTACCCCCAGTGTCCTGTGGGACTGGGCCCTTCCCCCGGTGCCCTGTGGGACTGGGCCCTTCCCCCGGTGTCCTGCCCTGTTGGACTGGGTCCTTCCCCTGGTGTCCTGTGGGACTGGGCCCTTCCCAAGGTGCCCTGTGTGACTGAGCCCTTCCCCCAGTGTCCTCTGGGACTGGGCCCTTCCCCCGGTGTCCTGTGGGACTGGGCCCTTCCCCCGGTGCCCTATGGATCTGGGCCCTTCCCCCGGTGTCCTGTGGGACTGGGCCTTTCCCCCGGTGTCCTGTGGGACTGGGCCCTTCCCCCGGTGCCCTGTGGGACTGGGCCCTTCCCCCGGTGCCCTGTGGGACTGGGCCCTTCCCCCGGTATCCTGTGGGACTGGGCCCTTACTCCTGATGCCCTGTGGGACTGGGCCCTTCCCCCGGTGCCCTGTGTGACTGTGTCCTTCCCCTGGTGTCCTGTGGGACTGGGCCCTTCCCCCGGTGCCCTGTGGGACTGGGTCCTTCCCCTGGTGTCCTATGGGACTGGGCCCTTCCCCCGGTGCCCTGTGGGACTGGGCCCTTCCCCCGGTGCCCTGTGGGATTGGGCCCTTCCCCTGGTGTCCTGTGGGACTGGGCCCTTCCCCCGGTGTCCTGCCTGTGGGACTGGGCCCTTCCCCTGATGCACTGTGTGACTGGGCCCTTCCCCCGGTGCCCTGTGTGACTGGGCCCTTCCCCTGATGCCCTGTGGGACTGGGCCCTTCCCCCGGTGCCCTGTGAGACTGGGCCCTTCCCCGGTGCGCTGTGGGACTGAGCCCTTCCCCCAGTGTCCTGTGGGACTGGGCCCTTCCCCCGGTGCCCTGTGGGACTGGGCCCTTCCCCCGGTGTCCTGTGAGACTGGGCACTTCCCCCGGTGCCCTGTGGGACTGGGCCCTTCCCCCAGTGTCCTGTGGGACTGGGCCCTTCCCCCGCTGCCCTTTGGGACTGGGCCCTTCCCCCGGTGCCCTGTGGGACTGGGCCCTTCCCCCGGTGTCTTGTGGGACTGGGCCTTTCCCCCGGTGTCCTGTGGTACTGGGCCCTTCCCCCGGTGCCCTGTGGGATTCGGCTCTTCTCCCGGTGCCCTGTGGGACTGGGCCCTTCCCCCGGTGCCCTGTGGGACTGGGCCCTTCCCCCGGTGCCCCATGGGACTGGGCCCTTCCCCCGGTGCCCTGTGGGACTGGGCCCTTCCCCCGGTGCCCTGTGGGACTGGGCCCTTCCCCCGGTCCCCTGTGGGACTGTGTCCTTCCCCTGGTGTCCTGTGGGACTGGGCCCTTCCCCCGGTGCCCTGTGGGACTGAGCCCTTCCCCCAGTGTCCTGTGGGACTGGGCCCTTCCCTCGGTGCCCTGTGGGATTGGGCCCATCCCCTGGTGTCCTGTGGGACTGGGCCCTTCCCCCGGTGTCCTGCCAGTGGGACTGGGCCCTTCCCCTGATGCACTTTGTGACTGGGCCCTTCCCCCGGTGCCCTGTGTGACTGGGCCCTTCCCCTGATGCCCTGTGGGACTGGGTCCTTCCCCCGGTGCCCTGTGGGACTGAGCCCTTCCCCCAGTGTCCTGTGGAACTGGCCCCTTCCCCCGGTGCCCTGTGGGACTGGGCCCTTCCCCCGGTGCCCTTGGGACTGTGCCCTTCTCCCGGTGCCCTGTGGATCTGGGCCCTTCCCCCGGTGTCCTGTGGGACTGGGCCTTTCCCCCGGTGTCCTGTGGGACTGGGCCCTTCCCCCGGTGCCCTGTGGGACTGGGCTCTTCCCCCGGTGCCCTGTGGGACTGGGCCCTTCCCCCGGTGCCCTGTGGGACTGGGCCCTTCCCCCGGTGCCCTGTGGGACTGGGCCCTTCCCCCGGTGCCCTGTGTGACTGGGCCTTTCCCCCGGTGCCCAGTGGGACTGGGCCCTTCCCCCGGTGCCCTGCCCTGTGGGACTGGGCCCTTCCCCCGGTGCCCTGTGGGACTGGGCCCTTCCCCCGGTGCCCTGCCCTGTGGGACTGGGCCCTTCCCCTGGTGTCCTGTGGGACTGGGCCCTTCCCCTGGTGTCCTGTGGGACTGGGCCCTTCCCCTGGTGCCCTGTGGGACTGGGCCCTTCCCCCGGTGCCCTGCCCTGTGGGACCGGGCCCTTCCGCCGGTGTCCTGTGGGACCGGGCCCTTCCCCCAGTGCCCTGTGGGACTGGGCCCTTCCCCCGGTGCCCTGTGGGACTGGGCTCTTCCCCCGGTGCCCTGTGGGACTGGGCCCTTCCCCCGGTGCCCTGTGGGACTGAGCCCTTCCTCCGGTGTCCTGTGGGACTGGGCCCTTCCCCCGGTGCCCTGTGGGACTGGGCCCTTCCCCCGGTGTCCTGTGGGACTGGGCCCTTCCCCCGGTGCCCTGTGGGACTGGGCCCTTCCCCCGGGGCCCTGTGGGACTGGGCCCTTCCCCCGGTATCCTGTGGGACTGGGCCCTTCCTCCTGATGCCCTGTGGGACTGGGCCCTTCCCCCGGTGCCCTGTGGGACTGGGCTCTTCCCCCGGTGCCCTGTGGGACTGGTCCCTTCCCCCGGTGCCCTGTGGGACTGAGCCCTTCCTCCGGTGTCCTGTGGGACTGGGCCCTTCCCCCGGTGCCCTGTGGGACTGGGCCCTTCCCCCGGTGTCCTGTGGGACTGGGCCCTTCCCCCGGTGCCCTGTGGGACTGGGCCCTTCCCCCGGGGCCCTGTGGGACTGGGCCCTTCCCCCGGTATCCTGTGGGACTGGGCCCTTCCTCCTGATGCCCTGTGGGACTGGGCCCTTCCCCGGGTGCCCTGTGGGACTGTGTCCTTCCCCCGGTGCCCTGTGAGACTGGGCCCTTCCCCCGGTGCCCTGTGGGACTGAGCCCTTCCCCCAGTGTCCTGTGGGACTGGGCCCTTCCCCCGGTGCCCTGTGGGCCTGGGCCCTTCCCCCGGTGTCCTGTGAGACTGGGCCCTTCCCCCAGTGTCCTCTGGGACTGGGCCCTTCCCCCAGTGCCCTGTGGGACTGGGCCCTTCCCCCGGTGCCCTGTGGGACTGGGCTCTTCCCCCGGTGCCCTGTGGCACTGGGCCCTTCCCCTGGTGCCCTGTGGGACTGGGCCCTTCCCCCGGTGCCCTGTGGGACTGGCCCCTTCCCCCGGTGCCCTGTGGGACTGGGCCCTTCCCCCGGTGCCCTGTGGGACTGGGCCCTTCCCCCGGTGCCCTGTGGGACTGGGCCCTTCCCCCGGTGCCCTGCCCTGTGGGACTGGGCCCTTCCCCCGGTGCCCTGTGGGACTGGGCCCTTCCCCCGGTGCCCTGCCCTGTGGGACTGGGCCCTTCCCCTGGTGTCCTGTGGGACTGGGCCCTTCCCCTGGTGTCCTGTGGGACTGGGCCCTTCCCCTGGTGTCCTGTGGGACTGGGCCCTTCCCCTGGTGCCCTGTGGGACTGGGCCCTTCCCCCGGTGCCCTGTGGGACTGGGCCTTTCCCCCGGTGTCCTGTGGGACTGGGCCCTTCCCCCGGTGCCCTGTGGGACTGGGCCCTTCCACCGGGGCCCTGTGGGACTGGGCCCTTCCCCCGGTACCCTGTGGGACTGTGTCCTTCCCCTGGTGTCCTGTGGGACTGGGCCCTTCCCCCGGTGCCCTGTGGGACTGGGCCCTTCCCCCGGTGTCCTGCCCTGTGGGACTGGGTCCTTCCCCTGGTGTCCTGTGGGACTGGGCCCTTCCCCCGGTGCCCTGTGGGACTGAGCCCTTCCCCCAGTGTCCTGTGGGACTGGGCCCTTCCCCCGGTGCCCTGTGGGATTGGTCCCTTCCCCTGGTGTCCTGTGGGACTGGGCCCTTCCCCCGGTGTCCTGCCTGTGGGACTGGGCCCTTCCCCTGATGCACTGTGTGACTGGGCCCTTCCCCCGGTGCCCTGTGTGACTGGGCCCTTCCCCCGGTGCCCTGTGGGACTGGGCCCTTCCCCCGGTGCCCTGTGGGACTGAGCCCTTCCCCCAGTGTCCTGTGGGACTGGGCCCTTCCCCCGGTGCCCTGTGGGCCTGGGCCCTTCCCCCGGTGCCCTGTGGGACTGGGCCCTTCCCCCGGTGCCCTGTGGGACTGGGCCCTTCCCCCGGTGTCCTGTGAGACTGGGCCCTTCCCCCGGTGTCCTGTGGGACTGGGCCCTTCCCCCGGTGCCCTGTGGGACTGGGCCCTTCAACCGGTGCCCTGTGGATCTGGGCCCTTCCCCCGGTGTCCTGTGGGACTGGGCCCTTCCCCCGGTGCCCTGTGGGACTGGGCCCTTCCCCCGGTGCCCTGCCCTGTGGGACTGGGCCCTTCCCCTGGTGTCCTGTGGGACTGGGCCCTTCCCCCGGTGTCCTGTGGACTGGGCCCTTCCCCCGGTGTCCTGTGGGACTGGGCCCTTCCCCCGGTGCCCTGTGGGACTGGGCCCTTCCCCCGGTGCCCTGTGGGACTGGGCCCTTCCCCCGGTGCCCTGTGGGACTGGGCCCTTCCCCCGGTGCCCTGTGGGACTGGGCCCTTCCCCCGGTGCCCTGTGGGACTGGCTCCTTCCCCCGGTGCCCTGCCCTGTGGGACTGGGCCCTTCCCCCGGTGTCCTGTGGGACTGGGCCCTTCCCCCGGGGCCCTGTGGGACTGGGCCCTTCCCCTGGTGCCCTGTGGGACTGGGCCCTTCCCCTGGTGGCCTGCCCTGTGGGACTGGGCCCTTCCCCCGGTGCCCTGTGGGACTGGGCCCTTCCCCTGTTGCCCTGTGGGTCTGGGCCCTTCCCCCGGTGCCCTGCCCTGTGGGACTGGGCCCTTCCCCCGGTGCCCTGTGGGACTGGGCCCTTCCCCTGGTGCCCTGTGGGACTGGGCCCTTCCCCTCCGACAGTGCGGCGCTCCCTCAGTACTGCCCCTCCAACAGTGCAGCGCTCCCTCAGTACTGCCCCTCCGACAGTGCGGCACTCCATCAGCACTGCACTGGGAGTGTCAGCCTGGATTATGTGGCTCAAGTCTCTGGAGTGGGCCTCGAACCCACGACATTCTGACTCAGTGGCAGGAGAGTGCCCACCGAGCCACGATCAGAAGCAGCTCATGGCTCACGTCTTGCGAGGCCACATGGAAAGAGGAACACTCCCCGAATATCCTGAACCCCTCCACCCACAAAGACCACTGTAGCTGTATGGTGTCAGGAACAGGAGGAGGCCATTCAGCCCCTCGAGCCTGCTCCACCATTCAATCAGATCAGGGCTGATCTGTATCTTAACTCCATCTACCCGCCTTGGTTTCGTAACCCTTAATACCCCTTACCCAACAAAAATCGATCAATCTCGGTTTTGAAATTTCCAATTGACCCCCCCCCAGCCTCAACAACCTTTTGGAGGAGAGCGTTCCTGATTTCCACCACCCTTTGTGTGAAGAAGTGCTTCCTGACATCACCCCTGAATGTAAAAGTGTTAACGATTGATAAGAGACGGAATTAAACAAAACCTTAACGGTTGGTAAGTGTGGCAGTTTGAAGGTATTGTGTTCAGTATGATGGACGGTGGTTCTCGATGGTTAGAGTGTGGATCGGACAGATCCCTCAGTGAGTGACCCTTCCTCCTCAGAACCTCACCGACCAACTGCTTGTTTGGAACACCTTTTAAGTTCAAGCAACAGGTGGCTGTGGATAAATCTCTTTGCACCCTTAACCGCCACGCCAGCCTTGGCCGGCCCACCCCCACCGCCGCCCCCCCCCCCACGCACCCTCTCCTTGATGAGTGACAGCTGCCTTGGAAGTCCCGTCTCCCTCTCACAGGCCTCCGACAGTCACCCCTCCCCACCCACAAGCTCTGACTGTGTCCCGCGCTGATTCCCATACCCCCGCGACCCCCCGCCTCACTCCATGTCTGTCAGCAGCAAACACACGTCAATGCCTCTCCTTGACCTCGACCCCGCCAGACCTTTGACCCTTTCAGCGGCCAATCACAGCCTTCCCATCTATTTCCACATTCCTTAAGTATTCCAGCCAGCGCTTTTTTTTCTCCTTCTCCCGACCCTCCCGAGTTCGAGCCAGAATTGGCCTCTTCCCAGCTCATTAGGGCCTATTTACTGAAATACGATCCACTTTGGACTGAAGTGGTTAACCCTTGTCAGAAGCTGGAAACACGTTTGGTTCCCAATTTAACTGACTCTTGCACATCGCGTGCTCGCTAAACCATTATTGAACGGGCAAAGCGGCGAGTTACCAGAACGGTACCAGGGAGGAGGGACCTCAGTTAAGTGGATGGACTGGAGAAGCTGGGGTTGTTCTCCTTCGAGCAGAGAAGGCTGAGAGGAGATTTGATAGAGGTGTTCAAAATCATGAGGGGTCTGGACAGAGTAGATAGAGAGAAACTGTTCCCATTGGTGGAAGGGTCGAGAAGCCAGAGGACACAGATTTAAGGTGATTGGCAGAAGAACCAAAGGCGACATGAGGAAAAACTTTTTTACGCAGCGAGTGGTTAGGATCTGGAATGCACTGCCTGAAAGGGCGGTGGAGGCAGATTCAATCGTGACTTTCAAAAGGGAATTGGATAAGTACCTGAGGGAAAACATTTGCAGGGCTACGGGGAAAGGGTGGGGGGAGTGGGACTAGCTGAAGTGCTCTTGCAGAGAGCCGGCACGGGCTGGACGGGCCGAATGGCCTCCTACTGTGCTGTAACCATTCTATGATTCTATGATTCTATGAATCTTCTCCTTTCTCCCTTCCTCTCCTAAAGCTGTCACACTCCTGGGGTCCAGTTCCATGATGGCGGTGGACCCATTGGTACCGGGGGAGGCATCACAGACCGGGGGAGGGGATCGCAGACCGAGGGAGGGGATCGCAGACCGAGGGAGGGGATCGCAGACAGAGGGAGGGGGATCGCAGACCGAGGGAGGGGATCGCAGACCGAGGGAGGGGGATCACAGACCGAGGGAGGGGATCGCAGACCGAGGGGGGGGGGGATCACAGACCGAGGGAGGGGGATCACAGACCGAGGGAGGGGATCACAGACCGAGGGAGGGGGATCACAGACCGAGGGGGGGGATCACAGACCGAGGGAGGGGGATCACAGACCGAGGGAGGGGGATCACAGACCGAGGGGGGGATCACAGACCGAGGGAGGGGGGATCGCAGACCGTGGGAGGGGGATCACAGACCGAGGGGGGGATCACAGACCGAGGGAGGGGGATCACAGACCGAGGGGGGGATCACAGACCGAGGGAGGGGGGATCGCAGACCGAGGGAGGGATCACAGACCGAGGGGGGGGATCGCAGTCCGAGGGGGGGATCACAGACCGAGGGGGGGATCGCAGACCGGGGGGGGAGGTTCATCGCAGACCGAGGGGGGCATCGCAGACCGAGGGGATGGGAACGCAGACCATGGCGGGGGGATTGCAGACCGGCTGCAGCCTGTCCTCACCCACCAGACATTCACAGAAAGGGGACCTCAATCAGGGGGTGGGGGTGGGAGCGGGGAGACACAGAGACTGACGGCGATGCCACAACGGCTATGGTCGGCAAACGGCGGTGACGATGGAATCAAACTGCCGGCCTTTCTGGTTCTCACCCCTAGTTCTGGTCTCCCCCACAAGTGGAAACATCCTCTCCACGTCTACCTTATCGAACCCTTTCATCATTTTAAAGACCTCTATCAGGTCGCCCCTCAGCCTTCTCTTTCCTAGAGAAAAGAGCCCCAGCCTGTTCAATCTTTCCTGATAGTTACAACCTCTCAGTTCTGGTATCATCCCTGTAAATCTTTATTTGCACCTTCTCCAGTGCCTCTATGGCGACCAGAACTGTGCACAACACTCCAAGTGTGGTCGAACCAAGGTTCAGTACAAGTTTAACAGCATCGTGGTGCTGGGAGGGGGTGGATCAGATAATAGAAAAAGCAGAAAATCTTGTCGAACCTCCTGGAAGCAACCGACTGACTCAACAGCACTGTCCCTCCTCCCACGGGCTGTCCAGCAGAGAGACCAGACCAGGCCTGCTTCACACCCCTGCCATTAATGTTTTGACAAAAATGAGAAGTCGCACAACACCAGGTTATAGTCCAACAGATTTATTTAATTTTACAAGCTTTCGAAGCAGTTCGCTCCTTCGTCAGGTAAGTTAGCAATGAGAGAATCTCCCAGAATTCACAATTTAAACCCAGACAAAATCTATTCACATTATTCGCTACAACAAAGAGCACAGCCAAGACACCAAACACACGGAACAGCCATGGGGACCAAATTCGCACCCCAATACGCCAACATCTTCATGCACAAGTTCGAGCAAGACTTCTTCGCTGCACAGGACCTCCAACCAACGCTGTACACCAGATACATCGACGACATCTTCTTCCTTTGGACCCACGGCGAAGGATCACTGAAAGGACTACACGATAGCATCAACAGGTTCCATCCCACCATCAAACTCACCATGGACTACTCCTCAGAATCGGTTTCATTCTTGGACACACGAATCTCCATCAAAGACGGACGCCTCAGCACTTCACTCTACCGCAAGCCCACGGACAACCTCACGATGCTCCACTTCTCCAGCTTCCACCCTAACCACGTTAAAGAAGCCATCCCCTATGGACAAGCCCTGCGAATACACAGGATCTGTTCAGACGAGGAGGAACGCGATGGACACCTACGGACACTGAAAGACGCTCTCGTAAGAACGGGATATGACGCTCGACTCGTCGATCGACAGTTCCGACGGGCCACAGCGAAAAACCGCATAGACCTCCTCAGAAGACGAACACGGGACACAACCAACAGAGTACCCTACGTCGTCCAGTACTTCCCCGGAGCGGAAAAACTACGCCATGTTCTTCGCAGCCTTCAACATGTCATCGATGACGACGAACACCTTGCTAAGGCCATCCCCACGCCTCCACTACTCGCCTTCAAGCAGCCGCCTAACCTCAAAAGTACCATCGTTCGCAGCAGATTACCCATCTTTCAGGAGAACAGCAACCAAGACACCACACAACCCTGCCATGGCAACCTCTGCAAGACATGCCAAATCATGGACACAGATACCATCATTACACGTGAGGACACTACCCACCAGGTACACGGTACATACTCATGTGACTCGGCCAACGTTGTCTACCTGATACGTTGCAGTAAAGGATGCTCCAGAGCATGGTACATCGGCGAGACCATGCAGACACTGAGACAACGTATGAACGGACACCGCGCAACAATCGCCAGGCAGGAGGGTTGCCTCCCAGTCGGGGAACACTTCAGCAGCCAGGGGCATTCAGCCTCGGATCTGCGGGTAAGCGTTCTCCAAGGCGGCCTTCGAGATACACGACAGCGCAAAATCATAGAGCAGAAACTGATAGCCAAGTTCCGCACTCATGAGGATGGCCTCAATCGCGATATCGGGTTCATGTCACGATACAGAACGTGACTTGACATCATGGCCGGTCTTCCCAGGTGTTTTTTTTTGTTTTTTTTTGTTTTTTTTTTAAAAAGGCTAACACAAGAACACAAATTGACAGGATATGCAGCCAGCAGGTGGTTTGACACGTTGGACCCCCTGGGACACATCTCATTGTCTTGGCTGTGCTCTTTGTTGTAGCGAATAATGTGAATAGATTTTGTCTGGGTTTAAATTGTGAATTCTGGGAGATTCTCTCATTGCTAACTTACCTGACGAAGGAGCGAAATGCTTCAAAAGCTTGTAAAATTAAATAAATCTGTTGGACTATAACCTGGTGTTGTGCGACTTCTCATTTTTGTCCACCCCAGTCCAACGCCGGCATCTCCACATTAATGTTTTGGGCCTTTAACTACACAGAACTGTTGCAGTGTGTGTGGGGGGGGGTTTTATAGCCAGCCCGCAGGGCCTAGTAAAAGTGCCAGGCCCCTCATTAACACCACACTCCTCATTAGCAAGTTGCCAATTCTTTTGACGGCCGAGCTGTTTACATCTCAGCCACCGTGCGTTGCATGTTCCGCTCTGGCAGTTCGTGTGGGTTTTGTGGCTTACTTTAGCCATCGATTAACCACCGCTCCCAGTCCCAGACCTCAAGCCCAGCCTCTGACACCTCACTCACTCTGGACAAGAGAAACCGCATCCTCTCGAAGGGCAAGCATCTCTCACCTCTGACCCCAACCCCTCTCACCTCTGACCCCCAACGTCTCTCTCACCTCTGACCCCCAACATCTCTCTCACCTCTGACCCCCAACCCCTCTCTCACCTCTGACCCCAATCCTTCTCTCACCTCTGACCCCAACCTCTCTCTCACCTCTGACCCCCAACCCCCTCACCTCTAACCCCTAACCCCTCTCTCACCTCTGACCCCAACCCCTCTCTCACCTCTGACCCCAATCCTTCTCTCACCTCTGACCCCAACCTCTCTCTCACCTCTGACCCCCAACCCCCTCACCTCTAACCCCTAACCCCTCTCTCACCTCTGACCCCCAACCCCTCTCTCACCTCTGACCCCAACTCCTCTCTCACCTCTGACCCAACCCCTCTCTCACCTCTGACCCCCAACCTCTCTCTCACCTCTAACCCCAACCCCTCTCTCACCTCTGACCCCCAACTCCTCTGTCACCTCTGACCCCAACCTCTCTGTCACCTCTGACCCCCACCCTCTCTCTCACCTCTGACCCCCAATCCCTCTCTCACCTCTGACCCCCAACCTCTCTCTCACCTCTAATCCCAAACCAGGGGAGTTCTCCCCAGTGTCCTGGGCCCAATATTTATCCCTCAACCAACATCACTATAACAGATGATCTGGTCATTATCATATTGCTGTTTGTGGGAGCTTGCTGTGCGCAAATTGGCTGCCGCGTTTCCTACATTACAACAGTGTCCACACTTCAAAACGTACTTCATTGGCTGTAAAGTGCGTTGGGACGTCCTGAGGTGGTGAAAGGCGCTGGAGAAATGGGAGTTCTTTTTATTGGAATTCTGCACAGAGGGAGGTGCTTTAATCAGCGGGACCTCTCCCCCTGGATCTGGCCTGTGGTCCAAGGGGAGACGTCTAGCGTAGGACATTCACTGGACTGTAGGCAGCGTTAAGATCATTCCAAGGTGGGAGATCGGAACCACGTCACCCTAAGGCTCAGCCAGACTTAGTACTCTGATAGCTGAGCTGGGCATGGCCCTGTAACTCATAGGAACAACATAGGGACGTAGGAGCAGGCTGATACTGGGACCTGAGATCCTTCCCCCTCGGCTCCAGATAGCCCCGCCACCCAGCTCCAGACCGGGTGGCCCCAGTTGGACGAGCAGTGGGCAGCTCGGTTCTGGTGGGACCTGCAGTTTCGGCAGGTTAAGGCCCGTCGCTTACCCGAGCCTCGTACCCTGCCAATCTGGGCCGAAGCTCTCCGCCCCGTCTGTCCCTGTGGGGGGGCGGGGGGGGGGGGGGAGAGAGAGAGGGAGCGCGTGCAGCAAACAGAAAGGCCGAGATTTTCTGCTCGGCCTTGCTTTAGCGCCAGTTTAAAATAAATGGGGAAGAAAGCTCCGGGTGTGTCTGTGTGGCCTTGTTCGGTGCTTCAGCAAGGAGGCTGGCGCACGATGATAGGTGCCTGGGTAGCAAAGAGGGGAGCGAGCCGTAAATCCCTGGTAATTGTAGATTGGGGCCTAACCGGAGCACAAATCCGTGCCGATAAGGAACATAATTGTGGATCACAGCCCCGAGGGACGGGAATCTGCTTCTCATCCCCCTTCCCCCCCACTGGTGAGCAGGTCCGGACACTCACCTCGGCCTCCCCCCCGCCCCCACCACTTGTCAGCACCTGGCACTGCAGTGGCAGGACTGGAATGCCAAAGGCCGCATACCGCAGCCGGCGGATCAAGGCCCAGGCAGCAGCATCCCGTCACAGAGGAATGTTAACGGCCGGGAGCTGGGGGGGGGACGCGGAGCGGCAATTAGCGGGCCGACCTGCCAGCTGGAAATGCTGTCGAGTCCCAGGGCCGAAAGCCTGTGCGGAGTGAGAACACATTGACTTCACCAGGAGGCCTCAGTCACAAAGATCCGACTCTAAGGGCCCCGTCACTCAGTCCTGGGAAGTGAGCGATTCGCACCCACGCTGGGGTCGTTCCCCTTGGAGCAGGGCAGGTTAAGGGGAGATTTAATCGAGGCGTTCAAAATCACGAGGAGTTTCGATGGAGTAAATAAGGAGAAACTGTTTCCAGTGGCAGGAGGGTCGGTAACCAGAGGACACAGATTGAAGGTAATTGGCAAAAGAACCAGAGGGGGAGATGAGGATAAACTTTGTCACGTAAACAAGTGGTTGGGATTTGGAATGCGCTGCCTGATATGTCGGTGGATACAGATTCAATCGTAGCCTAAAAAAGGGAATTGGATAAATACTTGAAGGAGAAAAATTGCAGGGATATGGGGAGCGAGCGGGGGAGTGGGACTAACTGGATTGTTCTTCGAAAGAGCCGGCGCAGACTTGATGGGCTGAATGGCCTCCTTCTGTGCTGTACTATTCCAATCGGGAATTCAGGAGAAACTTCTTTCCCCAGAGAGTGGTCAGAATCTGGAACTCGCTACCACAGGGAGTGGTTGAGGCGAATAGCAGAGATGCATTTAAGGGGAAGCTGGATAAACACATGAGGGAGGAGGGAATAGAGGGTTATGGTGATGGGGTAAGATGAAGAGGGGGTGGGAGGGAGGCTCGTGTGGAGCAGAAACACCGGCACGGAGCAGTGGGGCCGAATGGGCTCTTGCTGTGCTGAATACCTGACCATTGGTTGGAGGCTGCTGAAGGTCCTGAGGGTATGGCAGGTTCCGACACATGCCCCTCTCATGGGTGTTCAAATCCAGCAAGGCGCCTTCAACAGGCATTAGGCCCCGAACTTAAACACTGAAGGGGCCTTACGCCCGGTTTAGGCGTCTGCCCGGGATGCTTAAAAAAAAAGGGTACCCTCACGGATTTAGCAGAGTTAGCGAAAGCTGCCCAGATTGGGCCTGGGGTTGTGGGGCGTGAGGTGTCCCACTGCCAGAGGGGTAATGATATTCGCCCTCAAAACCTCTGAGAAGCGGGCGCAGCGCACACTGATTCCAGCCCCAGGCGTTCTGCCCTTGTCTCCCTATTGCCATCGTACAACAACAACTTGCATTGACACAGCGCCTGGTCCGTGAGGGACACTCTCGGGCTCGATTTTAAAAGCCCTGAGGAGGCGGGTGGGCAGCGAAAATGGGAAAAAAATGGCCTCAGACTGCCCAACCCGCCTCACTCACTCCAACCTACCTCCCTCTGAACTTGCAGCACTCCGTTCTCTCTGATCCAACCCCGACATTGTCATTAAACCTGCTGACAAGGGTGGTGCTGTTGTTGTTTGGCGCACCGACCTCTAACCTAGCGGAAGCTGAACGCCAACTCTCCGACACCTCCTCCTACCTCAGCCTGGACCATGACCCCACTACCGAACATCAAGCCACCGTGTCCAAGACTGTCACTGACCTCATCTCCTCTGGAGATCTTGCCCCCACGGCCGCCAACCTCATAGTCCCCCAACCCCGCGCAGCCCGCTTCTACCTCCTTCCCAAGATCCACAAACAGGACTGCCCTGGTAGACCCATCGTTTCAGCCTGTTCTTGCCCCACGGAACTTATCTCTTCCTATCTCAACTCTATTTTTTCTCCCCTTGTCCAGTCTCTTCCCACCTACATCCGTGACTCTTCCGACGCCCTCCGCCACTTTAACAGTTTCCAGTTTCCCGGCCCCAACCGCCTCCTTTTCACTATGGACGTCCAATCCCTCTACACCTCCATCCCCCACCAGGATGGCCTGAGGGCGGTCCACTTCTCCCTTGAACAGAGGCCCAAAAAGCCCCCATCCACCACCACCCTCCTCCGCCTGGCTGAACTTGTTCGCACATTGAACAACTTCTCCTTTGACTCCACCCATTTCCTCCAAATCAAAGGTGTTGCTATGGGTACCCGCATGGGCCCTAGCTATGCCTGCCTTTTCGTGGGATATGTGGAACATTCTTTGTTCCAGTCCTACTCGGGTCCCCTCCCTCACCTCTTTTTCCGGTATATTGATGACTGTATCGGTGCCGTCTCCTGCTCTCGCCCTGAACTAGAACATTTCATTTGCTATGCTTCCAATTTCCACCCTTCCCTCACCTTCACATGGTCCATCTCCGACTCTTCCCTTCCCTTCCTCGACTTCTCCGTCTCCATCTCTGGGGATAGGTTATTGACTAACATTGACTACAAGCCCACTGACTCCCACAGCTACCTGGACTACACATCCTCCCACCCCGCCTCCTGTAAGGACTCTATTCCATTCTCCCAGTTTCTCCGTCTCCGCCGCATCTGCTCTGACGATGCCACCTTCCATATCAGTGCTTCCGACATGTCTTCCTTTTTCCTCAACCGAGGATTCCCCTCTACATTGATTGACATGGCCCTCGACCGTGTCCGTTCTATCTGGGCAACACGGTGGCATAGTGGTTAGCACTGGTGCCTCACAGCGCCAGGGACCCGGGTTCGAATCTGACCTCGGGTGACTGTCTGTGTGGAGTTTGCACATTCTCCCCGTGTCTGCGTGGGTTTCCTCCGGGTGCTCCGGTTTCCTCCCACAGTCCAAAAATGTGCGGGTTAGGTTGATTTGGCTATGATAAATTGACCCTTAGTGTTAGGGGGGGATTAAATATGTGGGGTTATGGGGATAGGATGGGATATGTTAGGGGGAATTAAATACGTGGGGTTATGGGGGTAGGGTGGGATATGTGTACTGTGGGGATTAAAGCAGGGACAGGGTACTGGATTTGGATGATCAGCCATGATCGTATTGAATGGTGGAGCAGGCTCGACGGGCTGAATGGCCTACTCCTGCTCCTAGATTCTATGTATGTTTCTATCTCCCGCACTTCTGCCCTCACCCCTGCCCCTCCCTCCCGGAACCACGATAGAGTTCCCCTTGTCCTCACCTTTCACCCCACCAGCCTCCACATTCAAAAGGATCATCCTCCGCCATTTCCGCCACCTCCAGCGTGATCCCACCACCAAACGCATCTTCCCCTCACCTCCCCTTTCAGCATTCCGCAGGGACTGCTCCCTCCGCGACACCCTAGTCCACTCCTCTACCACCCCCAGCACCCCTTCCCCTTCGCCCGGCACCTTCCCGTGCAAGCGCAGGAGATGCTACACAAGCCCTTATACCTCCCCCCTTCCCACTGTCCAGGGCCCCAAACACCCCTTCCAGGTGAAACAGCGATTTACTTGTACTTCCTGCAATTTAGTATACTGTATTCGCTGCTCACGATGTGGTCTCCTCTACATTGGGGAGACCAAACGCAGATTGGGTGACCGCTTTGTGGAACACCTCCGTTCAGTCCGTAAGGGGGACCCCGAGCTCCCGGTGGCCTGTCACTTTAATTCTCCGCTCCACTCCCACTCTGACCTCACCGTCCTCGGCCTCTTGCATTGTTCCACGGAAGCTCAGCGTAAGCTCGAGGAACAGCACCTCATCTTTCGATTAGGCACGCTACAGCCCTCTGGACTCAATATCGAGTTCAACAATTTCAGATCATAACCTCGGCCCCTATCACATTTATATATTTATATTTTATTTTTCCATGAATCCTTTTGTTTGGCCCCTTTTTTTCTTCCCTCCCTGAAGCTGGCAGCTGTCCTTCATTCCGCCAGCGCGTTTCACACTTCATCTAGCCTCAACCTGTCACATTACCACCTCCTCTCGCCTTGAATATCTCTTAATGTCTCTCAATGTCTCTTAATCTCTCCTGCCTTCTATCCCACCACTGACCTTCCCCTTTGTTCTTTCATCCCCTCCCCCTTTTCCCAGCTTTATCCTTGCTTTAAATCTATTGCATTTCCTGCTTTTTCCAGTTCTGACGAAGGGTCTTCGACCTGAAACGTTAACTCTGTTTCTCTCTCCACGGATGCTGCCTGGCCTGCTGAGTTTTTCCAGCGTTTTCTGTTGTTATTTCACTACCGCGCTCAACTTATTTGCTTCGGGCTCCTTCCAGGGATCAGCAGCAGACATCAGCGGCATCTCCCAGTCGGCCACCCACACCTGCATCGCGCAAGCCACCTTTTGCCCTCTTTGCAAAGGCGCACAATTACATCCACTTCTCCACGGATGGCCCAAGTGTGACGGCGCGTGCAGTTGGCTTTGCCAATATGGCAGGCTTGCCAATGGTGCAGGGCATCATAGACTGCACACATGTAGCCATGAGGGCCCCCGATCACAACCCAGCTGTATCTGTCAACCGCAAGGGATTCCACTCCCTGAACGTTCAGTTGGTGTGTAGCCACAGGAAGATCATCCTGCATGTTTGCGCAAAGTACCCTGGCAGTTGCCATGACTCCTTCATCCTGCGCCAGTCGACTGTGTCTCAGCTTTTCAATCCGCCAACTCAATTTTCCAGATGGCTTCTTGGCGACAAGGGCTATCCCCTGAAAAAGTGGCTTATGACACCGATGAAGAGGCCATCAAACGATGCTGAGGAGCGCTACAATGTGAGTCACATATCCACCAGAAGCATCATCGAGCAAACCATCGGCTTGCTCAAAATGCGCTTCCGATGCCTGGACAGATCTGGAGGAGCCTTGCAGTAGGCACCAGCCAGGGTGTCCAGAATCGCCGTGGTCTGCTGTGCCCTGCACAACACCGCGCAGCAGCGCGCGGCTTAGCGCTGCCGGACGAACAAGTGGCTCAGCCCACAGCCTCCTTGGAGGAAGAGGAAGAGGATGAGGAAGAGGAGGAGGACGAGGAGAAGAATGAGGAGGAGGACAGGGTGAAGGATGGGGAGCGACGCCTTGTGGGACTGGATGTGGCCAATCCAGCAGCAGGCGACCACATCGCTGGCCGTCAGGCAAGGGATGCACTCATCCATGCCAGATTCGCCTAAGCTTACGCTTCAGCCACAGGTGGCTGGCACATCTGTCCAATAAATGGTGGTTTGCGCTCAGTGTCACCACCAACATTCTACATGCAAATCGTCCTGAGCCCTCACTCTTGAACTTCCATTTCCCAGAACACAGAGGCCACACTTTAGGCGATCTCAGCAGATTATTAAACCTTT
Organism: Squalus acanthias; assembly: GCA_030390025.1. NCBI lineage: Eukaryota > Metazoa > Chordata > Chondrichthyes > Squaliformes > Squalidae > Squalus > Squalus acanthias. Next base: position 3,539,668 of record JASTWF010000037.1, on the reverse strand, counting down.
CTCGACACTGAACCCATGTGCGTCTGCACACAGACCTCGAGCTCACCTCCACAGCAACTTGCAGCCAAGCTGCCTTGGTTTGCTGAGGAGGCCTCCTCCTCCTTCCGGTTCCAGGGAAGAGGTGCTCCCAGCGTCCACTAACTCCCTCCACAAGAGCATGGAGGGAGCCCTCATTGAACCTGGCTGCGGCCTTAGTTTTTGGGGCGGCCACTCTTGCAGCAGCCGGCACCTTTAAGAGGAACATCCTAAAGCTTTTTTACTCAATCAACACGTCATCAGAGGCGAGAATCTGACCCGCTGCAATCAATTTCCTGGAGGGACCCGCACATCGGCTGTAACGAGGCCAATCAAGCGAAAATAGTAACTGCTGGGAGGCAGCATCCAGGAGCGGGTCCGCCCTCAAACCGCCTCCTCTATAAAGATCGCGGCCTATTGGTCAGTGTCTGTCCATCATGGACTCTATGGGTCAGTATCTGTCCGTGATGGACTCTATGGGTCAGTGTCTGTCCGTGACGTACTCTATGGGTCAGTATCTGTCAGTGATGGACTCTATGGGTCAGTGTCTGTCCGTGACGGACTCTATGGGTCAGTGTCTGTCCGTGATGGTCTCTATGGGTCAGTATCTGTCTGTGATGGACTCTATGGGTCAGTATCTGTCCGTGATGGACTCTATGGGTCAGTGTCTGTCCGTGAAGGACTCTATGGGTCAGTGTCTGTCAGTGATGGACTCTATGGGTCAGTGTCTGTCTGTGATGGACTCTATGGGTCAGTGTCTGTCCGTGATGGACTCTATGGGTCAGTGTCTGTCTGTGATGGACTCTATGGGTCAGTATCTGTCCGTGATGGACTCTATGGGTCAGTGTCTGTCCGTGATGGACTCTATGGGTCAGTGTCTGTCCGTGATGGACTCTATGGGTCAGTATCTGTCCGTGATGGACTCTATGGGTCAGTGTCTGTCCGTGATGGACTCTATGGGTCAGTGTCTGTCCGTGATGGACTCTATGGGTCAGTGTCTGTCAGTGATGGACTCTATGGGTCAGTATCTGTCCGTGATGGTCTCTATGGGTCAGTATCTGTCCGTGATGGACTCTATGGGTCAGTATCTGTCCGTGATGGTCTCTATGGGTCAGTATCTGTCCGTGATGGTCTCTATGGGTCAGTATCTGTCCGTGATGGTCTCTATGGGTCAGTATCTGTCCGTGATGGACTCTATGGGTCAGTATCTGTCAGTGATGGACTCTATGGGTCAGTGTCTGTCAGTGATGGTCTCTATGGGTCAGTGTCTGTCCGTGATGGACTCTATGGGTCAGTATCTGTCCGTGATGGACTCTATGGGTCAGTGTCTGTCCGTGATGGTCTCTATGGGTCAGTATCTGTCCGTGATGGTCTCTATGGGTCAGTGTCTGTCAGTGATGGACTCTATGGGTCAGTATCTGTCAATGATGGACTCTATGGGTCAGTATCCGTCCGTGATGGACTCTATGGGTCAGTATCTGTCCGTGATGGTCTCTATGGGTCAGTATCTGTCCGTGATGGACTCTATGGGTCAGTATCTGTCCGTGATGGTCTCTATGGGTCAGTATCTGTCCGTGATGGTCTCTATGGGTCAGTATCTGTCCGTGATGGTCTCTATGGGTCAGTATCTGTCAGTGATGGACTCTATGGGTCAGTATCTGTCAGTGATGGACTCTATGGGTCAGTGTCTGTCCGTGATGAACTCTATGGGTCAGTATCTGTCCGTGATGGACTCTATGGGTCAGTGTCTGTCCGTGATGGTCTCTATGGGTCAGTGTCTGTCCGTGATGGTCTCTATGGGTCAGTACCTGTCCGTGATGGACTCTATGGGTCAGTATCTGTCCGTGGTGGTCTCTATGGGTCAGTATCTGTCCGTGATGGTCTCTATGGGTCAGTATCTGTCCGTGATGGTCTCTATGGGTCAGTGTCTGTCCGTGATGGTCTCTATGGGTCAGTATCTGTCCGTGATGGTCTCTATGGGTCAGTATCTGTCCGTGATGGTCTCTATGGGTCAGTACCTGTCCGTGATGGACTCTATGGGTCAGTATCTGTCCGTGGTGGTCTCTATGGGTCAGTGTCTGTCCGTGATGGTCTCTATGGGTCAGTATCTGTCCGTGATGGACTCTATGGGTCAGTATCTGTCCGTGATGGTCTCTATGGGTCAGTGTCTGTCAGTGATGGACTCTGTGGGTCAGTGTCTGTCAGTGATGGACTCTATGGGTCAGTGTCTGTCAGTGATGGTCTCTATGGGTCAGTGTCTGTCTGTGATGGACTCTATGGGTCAGTGTCTGTCAGTGATGGACTCTATGGGTCAGTGTCTGTCCGTGATGGACTCTATGGGTCAGTGTCTGTCAGTGATGGACTCTATGGGTCAGTATCTGTCCGTGATGGACTCTATGGGTCAGTGTCTGTCAGTGATGGACTCTATGGGTCAGTGTCTGTCCGTGATGGACTCTATGGGTCAGTATCTGTCCGTGATGGACTCTATGGGTCAGTGTCTGTCCATGATGGTCTCTATGGGTCAGTATCTGTCCGTGATGGTCTCTATGGGTCAGTGTCTGTCAGTGATGGACTCTACGGGTCAGTATCTGTCAGTGATGGACTCTCTGGGTCAGTATCTGTCCGTGATGGACTCTATGGGTCAGTATCTGTCAGTGATGGACTTGATGGGTCAGTATCTGTCCGTGATGGACTCTATGGGTCAGTATCTGTCCATGATGGTCTCGATGGGTCAGTATCTGTCAGTGATGGACTCTATGGGTCAGTGTCTGTCCGTGATGAACTCTATGGGTCAGTATCTGACCGTGATGGACTCTATGGGTCAGTGTCTGTCCGTGATGGTCTCTATGGGTCAGTGTCTGTCCGTGATGGTCACTATGGGTCAGTATCTGTCTGTGATGGACTCTATGGGTCAGTGTCTGTCCGTGATGGTCTCTATGGGTCAGTATCTGTCCGTGATGGTCTCTATGGGTCAGTGTCTATCCGTGATGGACTCTATGGGTCAGTGTCTGTCCGTGATGGACTCTATGGGTCAGTGTCTGTCCGTGATGGACTCTGTGGGTCAGTATCTGTCTGTGATGGACTCTATGGGTCAGTGTCTGTCAGTGATGGTCTCTATGGGTCAGTATCTGTCAGTGATGGACTCTATGGGTCAGTGTCTGTCCGTGATGGACTCTATGGGTCAGTATCTGTCCGTGATGGTCTCTATGGGTCAGTATCTGTCCGTGATGGACTCTATGGGTCAGTGTCTGTCAGTGATGGACTCTATGGGTCAGTGTCCGTGATGGTCTCTATGGGTCAGTATCTGTCAGTGATGGACTCTATGGGTCAGTGTCTGTCCGTGATGGACTCTATGGGTCAGTGTCCGTGATGGACTCTATGGGTCAGTATCTGTCAGTGATGGACTCTATGGGTCAGTATCTGTCAGTGATGGTCTCTATGGGTCAGTGTCTGTCCGTGATGGACTCTATGGGTCAGTATCTGTCAGTGATGGACTCTATGGGTCAGTGTCTGTCCGTGATGGACTCTATGGGTCAGTGTCCGTGATGTTCTCTATGGGTCAGTATCTGTCCGTGATGGACTCTATGGGTCAGTGTCTGTCAGTGATGGACTCTATGGGTCAGTGTCTGTCAGTGATGGACTCTATGGGTCAGTGTCTGTCAGTGATGGTCTCTATGGGTCAGTGTCTGTCAGTGATGGACTCTATGGGTCAGTATCTGTCCGTGATGGACTCTATGGGTCATTATCTGTCCGTGATGGACTCTATGGGTCAGTGTCTGTCCGTGATGGACTCTATGGGTCATTATCTGTCCGTGATGGACTCTATGGGTCATTATCTGTCCGTGATGGTCTCTATGGGTCAGTGTCTCTCCGTGATGGACTCTATGGGTCAGTGTCTGTCCGTGATGGTCTCTATGGGTCAGTATCTGTCAGTGATGGACTCGATGGGTCAGTATCTGTCCGTGATGGACGCTATGGGTCAGTATCTGTCCGTGATGGTCTCTATGGGTCAGTGTCTGTCCGTGATGGGCTCTATGGGTCAGTATCTGTCCGTGATGGACTCTATGGGTCAGTATCTGTCCGTGATGGTCTCTATGGGTCAGTATCCGTCCGTGATGGTCTCTATGGGTCAGTGTCTGTCCGTGATGGACTCTATGGGTCTGTGTCTGTCCGTGATGGACTCTATGGGTCAGTATCTGTCCGTGATGGTCTCTATGGTTCAGTGTCTGTCCGTGATGGACTCTATGGGTCAGTATCTGTCCGTGATGGACTCTATGGGTCAGTATCTGTCCGTGATGGTCTCTATGGGTCAGTATCCATCCGTGATGGTCTCTATGGGTCAGTGTCTGTCCGTGATGGACTCTATGGGTCTGTGTCCGTCCGTGATGGACTCTATGGGTCAGTGTCTGTCAGTGATGGACTCTGTGGGTCAGTGTCTGTCAGTGATGGACTCTATGGGTCAGTGTCTGTCAGTGATGGTCTCTATGGGTCAGTGTCTGTCTGTGATGGACTCTATGGGTCAGTGTCTGTCAGTGATGGACTCTATGGGTCAGTGTCTGTCCGTGATTGACTCTATGGGTCAGTGTCTGTCAGTGATGGACTCTATGGGTCAGTATCTGTCCGTGATGGACTCTATGGGACAGTATCTGTCCGTGATGGACTCTATGGGTCAGTGTCTGTCCGTAATGGTCTCTATGGGTCAGTATCTGTCCGTGATGGTCTCTATGGGTCAGTGTCTGTCAGTGATGGACTCTATGGGTCAGTATCTGTCAGTGATGGACTCTCTGGGTCAGTATCTGTCCGTGATGGACTCTATGGGTCAGTATCTGTCAGTGATGGACTCTATGGGTCAGTATCTGTCCGTGATGGACTCTATGGGTCAGTGTCTGTCCGTGATGGACTCTATGTGTCAGTGTCTGTCAGTGATGGACTCTATGGGTCAGTATCTGTCCGTGATGGACTCTATGGGTCAGTGTCTGTCCGTGATGGACTCTATGGGTCAGTGTCTGTCAGTGATGGACTCTATGGGTCAGTATCTGTCCGTGATGGTCTCTATGGGTCAGTGTCTGTCCGTGATGGACTCTATGGGTCAGTGTCTGTCAGTGATGGACTCTATGGGTCAGTATCTCTCCGTGATGGACTCTATGGGTCAGTGTCTGTCCGTGATGGACTCTATGGGTCAGTATCTGTCCGTGATGGTCTCTATGGGTCAGTGTCTGTCAGTGATGGACTCTATGGGTCAGTATCTGTCCGTGATGGTCTCTATGGGTCAGTGTCTGTCCGTGATGGACTCTATGGGTCAGTATCTGTCCGTGATGGTCTCTATGGGTCAGTGTCTGTCCGTGATGGACTCTATGGGTCAGTGTCTGTCCGTGATGGACTCTATGGGTCAGTGTCTGTCTGTGATGGTCTCTATGGGTCAGTGTCTGTCCGTGATGGTCTCTATGGGTCAGTATCTGTCAGTGATGGACTCTATGGGTCAGTATCTGTCAGTGATGGTCTCTATGGGTCAGTGTCTGTCCGTGATGGACTCTATGGGTCAGTATCTGTCAGTGATGGACTCTATGGGTCAGTGTCTGTCCGTGATGGACTCTATGGGTCATTATCTGTCCGTGATGGACTCTATGGGTCAGTGTCTGTCCGTGATGGACTCTATGGGTCATTATCTGTCCGTGATGGACTCTATGGGTCAGTGTCTGTCCGTGATGGACTCCATGGGTCATTATCTGTCCGTGATGGACTCTATGGGTCATTATCTGTCCGTGATGGTCTCTATGGGTCAGTGTCTCTCCGTGATGGACTCTATGGGTCAGTGTCTGTCCGTGATGGTCTCTATGGGTCAGTATCTGTCAGTGATGGACTCGATGGGTCAGTATCTGTCCGTGATGGACGCTATGGGTCAGTATCTGTCCGTGATGGTCTCTATGGGTCAGTGTCTGTCCGTGATGGACTCTATGGGTCAGTATCTGTCCGTGATGGACTCTATGGGTCAGTATCTGTCCGTGATGGTCTCTATGGGTCAGTATCCGTCCGTGATGGTCTCTATGGGTCAGTGTCTGTCCGTGATGGACTCTATGGGTCTGTGTCTGTCCGTGATGGACTCTATGGGTCAGTATCTGTCCGTGATGGTCTCTATGGTTCAGTGTCTGTCCGTGATGGACTCTATGGGTCAGTATCTGTCCGTGATGGACTCTATGGGTCAGTATCTGTCCGTGATGGTCTCTATGGGTCAGTATCCATCCGTGATGGTCTCTATGGGTCAGTGTCTGTCCGTGATGGACTCTATGGGTCTGTGTCCGTCCGTGATGGACTCTATGGGTCAGTGTCTGTCAGTGATGGACTCTGTGGGTCAGTGTCTGTCAGTGATGGACTCTATGGGTCAGTGTCTGTCAGTGATGGTCTCTATGGGTCAGTGTCTGTCTGTGATGGACTCTATGGGTCAGTGTCTGTCAGTGATGGACTCTATGGGTCAGTGTCTGTCCGTGATTGACTCTATGGGTCAGTGTCTGTCAGTGATGGACTCTATGGGTCAGTATCTGTCCGTGATGGACTCTATGGGTCAGTATCTGTCCGTGATGGACTCTATGGGTCAGTGTCTGTCCGTAATGGTCTGTATGGGTCAGTATCTGTCCGTGATGGTCTCTATGGGTCAGTGTCTGTCAGTGATGGACTCTATGGGTCAGTATCTGTCAGTGATGGACTCTCTGGGTCAGTATCTGTCCGTGATGGACTCTATGGGTCAGTATCTGTCAGTGATGGACTCTATGGGTCAGTATCTGTCCGTGATGGACTCTATGGGTCAGTGTCTGTCCGTGATGGACTCTATGTGTCAGTGTCTGTCAGTGATGGACTCTATGGGTCAGTATCTGTCCGTGATGGACTCTATGGGTCAGTGTCTGTCCGTGATGGACTCTATGGGTCAGTGTCTGTCAGTGATGGACTCTATGGGTCAGTATCTGTCCGTGATGGTCTCTATGGGTCAGTGTCTGTCCGTGATGGACTCTATGGGTCAGTGTCTGTCAGTGATGGACTCTATGGGTCAGTATCTCTCCGTGATGGACTCTATGGGTCAGTGTCTGTCCGTGATGGACTCTATGGGTCAGTATCTGTCCGTGATGGTCTCTATGGGTCAGTGTCTGTCAGTGATGGACTCTATGGGTCAGTATCTGTCCGTGATGGTCTCTATGGGTCAGTGTCTGTCCGTGATGGACTCTATGGGTCAGTATCTGTCCGTGATGGTCTCTATGGGTCAGTGTCTGTCCGTGATGGACTCTATGGGTCAGTGTCTGTCCGTGATGGACTCTATGGGTCAGTGTCTGTCTGTGATGGTCTCTATGGGTCAGTGTCTGTCCGTGATGGTCTCTATGGGTCAGTATCTGTCAGTGATGGACTCTATGGGTCAGTATCTGTCCGTGATGGACTCTATGGGTCAGTGTCTGTCCGTGATGGTCTCTATGGCTCAGTATCTGTCCGTGAAGGACTGTATGGGTCAGTGTCTGTGATGGACTCTACGAGGTAAAAATCACTTGGTTGCGCCACCCGTTAGCGCCTTAAGAGGGCGCTAATGGGGCGCAAAGCCGCTAACGCCCGGGCGCAGCGATGTTTGCGCCGCTCGAGAACTTAACTTGAGATTGTGCGGCGGCGCTAAAACTTACCGCTGCGACCACCTGCGCGCGCAGATTGTGACGTCATTCCATGGTGCAACGCCCTTGGGGCGCCCCGTAGCGGAAATTGAGTGGCGCCCCCTGCCTTACCGCCTGGCGCTTCCAACGACCAGAAGACTGGAACGCTATCAATCGCTGTGGGGCTGGGGGGGCGCTATTTAAAGGGGGCCTCTTCCTGTCTTTTATTGTTGGTGGCATTTTTGAACTACGCATTCTGAGAGAGAGAGGGAGAGACTTCTGGAGAGATTCAACGTTGTGTGAAGGAGTTTTGGGTACTGAGCAGCACTTTGCAGGTTCATTTTGATTTGCCATTCCTTGTATCGATTTAGCAGAGACCGTGGGAGCTGCACTCTGAGCTCTTTGCCTGGTGCTCTCCATTGTTCTTTCCAGCACATTTGATGTGCAAGTCTCTCCAGGCCGAGATTCAAGGCAGCAATGAACAGGATGTGGATGGAAAGCAAGATTAACCATCCCCTTTAAGAACTGGCCCGTGCCATTGTGTCTGTGTTCCATTGCTGACTGACATTACATGAGCTTCGCCAGCGCTCCGAGTTAGCGCCTCACTGCTCGGCCTTTGCGCCTTAAGAGAGGTGTGCAGCGCCTGCTTTAGCGCTCCACTCACCTCCCGGGGCGGTAAAAGTGAAGTTTCCCATCAGTGCCGATAATTAGCGCCAGGCGCTAATATTTGCGTCCGGACGATATTTGCGCCCCAAATGGGGCGCGACCTAATTTCTACCCCTACGGGTCAGTATCTGTCCGTGATGGACTCTATGGGTCAGTATCTGTCCGTGATGGACTCTATGGGTCCGTGAAGCTTTCTAGGAGAGAGGACATTACACAATTTGCGAGGTTATATTCCCTCTCCTGGCCCCTGGTTCGCCTCCTCCCCAATTCAAGGACTCGCTGAGAAATGACATGTGTTCGGAGGGAGGAAGGCGGCGGGATGATAAATAAAAATTAGGGAAGGCAGCACTTCCGTTGATAGAAAGAGAGGCAGAGCCAAAGGGAGGGAGATTTATAATCCTGCCTCTGGAGGACGGCCATTAATCTCCCCTAATCTTTCCCTTCAATTCCTTTCATCTGCTGAGTCTCTTGCAGTCCTGGACTTGACTTGGTGACCTCCTGGGGGGTCAGTTACAACATGTGGCCAGATAAGTATTTCTTCGCCACGACATCCTGTAAATCTGCGGCCCGGTTTGGCATTCCCTCTGTCAGGACTCAGTGGGAAGGGAGCACGCCGAGCCTGGCGAGTGAGGCTATCTGCTCTCTGGCTTTGTTTCAAGAGGAGCAGATCGAAGATGACCGTGTTTCCACGACTCAGACTGATCAAGCTGTCGATTAATCCAGCTCTTCCCCTCTTCTCCCGACCCCCCCCCCCCCCCCCCCGCTCAGCCCCCACTCTACGGGAAGATAATGTTCTGGGCATCAGTCATCGTCGCGCCAACTGGGAGACCCAGCCAGGAAGAGGTCGGCATTCGTCCTCGCGAGGCGGGTGTCGCTGGCAAGGCGGCCATTTATTGGCCGGCCCCAGTCGCCCCTGAGGAGGTGGAGGTACAACTGAAGGGCTCACGAGGCCACTTCAGGGGGCAGTTAAGAGTCAACCACATTGGTGCGGGACTGGAGTCACGTATAGGCCCAGAACGGGTAAGGACGGCGGGTTTCCTTCCCGAGGGGACATTAGTGAACCAGATGGGGTTTTTACGACAATCCGACAGCTTCATGGTCACTTTTACTGATCCCAGCTTTTTATTTCCCAGATTTGTACAACCTGAATTCAAACTCTCAAACTGCCCCATGGTGGGATTTGAAGTCACGTTCTCCGGGTTCCTCGTCCAGTGACATAACCAACTGTAAAATAAGTCTCCACATTAGAAAAAGGAGATCGAGGCACTGGAGAGGGTGCAATAAAGATTGACAAGGATGATACCAGAACTGAGAGGTTTAGAACCATCAGGAAAGGATGAACAGGCTAGGGCTCTTTTCTCTAGACAAGAGAAGGCTGAGGGGCGACCTGATAGAGGTCTTTAAAATTATGAAGGGGTTCGATAGGGTAGGCGTAGAGAAGATATTTCCACTTGTGGGGGGACCAGAACTAGGGGCCATCAATATAAGACAGTCACTAATAAATCCAATGGGGAATTCAGGAGAAACTTCTTTCCCCAGAGAGTGGTGAGAATGTGGAACTCGCTACCACAGGGAGTGGTTGAGGCGAATAGCAGAGATGCATTTAAGGGGAAGCTGAATAAACACATGAGGGAGAAAGGAATAGAAGGATATGGTGATAGGGTGAGATGAACCCTCACAACATTCAAGAAGCATTTAGATGAGCACTTGAAATGCCATAGCATACAAGGCTACGGACCAAGTGCTGGAAAATGGGATTAGAATAGACAGGGCTTGATGGCCGGTGCGGACACAATGGGCCGAAGGGCCTCTTTCTGTGCTGTATAACTCTATGACTCGATGGGGGAGAAATTCAGTATCGCCCCATTTGGGGCGCAATTATCGGCCGGGCGCAAAGATTAGCGCCTGGCGCTAATTATCGCCACCGACTGCAAACTTGACTTTTATCGCCCCTGGAGGTGATTGGAGCGCTAAATCAGGCGCTTCACACCTGTCTTAAGGCGCAAAGGCCGAGGAGCAAGGCGCTACCTCAGAGCGCTGGTGAAGCTCATGTGATGTCAGTCAGCAATGGAACACAGACACAATGGCACGGGCCAGTTCTTAAAGGGGAGGGTTGATCTTGCTTTCCATCCACATCCTGCTCATTGCAGCCTTGAATCTCAGCCTGGAGAGACCTGCACATCAAATCTGCTGGAAAGAACAATGGAGAGTACCAGGGAAAGAGCTCAGAGTGCAGCCCCCATAGTCTCTTCTAAATCGATACAAGGAAGGGCAAATCAAAATGAACCTGCAAAGTGCTGCTCAGTACCCAAAACTTGCTCACACAGCGTTGAATCTCTCCAGAAGTCTCTCTCTCTCTCTCTCAGAAAGCGTGATTCAAAAATGTCACCAACAATAAAAGGCAGGAAGCGGTCGCCTTTAAATAGCGCTCCCCCAGTCCCTTCCTGACTGCAAAACGCTCCCCTCAACCTTTCGTTGCTAGCGTCAGGCGGTAAGGCAGGGGGCGCCACTCAATATCCGCTCCGGGGCGCTACCGGGGCGTTGCGCACTCGACTGACGTCACGATCTGCCGGCGCAGGAGATCGTGGCGGTAGTGTTTAGCGCCGCCGCAAAATGTCTAGTTAATTTCGCGAGTGGCGCAAACATGGCCGCGCCCGGGCGCTAGATGCTTTGCGCCCCATTAGCGCCCTCTTAAGGCGCTAACGGGAGGCGCAACCAACTGAATTTTTCCCCCTATGACTCTCTGAAGAGGGGGTGGGTGGAGGCTCGTGTGGAGCAGAAACACCGGCACGGAGCAGTGGGGCCGAATGGCCTGTTCCTGTGCGGTACGTTCTCTGTAATCTAAGTTACTGTGGACAGTCCGCAGTGAGCTCCAATCCTCTCCCAACGCCCGAACTCAGACTCTTCCGACGTGGCCCCTTCCGTCGGAATAAGATCGAATCCTGCAGCACAGTCGGAGGCCGCTCGGCCCATCAGGTCGCCTGCCGGCTCTTTGAAAGATGGCGAACTTGAGTCAGCGGGGAAAAATAAATCCTAAAACGGACGCGTCCCGCTGAGTAAATGCGGGGTGGGGAGGTGGGGAGAGGGTGACCAGGCCCTTTGGGGACTTCTATCTCCCTCTGGGTCTGTACCTCAGCCTGGGGCGCAGCCCTCCCCTCGGTTTGTGTAGGGGGGGGTTTCTGTCCCGTGACCGCGGTCCCTACACTGCTAGCGGAGGGCGCAGGATCGGGCACGGGCCGGGGGGCGGGGCAGTCGAACGGACGGCCTCGCGCTCGCCCCGCCACCCCCCCCGAGGGGGCCAGCGCAGGGTCAAAGGGGAGGGGAGGGGCGCGGCAGAACGATAGCGGCAGTACCGCAGTGGGGGGGGCGGGGGGAGGGGGGCCTGCCGCCTCCGAGAGAGGCGAAGGCATCGCCAACGCACGACTTTCAAAAGAGCGACGGGCCGTGCGTCCTCCCTCAGTGCGGCATCGTTCAGTCTCTAACTCCCCTGCGGGGGCGTTAACTCACACATCCAACCTCTGAAGCTAATTACAGAGCTGTCCTCTTGCCTTTTCTGCCCTCAGTTAGTTCCTTCGAGGTTTTTTTTTTGGCACCTTTTCATTTACCTCGATCTTTTTTTAAAAAATATTTCTTTCCGAAGCAGTGACAGAAAAAAACAAATCATGTGGTGGTGGGAGGGTAGAGAACATACCCGAGGAACGGTGCCAGCCAGTGTCCTTGTTTTCAAATCCCCTCCGTGGCCCTCGCACCGCCCCCCCCCCTAATCTCTGTAACCCCCTCCAGCCCCGCAACCCGCCTCCGAGATCTCTGCGCTCCTCCAATTCTGGCCTCTCGCGCATCCCCCGATTTCCATCGCTCCACCATTGGCGGCCGTGCCTTCAGCCGCCTGGGCCCCGAGCTCTGGAATTCCCTCCCTAAACCTCTCCGCCTCTCTACCTCTTTTGGATGAGACGTTAAACCGAGGCCCCGTCTGCCCTCTCGGGTGGATGTCAAAGATCACCACGGCCACTATTTGGAAGAAGAGCAGGGGGAGTTCTCCCCGGTGTCCTGTGCCCAATATTTATCCCTCAACCAACATCACGAAAAACAGATCATCTGGTCATTATTACATTGCTGTTTGTGGGAGCTTGCTGTGCGCAAATTGGCTGCCACGTTTCCTACATTACAACAGTGACTACACTTCAAAATAGTCCTTCATTGGGTGTGAAGCGCTTTGGGACGTCCTGAGGTGGTGAAAGGCGCTGGAGAAATGCAAGTCTTTCATTCTTTCTCGCAGGGAGATGGAAGAGGGAGCTCGATCTGCCCCAGCAGCAGAAGCCAGCGGCCTACTGGGCCGGTGACTACCGTTCGTACGCATGTGTTGTCAATTGTTAGCTTTTTTTATTGGTTGTGGGATGGTTGATTTACAAATCCCGGTGTGAAATTCGATCCTTTTACTTGAAAGGCCTCCGAGTTTCTGAGCAAGAATACTGACATGCTAATGAGACAGCGAACCACCCTGAAATCAAACGCCACGCAAAGGGCAGGCTGGAGCGAGGCAGGCCGCAACACCATGGCAACCACGACTGACACCTTCACAGCAGCCATTTCGGGACCCCCTTTACGAGAGGTTCCCGTCCTCCAACAGTTTATGAAAGTCTCCGGTGTTGGTGTGGCTCACTTGGTCGCTCTCTCTCGCCTCCGAGTCCGGAGGTCGTGGGTTCAAGTTCCACACCAGAGACTCGAGCACAAAATCCAGGCCGACACTCCCACTGCAGTGCTGAGGGAGCGCCGCACTGTCGGAGGGGCAGTACTGAGGGAGTGCCGCACTGTCGGAGGGGCAGTACTGAGGGAGCGCCGCACTGTCGAAGGGCCAGTACTGAGGGAGTGCCGCACTGTCGGAGGGGCAGTACTGAGGGAGCGCCGCACTGTCGAAGGGCCAGTACTGAGAGAGCGCCGCACTGTCGGAGGGGCAGTACTGAGGGAGCGGCGCACTATCGGAGGGGCAGTACTGAGGGAGCGCCGCACTGTCGGAGGGGCAGTACTGAGGGAGCGCCGCACTGTTGGAGGGGCAGTACTGAGGGAGCGCTGCACTGTCGGAGGGGCAGTACTGAGGGAGCACCGCACTGTCGGAGGGGCAGTACTGAGGGAGCGCCGCAGTGTCGGAGGGGCAGTACTGAGGGAGCGCCGCACTGTCGGAGGGGCAGTACTGAGGGAGCGCCGCACTGTCGGAGGGGCAGTACTGAGGGAGCGCAGCACTGTCGGAGGGGCAGTACTGAGGGAGCACCGCACTGTCGGAGGGGCAGTACTGAGGGAGCACCGCACTGTCGGAGGGGCAGTACTGAGGGAGTGCCGCACTGTCAGAGGGGTGGTACTGAGGGCGAGCAGCGAGTTGTTGTGATCTGGAACGCGCTGCCTGAAAGGGCGGTGGAAGCAGATTCAACAGTAACTTTCAAAAGGGGGAATTGGATAAATACTTGAAAAAGAAAAATTCACAGGGCTGTGGGGAAAGAGCAGGGGGGGAGTGGGACTAATTGGAGAGCTCTTTCAAAGAACCGGCACAGCACGAGGGGCCGAATGGCCTCCTTCCGCGCTGTGTGATTCGATGATTCTACCATTCGGCCCAGGCTGGGCGAGTTGCGTTTAGGTGTGAGCCCGTTATTCAATCCGAGGGTCGGGGATCAATGGACAGCCTCCCCTCTCCCTCTCCCTCTAAGCGTCCTTACATGCTGCTATTGAATCTCGCCAAGGAGTGCCGGCCTGTCAATTACTGAGCAGCGCCAGGATTGCCAAACAATATCGAGTATCTAATACCCACGATCAGAGGATAAGCTTGGAGGTTAATCACATCCAGCCTTGTAACTAAGCCTCTGCTATCTGTATCATAGCAACCTCAAGAGAACACTTAACTCTGCCAATCAACCAGTGGAGGAAGAGCCGAGATCTCAACGCTCCGAAACCAGCAACGCAACTGGGAGATTCAGCAACAGTTAGTGATTCTCCCCCCGCGCCCGCCCGCAACAACACTACCCACCCCCGCAACACTCCCCACCCCCGCAACACTCCCCACCCCCGCAACAACACTCCCCACCCCCACAACACTCCCCACCCCCACAACACTCCCCACCCCCGCAACAACACTCCCCACCCCCGCAACACTCCCCACCCCCGCAACACTCCCCACCCCCGCAACAACACTCCCCACCCCCGCAACAACACTACCCACCCCCGCAACACTCCCCACCCCCGCAACACTCCCCACCCCCGCAACAACACTCCCCACCCCCACAACACTCCCCACCCCCACAACACTCCCCACCCCCGCAACAACACTCCCCACCCCCGCAACACTCCCCACCCCCGCAACACTCCCCACCCCCGCAACAACACTCCCCACCCCCACAACACTCCCCACCCCCATAACACTCCCCACCCCCGCAACAACACTCCCCACCCCCGCAACACTCCCCACCCCCGCAACAACACTCCCCACCCCCACAACACTCCCCACCCCCACAACACTCCCCACCCCCACAACACTCCCCACCCCCACAACACTCCCCACCCCCGCAACAACACTCCCCACCCCCACAACACTCCCCACCCCCACAACACTCCCCACCCCCACAACACTCCCCACCCCCGCAACAACACTCCCCACCCCCACAACACTCCCCACCCCCACAACACTCCCCACCCCCCCACAACACTCCCCACCCCCACAACACTCCCCACCCCCGCAACACTCCCCACCCCCACAACACTCCCCACCCCCACAACACTCCCCACCCCCACAACACTCCCCACCCCCACAACACTCCCCACCCCCCCACAACACTCCCCACCCCCACAACACTCCCCACCCCCCCACAACACTCCCCACCCCCACAACAACACTCCCCACCCCCACAACAACACTCTAATCGAGGGGTTCGGGGGGTTTATATAAAGAATAACAGATACCCGGGAGTGAGTTACAGGCTGGAATCTAATCGAGGGGTTCGGGGGGTTTATATATAGAATAACAGATACCCGGGAGTGAGTTACAGGCTGGAATCTAATCGAGGGATTCGGGGGGTTTATATATAGAATAACATAGAAACATAGTAACATAGAAGATAGGAGCAGGAGTAGGCCATTCGGACCCTCGAGCCTGCTCCGCCATTCAATGAGATCATGGCTGATCATCCAAATTCAGTACCCTGTCCCTGCCTTCTCCCCATATCCCTTGATCCCTTTATCTTTAAGAAATATATCCAACTCCTTCTTGAATCTATTTAATGAATTGACCTCTACTGCCTTCTGTGGTAGAGAATTCCACAGGTTCACCACTCTCTGGGTGAAGAAATTCCTCCTCATCTCAGTCCTAAATGGCTTACCCCTTATCCTTAGACTGTGACCCCTGGTTCTGGATTCCCCGGCCATCGGGAACATCCTTCCTGCATCTAGTCTGTCTAGTCCTGTTCGAATTTTATAAGTTTCAATGAGATCTCCTCTCATTCTTCTAAACTCCAGCGAGTATAAGCCCAATTGACCCAATCTCTCCTCAGACGTCATATTTGCCATCCCAGGTATCAGCCTGATGAATCTTCGCTGCACTCCCTCCATGGCAAGAACATCCTTCCTCAGATAAGGCGACCAAAACTGCACACAATACTCAAGATGTGGTCTCACCAAGGCCCTGTACAACTGCAGCAAGACATCCTTGTTCCTGTACTCGAACCCTTTCGCTACGAAGGCCAACATACCATTTGCCTTCTTAACCGCCTGCTGAACCTGCATGCTTACCTTCAGCGACTGGTGCACAAGGACACCCAGGTCTCGTTGCACTTCCCCTTCTCCCAATCTATTGCCATTCAGATAATAATCTACCTTCCTGTTTTTGACACCAAAGTGGATAACCTCGCATTTATCCACATTATATTGCATCTGCTATGCTTCTGCCCAATCACCCAACCTGTCCAAATCATACTGGAGTTTCTCGGCATCCTCCTCACGGCACACACTCCCACCCAGCTTTGTGTCGTCTGCAAACTTGGAGATATTACATCCAATTCCCTCGTCTAGATCATTAATATATATTGTGAATAGCTGGGGTCCTATGACCGATCCCTGCGGTACCCCACTAGTCACTGCCTGCCACTCGGAAAAAGACCCATTTATTCCAACTCTTTGCTTCCTGTCTGCCAACCAATTCTCTATCCAAGTCAATACCTTGCCCCCAATCTCATGTGCCTTAACTTTACACGCTAATCTCTTATGCGGCACCTTATCAAAAGCCTTCTGAAAGTCCAAATACACCACATCCACTGGTTCTCCCTTATCTATTTTACCAGTTACATCTTCAAAAAATTCCAGTAGATTAGTCAAGCACGATTTACCTTTTGTAAATCCATGTTGACTTTGTCCAATCCTGTCACTGTTTTCCAAGTGCTCTGCTATTACATCTTTTATAATGGACTCTAGCATTTTCCCCACTACCGATGTCAGGCTTACTATAATTCCCCGTTTTCTCTCTACCACCTTTTTTGAATAGTGGGGTAACATTAGCTACCCTCCAATCCATGGGTACTGTTCCAGAGTCTATAGAATTTTGGAAGATGACCAGCAATGCATCTACTATTTCTAGGGCCACTTCCTTAAGTACCCTAGGATGTAGATTATCAGACCCTGGGGATTTAATTTCCCTAACACTATTTCCGTACAAATACTGATTTCTTTCAGTTCCTCCCTCTCATTAGACCCTATGTTCCCCGACATCTCTGGGGGGTTATTTGTGTCCTCCTTTGTGAAGACAGAACCAAAGTATGTATTTAATTCGTCTTCCATTTCTTTGTTCCCCATTATAAATTCCCCTGATTCTGACTGCAAGGGACCGATGCTTGACTTCACCAATCTTTTTCTCTTCACATATCTATAAAAGCTTTTACAGTCAGTTTTTATGTTCCCTGCCAGCTTACTCTCATACTCTATTTTCCCCCTCTTAATTAATCCCTTTGTCCTTCTTTGCTGAATCCTATACTGCTCCCAATCCTCAGGTTTTCTGCTTTTTCTGGCCAATTTATATGTCCTTTCCTTGGATCTTATGCTATCCCTAATTTCCTTTGTTAGCCATGGTTGAGTCACCTTTTTTGTTTTATTTTTATGCCAAACTGGGATGAACAAATTCTGTAGTTCATTCATGTGATCTTTGAATGTTTGCCATTGCCTATCCACCGTCAACCCTTTGAGTGAGATTCCCCAATCAATCCTAGCCAACTTGCGCCTCATACCATCGTAGTTTCCTTTATTTAAATTCAGGACCCTAGTCCCTGAGTCAACTACTTCACTCTCCATTTTAATGAAGAATTCTATCATATTATGATCGCTCCGACCCAAGGGGCCTCGCATAACAAGATTGCTAATTAATCCTTTCTCATTACATAATACCCAGTCTAAGATGGCCTGATCTCTAGTTGGTACCTCGACATATTGGTCCAGGAAACCATCCCGTACACACTCCAGGAATTCCTCCTCCACAGTATTGTTACTAATTTGGTAAGCCCAATCTATATGTAGATTAAAGTCGCCCATGATGACTGCTGTGCCCTTATTGCACGCTTCTCTAATTTCCCTTTTAATGCCCGGGATTGAGTTACAGGCTGGAAACTAATCGAGGGCTTCGGGGGGTTTATATATAGAATAACAGATACCCGGGAGTGAGTTACAGGCTGGAAACTAATCGAGGGCTTCGGGGGGTTTATATATAGAATAACAGATACCCGGGAGTGAGTTACAGGCTGGAATCTAATCGAAGGCTTCGGGGGGTTTATATATGGAATAACAGATACCCGGGAGTGAGTTACAGGCTGGAATCTAATCGAGGGGTTCGGGGGTTTATGTATAGAATAACAGATACCCGGGAGTGAGTTACAGGCTGGAATCTAATCGAGGGGTTCGGGGGGTTTATATATAGAATAACAGATACCCGGGATTGAGTTACAGGCTGGAATCTAATCGAGGGGTTCGGGGGGTTTATATATAGAATAACAGATACCCGGGACTGAGTTACAGGCTGGAAACTAATCGAGGGCTTCGGGGGGGTTTATATTTAGAATAACAGATACCCGGGAGTGAGTTACAGGTTGGAATCTAATCGAGGTCTTCGGGGGGTTTATATATAGAATAACAGATACCCGGGATTGAGTTACAGGCTGGGATCTAATTGAGGGGTTCGGGGTGTTTATATATAGAATAACGGATACCCGGGAGTGAGTTACATGCTGGAATCTAATCGAGAGTTTCAGGGGGTTTATATATAGATTAACAGATACCCAGGAGTGAGTAACAGGTTAGAATCTAATCGAGGGGTTCAGGGGGTTTATATATAGAATAACAGATACCCGCGAGTGAGTTACAGGCTGGAATCTAATCGAGGTGTTCGGGGTGGTTTATATATAGAATAACAGATACCCGGGAGTGAGTTACAGGCGGAAATCTAATCGAGGGGTTTGGGGGGGTTTATATATAGAATAAAAGATACCCGGGAGTGAGTTACAGGCTAGAAACTAATAAAGGTCTTCGGGGGGTTTATATATAGAATAACAGATACCCGGGAGTGAGTTACAGGCTGGAATCTAATCAAGTGGTTCGGGGGGTTTATATATAGAATAACAGATACCCGGGAGTGAGTTACAGGCTGGAATCTAATCAAGTGGTTCGGGGGGTTTATATGTAGAATAACGAATACCCGGGAGTGAGTTACAGGCTGGAATCTAATCGAGAGGTTCAGGGGTGGCGGGGGTTTATATATAGAATAACAGATACCCGGGAGTGAGTTACAAGCTGGAATCTAATCGAGAGTTGCAGGGGGTTTATATATAGAATAACAGATACCCAGGAGTAACAGTTTGGAATCTAATCGAGGGGTTCGGGGGGTTTATATATAGAATAACAGATACCCAGGACAGAGTTACAGGCTGGAATCTAATAGAGGTCTTCGGGGGGTTTATATATAGAATAACAGATACCCGGGAGTGAGTTACAGGCTGGAATCTAATTGGGGGGTTCGGGGGGGTTTATATAGAATAACAGATACCCGGGAGAGAGTTACAGGCTGGAATCTAATCGAAAGGTTCGGGGGGTTAATGTATAGAATAACAGATACCCGGGAGTGAGTTAAAGGCTGGAATCTAATCCAGGGGTTCGGGAGTTTATATATCGAATAACAGATACCTGGGAGTGCGTTACAGGCTGGAATCTAATCCAGGGGTTCGGTAGTGTTTAGAAATAGAATAACAGATACCCGGGAGTGAGTTACAGGCTGGAATCTAATCAAGTGGTTCGGGGGGTTTATATGTAGAATAACAGATACCCGGAACTGAGTTACAGGCTGGAATCTAATCGAGGGGTTCGGGGGATTTATATATAAAATAACAGATACCCGGGAGTGAGTTACAGGTTGGAATCTAATCGAGGGGTTCGGGGAGATTATATATAGAATAACAGATACCCGGGAGTGAGTTACAGACTGGAATCTAATCGAGTGGTTCGGGGGGGTTTATATATAGAACAACAGATACCCGGGAGTGAGTTACAGACTGGAATCTAATCGAGGGTTCGGGGGGTTTATATATAGAATAACAGATACCCGGGAGTGAGTTACAGGCTGGAATCTAATCGAGGGGTTCGGGGGCTTTATATATAGAATAACAGATACCCGGGAGAGAGTTACAGGCTGGAATCTAATCGAGGGGTTCGGGGGGGTTTATATATAGAATAACAGATACCCGGGAGTTAGTTACAGGCTGGAATCTAATCGAGGGTTTCGGGGGGTTTATATATAGAATAGCAGATACCCGGCAGTGAGTTACAGGCTGGAATCTAATCGAGTGGTTCGGGGGATTTATATATAGAATAACAGATACCCGGGAGTGAGTTACAGACTGGAATCTAATCGAGGGTTCGGGGGGTTTATATATAGAATAACAGATACCCGGGAGTGAGTTACAGGCTGGAATCTAATCGAGGGGTTCGGGGGATTTATATATAAAATAACAGATACCCGGGAGTGAGTTACAGGTTGGAATCTAATCGAGGGGTTCGGGGAGTTTATATATAGAATAACAGATACCCGGGAGTGAGTTACAGGCTGGAATCTAATCGAGTGGTTCGGGGGGGTTTATATATAGAACAACAGATACCCGGGAGTGAGTTACAGACTGGAATCTAATCGAGGGTTCGGGGGGTTTATATATAGAATAACAGATACCCGGGAGTGAGTTACAGGTTGGAATCTAATCGAGGGGTTCGGGGGGGTTTATATATAGAATAACAGATACCCGGGAGTTAGTTACAGGCTGGAATCTAATCGAGGGTTTCGGGGGGTTTATATATAGAATAACAGATACCCGGGAGTGAGTTACAGGCTGGAATCTAATCGAGTGGTTCGGGGGGGGTTTATATATAGAATAACAGATACCCGGGAGTGAGTTACAGACTGGAATCTAATCGAGGGTTCGGGGGGTTTAATATATAGAATAACAGATACCCGGGAGTGAGTTACAGGCTGGAATCTAATCGAGGGGTTCGGGGGCTTTATATATAGAATAACAGATACCTGGGAGTGAGTTACAGGCTGGAATCTAATCGAGGGGTTCGGGGGGGTATATATATAGAATAACAGATACCCGGGAGAGAGTTACAGGCTGGAATCTAATCGAGGGGTTCGGGGGGTTTATATATAGAATAACAGATACCCGGGAGTTAGTTACAGGCTGGAATCTAATCGAGGGTTTCGGGGGGTTTATATATAGAATAACAGATACCCGGGAGAGAGTTACAGACTGAAATCTAATCGAGGGGTTCGGGGGGTTTATATATAGAATAACAGATACCCGGGAGTTAGTTACAGGCTGGAATCTAATCGAGGGTTTCGGGGGGTTTATATATAGAATAACAGGTACCCGGGAGTGAGTTACAGGCTGGAATCTAATCGAGGGTTTCGGGGGGTTTATATATAGAATAACAGATACCCGGGAGTGAGTTAAAGGCTGGAATCTAATCGAGGGGTTCGGGGGGTTTATATATAGAATAACAGATACCCGGGAGTGAGTTACAGGCTGGAATCTAATCGAGGGGTTCGGGGGGTTTATATATAGAATAACAGATACCCGGGAGTGAGTTACAGGCTGGAATCTAATCGAGTGGTTCAGGGGGGTTTATATATAGAATAACAGATACCTGGGAGTGAGTTACAGACTGGAATCTAATCGAGGGTTCGGGGGGTTTATATATAGAATAACAGATACCTGGGAGTGAGTTACAGGCTGGAATCTAATCGAGGGGTTCGGGGGGTTTATATATAGAATAACAGATACCCGGGAGTTAGTTACAGGCTGGAATCTAATCGAGGGTTTCGGGAGATTTATATATAGAATAACAGATACCCGGGAGTGAGTTACAGGCTGGAATCTAATCGAGGGGTTCGGGGGGTTTATATATAGAATAACAGATACCCGGGAGTGAGTTACAGGCTGGAATCTAATCGAAGGTTTCGGGGGGTTTATATATAGAATAACAGATACCCGGGAGTGAGTTACAGGCTGGAATCTAATCGAGGGGTTCGGGGGTTTTATATATACAATAACAGATACCCGGGAGTGAGTTACAGGCTGGAATCTAATCAAGGGTTTCGGGGGTTTTAAATATACAATAACAGATACCCGGGAGTGAGTTACAGGCTGGAATCTAATCAAGGGTTTCGGGGGGTTTATATATAGAATAACAGATACCCAGGAGTGAGTTACAGGCTGGAATCTAATCGAGGGTTTTGGGGGGTTTATTTATAGAATAACAGATACCCAGGAGTGAGTTACAGGCTGGAATCTAATCAAGGGTTTCGGGGGGTTTATATATAGAATAACAGGTATCCGGGAGTGAGTTACAGGCTGGAATCTAATCGAGGGGTTCGGGGGGTTTATATATAGAATAACAGATACCCGGGAGTGAGTTACAGGCTGGAATCTAATCGAGGGGTTCGGGGGGTTTATATATAGAATAACAGATACCCGGGAGTGAGTTACAGTCTGGAATCTAATCGAGGGGTTCAGGGGGTTTATATATAGAATAACAGATACCCGGGAGTGAGTTACAGGCTGGAATCTAATCGAGGGGTTTGGGGGGTTTATATAGAGAATAACAGATACCCGGGAGTGAGTTACAGGCTGGAATCTAATCAAGTGGTTCGGGGGTTTATATATAGAATAACAGATACCCGGGACTGAGTTACAGGCTGGAATCTAATCGAGGGGTTCGGGGGGTTTATATATAAAATAACAGATACCCGGGAGTGAGTTACTGGCTGGAATCTAATCGAGGGGTTCGGGGGGTTTATATATAGAATAACAGATACCCGGGAGCGAGTTACAGGCTGGAATCTAATCGAGGGGTTCGGGGGTTTATATACAGAATAACAGATACCCGGGAGTGAGTTACAGGCTGGAATCTAATCGAGGGGTTCGGGGGGTTTATATATAGAATAACAGATACCCGGGAGTGAGTTACAGGCTGGAATCTAATTGAGGGGTTCGGGGGTTTATATACAGAATAACAAATACCCGGGAGTGAGTTACAGGCTGGAATCTAATCGAGGGTTTCGGGGGGTTTATATATAGAATAACAGATACCCGGGAGTGAGTTACAGGCTGGAATCTAATCGAGGGGTTTGGGGGGTTTATATATAGAATAACAGATACCGGGAGTGAGTTACAGCCTGGAATCTAATCGAGGGGTTCGGAAATAAAGGAATGTATAAATAAAGTCAAAGATTTTGAATTCTTGCGTTGGGCAGGACAGTGTTTGCTGGGTGAGTGAGACCTCACAGAGAACAGAAGCCAGGTCTGGGAGTTTTAGACAGGTTGGGAGGACTTCTCCATGTCAATCACGAGGTCACACGTTGGGGTAATGGAAGTATCAGTGGTGCAGGGAGTGAGATGGGCCTGAGGTGGGGCAATGATGCAGAGGTGGATGGGTGTTGACTGGGCAATGGATATGTTATGGGGTTGGAAGTTGAGCTCATGGGCTCTAGGGTCACGCAATGTCTGAGCATGTATCCAGGAACGGGGGCAAGAGGAGGGAGAATGTGGGCAAGAATGGTGTTGGCTTTCCTAATGTTCAGCTGGACGACGTTCTGTCTCATCCACAAACCAATGTCACATAGACAACAGAGAGCTGCTGGAATCAGAGGCTGATAGGAACTTAGGAACAGGAGGAGACCATTCAGTCCCTCGAGCCTGCTCCACCATTCAGTGAGATTATGGCTGACCTGTTCCTCAATTCCATTTACCTGCCTTTACTGCATATCCCTCGCTACCCTTACCCACCAAAAAAATCTATCGATCTCAGTCTTGAAAGCTCCAATTGACCCCCAGCCTCAACAGCTTTTTGGGGGAGAGTTCCAGATTTCCACCACCCTTTGTGTGAAGAAGTGCTTCCTGACATCACCCCTGAACGGCCTGGCTCTAATTTTAAGGTTCTGCCCCCTTGTTCTGGACTCCCCCCACCAGAGGAAATAGTTTCTCTCTATCCACCCGATCAACTCCTTTATTCATCTTAAACACCTCGATTAGATCACCCCTTAATCTTCTAAACTCGAGGGAATACAAGCCCAGTCTGTGCAACCTATCCTCGTAATTTATCCCTTTTAGGCCCCGGGTATCATTCTGGTGAATCTGCGCTGCCCCCTCTCCAAGACCGATATATCCTCCCTGAGAAGGTCTCAGAGGGATGAGTAGACTTAACGAGTCAAACTGGCACTCAGGTCGCGTGGGACCGCACCCCAGCGTCAGACAGGCCGGCAGGGACGGACACACAGCCTCGCCCCCTTACTCCATCGACTCATGTGGTTCAACTCAGGGCAGAGTGAAATGATTCATCTTGGTAGGAGGAATGAGGAGAGGCAATATAAACTAAATGGTACAATTCTAAAGGGGGTGCAGGAACAGACAGACCTGGGGGTGTACGTACACAAGCCTTTGAAGGGGGCAGGAGAAGTTGAGAAGGCCGTTAAAAAGGCATACGGGATCCTGGGCTTTATGAGAGGCGATCTTATTGAAAGATATAAGATTGTGAAGGGGCTTGATCGGGTGGATGCGGTAAGGATGTTCCCAAGGATGGGTAAAACTAGAACTAGGGGGCATAATCTTAGAATAAGGGACTGCTCTTTCAAAACTGAGATGAGGAGAAACTTCTTCACTCAGAGGGTAGTAGGTCTGTGGAATTTGCTGCCCCAGGAAGCTGTGGAAGCTACATCATTAAATAAATTTAAAACAGAAATAGACAGTTTCCTAGAAGTAAAGGGAATTAAGGGTTACGGGGAGCGGGCAGGAAATTGGACATGAGGCTGAGTTCGGATCGGTCAAGGCCCTGTGGGTGGCGGAGCGGGCCCAGGGGCTGAGTGGCCGGGTCCTGCTCCTACTTCTTGTGTTCTTTAGATTTGAGGTTAGGATCAGATCAGCCATGATCTTATTGAATGGCGGAGCAGGCTCGAGGGGCCGATTGGCCTACTCCTGCTCCTATTTCTTATGTTCTTATGTTCTTATAAATAGAGGCACAGAGTACAAAAGCAAGCAAGGGAGCATAGTCTCAGGATAAGGGGTCGGCCATTTCGGACTGAGATGAGGAGGAATTTCTTCACTCAGAGGGTTGGGAATCTTTGGAATTCTCTGCCCCAGAGGGCTGTGGATGCTGAATCGTTGAGTATATTCAAGGATGAGATCGATAGATCTTTGGACTCTAGGGGAATCGAGGGATATGGAGATCGGGCGGGAAAGTGGAGTTGAGGTCGATGATCAGCCATGATCTTATTGAATGGCGGAGCAGGCTCGAGGGGCCATATGGCCGACTCCTGCTCCTAATTTTTATGTTCTTACCTAAGTTATGCTAAGCCCTTTATAAAACACTGGTTAGGCCTCAACTGGAGTATTGTGTCCAATTCTGGGCACCGCACTTTAGGAAGGATGTCAAGGCCTTGGAGAGGGTGCAGGGGAGATTTACCAGAATGGTTCAAGGGATGAGGGACTTCAGTTACGAGGAGAGACTGGAGAAGCTGGGGTTGTTCTCCTTAGAGCAGGGAAGGTTAAGGGGAGATTTAATATAGGCGTTCAAAATCACAAAGGTTTTTGATGGAGTAAATAAGGAGAAACTGCAGTTATATAAGGTATTGGTGAGACCGCACCTGGAATACTGCATACAGTTTTGGTGTCCATACTTAAGAAAAGACATACTTGCTCTCGAGACAGTACAAAGAAGGTTCACTCGGTTAATCCCGGGGATGAGGGGGTGGACATATGAGGAGAGGTTGAGTAGATTGAGACTCTACTCATTGGAGTTCAGAAGAGTGAGAGGCGATCTTATTGAAACATTTAAGATTGTGAAGGGGCTTGATCGGGTGGATGCGGTAAGGATGTTCCCAAGGATGGGTGAAACTAGAACTAGGGGGCTTTTGTTTACAGAGGCTGTTGTCGGGAGCGGAGAGAGCCGAGGTCCAGTGAGTATCTAAACTCACTTTCGCGGGCTTTTGTTTACAGAAGCTGGTGTCGGGGGCAGAGAGAGCCGAGGTCCGGTGAGTATCTAAACTCACTTTCGCGGGCTTTTGTTTGCAGAGGTTTACCAATCTCAGACCGGCGGCGGCGTTCCAGAGCCACGTTACGATTCAAAACGTGACGTGGGCAGGAGGGAGCGGCTGATTGGGTGAGTACGGCAGGTTAGTATTTATACTACTTTATAGTTTGATAGTTAAGGTTCATAGTTTATAAAGTTTCAAAGATCTTAATTTTGTGATTATAATTTCTAGTGCTAGTAACCAAGGGCCCTTGAATAATTCATTTAATTGAGTGAAATTGGTGGTATTGATTTGATTTAATTAAAGTTCAATTAATTAAAGGGTAAGTCATGGCAGGACAGCCCAGCCCCGTGTTGTGCTCCTCCTGCTCTATGTGGGAAATCAGGGACCCTTCCGGTGTCCCTGACGACCATGTGTGCGGGAAGTGTATCCAGCTGCAGCTACTGACAGCCCGCATTGCGGCGCTGGAGCTGCGGCTGGATGCATATTGGAGCATTCGCGATGCTGAGAACCTCGTGGATAGCACGTTTAGTGAGTTGGTCACACCGCAGGTGAAGGGTGTAGAGGCAGGAAGGGAATGGGTGACCACCAGGCAGAGTAGGAGGTGCAGGCAGGTAGTGCAGGGGTCCCCTGTGGCCATCCCCCTCTCAAACAGATATACCGCTTTGGATACTGTTGCGGGGGATGACTTAGGGGAAGGCAGCAGCAGCCAACTTCCTGGCACCATGGGCGGCTCTGCTGCACAGGCTGGGAGGAAAAAGAGTGGAAGAGCTATAGTGATAGGGGACTCAATTGTAAGGGGAATAGATAGGCGTTTCTGCGGCCGCAACCAAGACTCCAGGATGGTGTGTTGCCTCCCTGGTGCAAGGGTCAAGGACGTCTCGGAGCGGCTACAGAACATTTTGGAGGGGGAGGGCAAACAGCCAGCTGTCGTGGTGCACATAGGCACCAACGATATAGGTAAAAAAGGGGATGAGGTCCTAAAAGCAGAATATAGGGAGTTAGGAGGTAAATTAAAAAATAGGACCTCAAAGGTAGTAATCTCAGGATTGCTACCAGTGCCACGTGCTAGTCAGAGTAGAAATAGGAGGATATTTCAAATGAATACGTGGCTAGAGGAATGGTGCAAGGGGGAGGGATTCAAATTCCTGGGACATTGGAACCGGTTCTGGGGGAGGTGGGACCAGTACAAACCGGACGGTCTGCACCTGGGCAGGGCCGGGACCGCTGTCCTAGGGGGAGTGTTTGCTAGTGCTGTTGGGGAGGATTTAAACTAATGTGGCAGGGGGTTGGGAACCTGACCAGGGAGACAGAGGAAAGCATGTCAGGAAGGGACAGAAGGTATGGAGTAAAAGGTAAAGTGTTAAATAAGGAAAAAGCAGGAAGTAAGTGTCGCAAAACACATTTGAAAGTTCTTTATCTGAATGCACGTAGCATTCGTAACAAAATTGACGAGTTAACGGCACAAATAACTATGTATGGATATGATCTAGTGGCCATTACAGAAACATGGCTGCAGGGTGACAACGTCTGGGAATTAAATATGCCAGGGTATTTAACAATCAGGAAGGACAGGCAGGAAGGAAGGGGAGGGGGGGTGGCTATGTTAATAAAGGAAGGAATCACTGTAATACAGAGAAATGATATTGGGTCAAAAGATCAGGATAATGAAACAGTTTGGGTAGAGATTAGGAATAATAAGGGGAAAAAAACACTGGTGGGCGTAGTATATAGGCCTCCTAATAGTTGCAACTCTGTTGGAAGAAGTATTAATCAGGAAATAGTTGGGGCATGTAATAAGGGAACAGCTATAATTATGGGGGATTTTAACTATCATATTAACTGGACAAATCAAATTGGGCAGGGCAGCCTTGAGGAAGAGTTTATTGAGTGTCTTTGGGATGGATTTCTTGAGCAGTATGTAACTGATCCTACAAGGGGGCAAGCAACCTTGGACCTGGTACTGTGTAATGAGTGTGGATTAATTAATAATGTCCTAGTTAAGGATCCCCTTGGAATGAGTGACCATAACATGGTTGAATTCCATATCCAATTAGAGGGTGAGAAGGTTGGTTCTCAAACAAGCATACTGAGCTTGAATAAAGGAGACTATGATGGCATGAGAGCAGAATTGATTAAAGTGGACTGGGAAAATAGATTAAAGGGTAAGACGGTACATGAGCAGTGGTGTTCATTCAAGGAGTTATTTTACAACTTTCAAAATAAATATATTCCAATGAGGAAAAAAGGGTGTAAAAGAAATGACAGCCATCCATGGCTAAGTAAAGAAATTAAAGAAAGTATCCAACTAAAAACAAGGACATATAAGGTAGCCAAAGTTAGTGGGAGGATAGAAGATTGGGAAGTCTTCAAAAGACAACAAAAAGTAACTAAAGGATTGATTAAGAAAGGGAAAATAGACTATGAAAATAAATTAGCAAAAAATATAAAAACAGATAGCAAGAGTTTCTATAGTTATATAAAAAGAAAAAGGGTGGTTAAGGCAAACGTAGGTCCCTTAGAGGATGAGACCGGGAAATTAATGGTGGGAAACATGGAGATGGCAAAAATGCTGAACAAATATTTTGTTTCAGTCTTTACGGTAGAGGACACTAAGAATATCCCAACACTGGACAAACAGGGGGCTCTAGTGGGGGAGGAGCTAAATACGATTAAAATCACTAAGGAATTGGTACTCAGTAAAATAATGGGACTCAAGGCGGATAAATCCCCTGGACCTGATGGCTTACATCCTAGGGTCTTGAGGGAAGTGGCAGTAGGAATTGTGGATGCTTTGGTAATAATTTTCCAAAACTCCCTGAACTCAGCAAAGGTCCCGGCAGATTGGAAAACTGCTAATGTAACACCCTTATTTAAAAAGGGTTGTAGGCAGAAGGCTGGAAATTATAGACCAGTTAGCCTAACATCTGTGGTGGGTAACATTTTGGAGTCTATTATTAAGGAGACAGTAACGGAACATTTAGATAAACATAATTTAATAGGACAAAGTCAGCATGGCTTTATGAAGGGGAAGACATGTCTGACAAATTTGCTCGAGTTCTTTGAGGACATAACGTACAGGGTGGATAAAGGGGAACCAGTGGATGTAGTGTATTTAGACTTCCAGAAGGCATTCGACAAGGTGCCACATAGAAGATTATTACTCAAGATAAAAAATCACTGGATTGGGGGTAATATTCTGGCATGGGTGGAGGATTGGTTATCTAACAGGAAGCAGAGAGTTGGGATAAATGGTTCATTCTCGGACTGGCAACCAGTAGCCAGTGGTGTTCCGCAGGGGTCGGTGCTGGGTCCCCAACTCTTTACAATCTATATTAACGATTTGGAGGAGGGGACCGAGTGTAACATATCAAAGTTTGCAGATGATACAAAGATGGGAGGGAAAGTAGAGAGTGAGGAGGACATAAAAAACCTACAAGGGGATATAGACAGGCTGGGTGAGTGGGCAGAGATTTGGCAGATGCAATACAATGTTGGAAAATGTGAGGTTATGCACTTTGGCAGGAAAAATCAGAGAGCAAGTTATTATCTTAATGGCGAGAAACTGGAAAGTACTGCAGTACAAAGGGATCTGGGGGTCTTGGTGCAAGAAAATCAAAAAGTTAGTATGCAGGTGCAGCAGGTGATCAAGAAAGCAAATGGAATGTTGGCTTTTATTGCTAGGGGGATAGACTATAAAAACAGGGAGGTATTGCTGCAGTTGTATAAGGTATTGGTGAGACCGCACCTGGAGTACTGCATACAGTTTTGGTGTCCATACTTAAGAAAAGACATACTTGCTCTCGAGGCAGTACAAAGAAGGTTCACTCGGTTAATTCCGGGGATGAGGGGGTGGACATACGAGGAGAGGTTGAGTAGATTGGAACTCTACTCATTGGAGTTCAGAAGAATGAGAGGCGATCTTATTGAAACATATAAGATTGTGAAGGGGCTTGATCGGGTGGACGCGGTGAGGATGTTCCCAATGATGGGTGAAACTAGAACTAGGGGACATAATCTTAGAATAAGGGGCTCCTCTTTCAAAACTGAGATGAGGAGAAACTTTTTCACTCAGAGGGTAGTGGGTCTGTGGAATTTGCTACCCCAGGAAGCTGTGGAAGCTACTTCATTAAATAAATTTAAAACAGAAATAGACCGTTTCCTAGAAGTAAAGGGAATCATGGGTTACGGGGAGCGGGCTGGAAATTGGACATGAGTTTGAGTTCGGATCGGTCAAGGCCCTGTGGGTGGCGGAGCGGGCCCAGGGGCCGAGTGGCCGGGTCCAGCTCCTACTTCTTGTGTTCTTTAGAGTTGAGGTTGGATCAGATCAGCCATGATCTCATTGAATGGCGGAGCAGGCTCGAGGGGCCGATTGGTCTACTCCTGCTCCTATTTCTTATGTTCTTATGTTCTTATCTTAGAATAAGGGGCTGCTCTTTCAAAACTGAGATGAGGAGAAACTTCTTCACTCAGAGGGTAGTAGGTCTGTGGAATTTGCTGCCCCAGGAAGCTGTGGAAGCTACATCATTAAATAAATTTAAAACAGAAATAGACAGTTTCCTAGAAGTAAAGGGAATTAGGGGTTACGGGGAGCGGGCAGGAAATTGGACATGAGGCTGAGTTCGGATCGGTCAAAGCCCTGTGGGTGGCGGAGCGGGCCCAGGGGCTGAGTGGCCGGGTCCTGCTCCTACTTCTTGTGTTCTTTAGATTTGAGGTTAGGATCAGATCAGCCATGATCTTATTGAATGGCGGAGCAGGCTCGAGGGGCCGATTGGCCTACTCCTGCTCCTATTTCTTATGTTCTTATAAATAGAGGCACAGAGTACAAAAGCAAGCAAGGGAGCATAGTCTCAGGATAAGGGGTCGGCCATTTCGGACTGAGATGAGGAGGAATTTCTTCACTCAGAGGGTTGGGAATCTTTGGAATTCTCTACCCCAGAGGGCTGTGGATGCTGAATCGTTGAGTATATTCAAGGCTGAGATCGATAGATTTTTGGACTCTAGGGGAATCAAGGGATATGGAGATCGGGCGGGAAAGTGGAGTTGAGGGCGATGATCAGCCATGATCTTATTGAATGGCGGAGCAGGCTCGAGGGGCCATATGGCCGACTCCTGCTCCTAATTTTTATGTTCTTGCATAAGTTATGCTAAGCCCTTTATAAAACACTGGTTAGGCCTCAACTGGAGTATTGTGTCCAATTCTGGGCACCGCACTTTAGGAAGGATGTCAAGGCCTTGGAGAGGATGCAGGGGAGATTTACCAGAATGGTTCCAGGGATGAGGGACTTCAGTTACGAGGAGAGACTGGAGAAGCTGGGGTTGTTCTCCTTAGAGCAGGGAAGGTTAAGGGGAGATTTAATCGAGGCGTTCAAAATCACAAAGGTTTTTGATGGGAGTAAATAAGGAGAAACTGTTTCCAGTGGCAGGAGGGTCGGTAACCAGAGGACACAGATTGAAGATAATTGGCAAAAGAACCAGAGGGGGAGATGAGGAGAATGTTTTTTGTACGCAGCGAGATGTTGTGATCTGGAACGCGCTGCCTGAAAGGGCGGTGGAAGCAGATTCAATAGTAACTTTCAAAAGGGAATCGGATAAATACTCCAAGGGGAACGAATTGGAGGGCTGTGGGGAAAGAGCCGGGGGCAGTGGGACTAATTGGAGAGCTCGTTGAAAGAGCCGAATGGCCTCCATCTGTGCTGTGTGATTCTGTGAGCTGCTGTACAGGCACAGAGAGAGAAAGAAAGGAAGAGAGAGGGAGTCAGCTTGTTAAAAAACTCATTTATTGATGGTAAGTCCAGTGAGGTTATTAATAACAAAAAAAAATAACATCATATATCAATCTGGTCACAAGTGCACAGAACCAAAGACTAGATCAAATTAACGAGACACAGATTCAACACCACTGAATAAGAGAAGGAATTTGCAAATCCTCTTCGAAACTAGTTTGACTCAGAATGAGACATCCTCTTTTGCTGAATTCAGTGCTAATTTTTTTTTAGTGTTTTTTGCATAATTTAAACTCTAAGAACATTTCTTCAGTCGAGAAAAAACCCATGTATTTTACAAAATTAAAAAAGGCTAAAAAAAATGCAATTATTTACATCACTTACAAATGACATGTGTAAAATGAGACAACTGTTTCAGCCTAGTGTTTTTTGAGTAAATATAGGAAACTTGTTCTTCAAAAATACACGGAATT